>CAWUFW010000409.1:2930000-3270922 GCA_963921515.1 Calotriton arnoldi
GGGTATCAGAGCGCTTTACACAAGCACCAGCTGCGTTACATGAGGACACATTCATTTTTGTTAGGCACAGGGAGATTATGGGATTTGCCCAGAATCACAGGATGTTGCGCGTCCTTGCCGAGACTCGAAACCGGTTCCCCAGATTTGAGGTCGACCGCCCTAGCCGTTAGGCCAACTCCTCTCCCCAAATCTATCTATCTATCTATCTATCTATTATCCATCCATTCATCCATCTATCTACCTACCTATTTGACTGGCTACCTGTCTATACAACCCTCTATGTCTGCCTTTGGAAATATCCCATTTTACATATCTTTTCAATGCTTCTTATCTATTTGTAATACAAATTTACAAAAACATTATAAAACAAGAGTTAGAAAAGTGGCTGGTAGCCAACAACAGATTAATTGGCCTTTTAATGATGGTGTTATCCAACACCTTTTGATTTTACTAAAATTATGTGTGTAACATACATAGATGTGGGGTTTTTCATCCAGACTTCATCTATTAGTCTGTTGTTGTGTCATTCACATATTTCTTCTACCCACTCTAGCATGCATCATGGGGCAATGAGTCAGTCCCCTTCAGCCATTGGCTGACTAAACTGTGAGTTACAGCATATTGCCCTTTCATAAGGAGTACATCCACACACAAAGTAGTTGTCTTCAGTACCAGGGACTACTATATTAATGTGTGCTTTTTACAAACCAAAACGTATTTTTGCCTTCAACCAATTTTTTTGATCAACGAAGAACCACCAGCTTACCCAACAAAATGTTTCGCAAAAGCCACAACAGAAAAAAAGAATTGCTAAAGCCAAGACCTCTTGGCTTTCCCAGTGCTTGTTTTTAATTGTGGTCTTTCCATCTCATGGTTGGCTGATAGCGTTTTTGGTCACTTATATATTATTTACTGTTTTGTTTTTAGTTAATTCCCCCTGACAAAGGGCTAGCATTGGGGGACATGCCAAAATGTAAAGTATAAAACCAAACGGTTTGAAAGCATCCCCTTTTTAGGAATTTCATTGCAGATTTTGGTGATCCACCTTCATGGCTGATTCAAAAGCAAGCAACATATTTTCAATCACAAAATTAGCTTGATCTTTAAACATTTATAAAAAACGTATAACAAATCAGAAATATAAAGAATTGATTAAAACATCAGTGATTAAACTAAGTGGAAGCTAGGAGCAGCCACACAATAGAACGCAGTGAGACTTCTTCCACTGTGAAAAGTTTATAGTTTTAAGTCTCATACTACTCATGTTGCTTAATATTGTTGAAGATTCAGTCCTCATTTGGGAGTCTCACTTCCCTTCAGAATTGTCATTATTTTATAGGTTCAGGGCAGAGGCCCTCACAGATACATCTCTAGCCAGCGATCCCACAGCCTTAACACTTTCTCTTGCGATGTCAATCTTATCCCCATTGCCCTTTTTTTCTTCTTCTTCCATGCTTGAGTTCCAATGATTTTTCAGTGGATTTGATGTCTCTATATTGCACTAATCTGGTGAGGTGCCCAAGGTCACTGCCCTCCAACCTCATCTATCCCTGTCCATCTGGTTCAGAGGGTTTCTCTTGCCTGTACAATCTAAAGTTTCAATTGAGCCTCCCATATCCAGCTCTATTTGATTTTTGGAGAAATCCCTCGGTAGCCAGGAAAATAGATATGTAATGTGCTTCCTTGTTCTTAGTGGATAAATGATAAATCAGACATGGTCATAAATGACCCATTGCATGTGGACTTGTTGCTCGTTCAATCGCACATCAAAATGTTTCCCCCAGAACTTGAGATAGGGGCTTTTCAAACAGTTCTAGCACCTTCATCCTAAATGGAGATTGTTTACATGCTCCGGGGTTCCTTTTCTTAGCAATTCTTTTCTCAATGACCAGCATTTCATCTCTGCCTTAAATACGTTTACCTTTGTCTTCCAGAAACAAGGGTTTCTCCTCTGAATATCAGCTTTTTTATTGAAATCTGCGGTTCTGTGATTGCCGCTTCTCCAACTTCCAGACAGTTTCAAAGTTGCTTGTGCTGAGGCTGCCTGTTCACCCACAGGCTGAGTAAGCAAGGTCTGTTCACTTTGAGATATTTACTCGCAAAGTTGGGCAGAGACAGAGCAAGCAAGGGACACCCATGTGCACTTCAAGTACTGTGTGAGCTACATATCTTGACACTGTTCACCAAAGTTTCCCTTATCTCCAACCACTGATGTACACTCTCTGTCCCATCCAAACTGCTCTCGAGATGATCCCAATACTGTAGCTTCATCAGGAGCAGCTCATGCAGGTAAGAGCGGTGAGGCAGGGTGGGGGGGACTCAACAGACAACGATATTTATTTAATTTTTCCTCATCGTCTTCTGTCGAGCCCCCCGCCCCACCCTGCCCCACCGCTCTTACCTGCACGGGCCGCTCATGAGCTTCATCCACAAGTACCTCCCCAGCTGGGCCATCAACCTTGGTAGGTATGTCTTTCACTCGGGGTTCATCCGAACCAATACAATGTGCCATATCTTTTTCCATATTACCGCAGGAGAATTTCAATTACTTTAACAAATGTAACTTCAATTAGAGACTAATCAAATGTTTAAGTAAGATTACCCCTTATTTTGACTACCTAGGCTTTTCTTGCTAAAGTTGCCCAGCTAATATTTATTTATTTACAGTTTTATATTCTGTGAATCAGGCCCATGTGAGTATAAGGGTGTTTTACATTTAATTTAAGCATGGTATAAATGTACACAAAGAGGTATAAGGTGTGAAATTTTAATAGTGGAAAGGGAGGAGTTGGTCCAATGTGAGCAAGACTTTGTGGGGACACCAGTCTCAGAATACAATAATGACTTTTGAGGTGATACCAGTATCTATGCTTCAGTCATGCTCCAAATGAAGTTGACTCTTACACCCATGGTTTGCCTGCCTTGCTCTTCTATTCCTTCCAAGTCATAATGATGTTTGCAGTGGATTCTTTTTCGGCTTTAGTGGGCAACCACCTAGGGGTATCAGAATGGAGGCGAGTCATGACTGGAAGTATCGAACAAAGAGAGGGGTTTTGAAGTTCTTTCTTCAGATAGTGTTAGTTCTTAGAGCTGGTGGGATAGATTTCGAGATTTTAGGTGCACTGTCCGAGAAGGCTTGATTCAGTCGATATTAAGATAGACTATACTTTTGAGATTTTTGGGATCCACCTGAAATGATTACTTTGTGGGCTTGGTAGTTTGTTGCTCTGTGTAGAGCCTTGTAGTTAAAACATGCTAGCTTCAATTCACTTCTGGGTTCAATTGGGAGTCAATTGAGTGTGATCAGTGTAGGTGAGCAGTGATCAAGTTAACTGCAGCCTGATACCAGGCTGGCTGCATAGTTGAGTGCTGCTCTCAGAGGTGCTAGGTGTATTTTTAGAATGCCAATCAAAAGCCATTACTGTAGCCATGTGTTTTGAGGACTAGAGATTGTACTCTATGTTGTCTTGAAGTTCCCTATCGGAAAAAAGGGTTTGACTTTATTGAGGAGTCTAATTAAATGATGCATGCTCCATGCTAGGACATTGATACAGGTTTGTAGGCTTACATTCATATCCAGGGTGAATGCCAGGGATTTTGCTGTCTCAAAATGGTTGGCTTATAGTTAGGAGTTTTGGATGTGGCCAACTTTGATTGTATAAGAATGATACCATGACGAGGTGAGATCAGAAGGAATTTTGTGGGTTCAGTATAATGTGATATTGGGTCATCTATGATGTAACAACTCCTTTATCATTCTTCCCAGTACAGCTATATTGTTGTCAGGCCTCGTTTCCTTATTCAGTGACCTTCTGGTTTGAATAGACAGATAAAAGGTGATGGTTCCTAATGCCAGTGCCAGTGCTCTCTTCTCCTTATCACCCTTGCTATGTTGCTTAGCTAAATACACTTTCTAATTAAATTTACACTGTATAGCTGCTGCCTTTTTATTATATCATTTGTACTGATTAGGTTGCACCTCAATCTCCTTCTGCAGTGTAACGACGCCATTCAATTGGGCCAGCTCAACTTTAAATCTTTCCATTCCATCCATATCTGCTCGTCCACCTCCAAATGTGAGAAACAGACAGTCACCTCTAAAGTAGAGATTAACAGACTCCCATACTGTATTCTCTGGCATCTTCTCTGTTCATTTTTGGAAGAACATAATATTTAAGTGCTCCCAGTTCATCCTTTGAGACTTGATGTTACAGTATCCCATCATTCAAACTCCAGGTTGATATTGTCTCCCTAGGGTACAATTTCACTATCTCAAACTTGAGAGGGCAGAATTCAGAGCTATATATGTGTGAATGTAAGTATGTTTGTATGTATGTGGTTATTTGTATGTAGCATGCCTAGCCAAAAGGCAGCAGAGTGATATACCTGTTTAACCTTCCCCAATATTTCACTCTCCTTCAAGTAAGGGGTCATATTTGACGAAAAAATCAGATTAGTCGTGGTGAAGACTTTAGACATAGAGGATTAAAAAAGAAACTCAAGTCCTTTTAGATGTGACAATCTCCAAACATTGACTGAACCTAAAGACTGCTTGATATTTTCCAAAGCATTGTACTTGCAGTCCTAGACCCGTTCAGCGGGTGAAGTTCATCCATCATCGGACATGGTACAGCATTAAGCACATACCACAATATAATTGGGTATCCCAAATATCTTAGACATAACATCTTCACCTTCCTTATTGGTAACAGTCATAGAATGAGCAGCTAGCACAGACTGTGGCTTCAGCCCTTCAGTTTGTACTTCTGACATATTAAAGGGTATGCATTCCATCTCCTGATATATGGTTTGTTGTTAGCAAAATCCACCAAAAATAACAAATCCCAGTCTCCCTCCTCCCCGACAACTATCACTCGAATGGAGTCAGCATTGCTAGTAGTATTTTATGAAGAACATTGTAACCCATGAATGAGCCCAGTAACTCCCCGATAAGCCTCCCCATCAGGGTCCCTAAAATAATTAACAATAGGCCAAATATTAGCAGTTTCACTAAAACGCTGACTGTCCAATAAAGCCTCCCATTTATGCAAAGTGTGGGTTCTGTCTAAAGCGAAGGATCCCATTTGATTCTTCTTGTCCATAAAACAAAAACTCAATTCAAGAACTTGTTCAGCCATAATATGCATTGCATTACAAGATTAGTCAGTAGTAACAGCTTATCCCAAACTCGCTATTTTTGATATATGTGCCAATGTACCCTGAAATGCTTTAGAAGAAATACAGGTCCAAGCAATTCCAGTCTATACATCCGGCTGTTTCCTTGGTAGTACAGCAAACCTCAGTGCCTTACTTAAGAATTTGCACATAGAGAATTGTTATGAAGAGATTAAAGAAGGCCAAATGAGAAACTGATTTACAATGCAAGGAGCATTGTATGCTATGACACGCAAGTGAGATAGTTTAGTGAGTTATGACACTGTCTACTGATATATTTGTGTTACCAGGGTGTCTTTGAGCTGCACACCTGCCATGTAACTGAGTGTCATCACTCCAAGCCTGACAAATGGCTTCCATAGAGATCAATAAAGTATTTTACCAACATCTAGAGACAATACAGCTCGCAGTCTTATCAAAGGAAATGGTGGCTATTAACATGAGGCGGATATTCAGAAAGGCAGAGAGAACAACAATTACAGCTTTGTAATTGGCTTTAATCACAAACTGTCAACAAGTTACATGTATCAAAATGATTTCCAGGGTTACATTTAAATGATGCATTGTGTTATATATTCAAACAGCAAAGGAAGCAATAAACTAAAATACATTTCTTAAATCACCTTGATGATTTAATATAACAATCTCTAACAGGTTCAATCAAGCAAATACCATTTTTCATCGTATTCTTAAACAATGAAATGAAAGAAAAAGGAACGAAAAAAGATAAGAAATAATATTTAGAAGAAAAAAAATTGTTCGCACTAGAAATTGTTTAACACCAAAGCATGGAAATCGAAAATAGTATAAACTCTAAGCACATTCCCATTTGTAAAATATTATCTGCACTATGTGTTGTAAATATTACATGACAACAATTACAGTCTTTACCTATGGACAATGTCTTCTTCACAGAACCCCAGATCCTGTCTCCTCCGTATGATATCTGGAACATCACAGGGCAAGATGTGATATTTGGCTGCGAGGTCTTCGCCTACCCGATGGCGTCCATCGAATGGAAGAAGGACGGCACAGAGATGTTGCTGCCTGGAGATGATCCTCACATATCCGTTCAGGTACGCATGCGCACACACTTCACACAATGGCTAGAGAGCACCGCATGATAGATCTTATGAGGACCGCAAAAGATATCTTAAGAAGGGAAATCAAGGACCTAACCTATGCAGTCTGAGGGAGAGGAAGAGGCAAAGATGGGATAGAGAAATGTACATAATTTAGGGGTAAATATGGTAGAAGAGTGAAGCCTAGTCACAATGAAATATTAACCAAGAAAAATAATCCATAGCAACCTACGGTGGTTCCTTCCTTAGGGAGCAGGATCATCGCCCCATGATATTTTTGGGACCCTGGCCCTAAATTAATTTAAGTTTACATGTGACTGCAAAATAAATTAGCCCGCAGCAGTCAGCTGTTAGCCGCCGGCCAGTTTCTTAATCCTTTCCAGTCTCAGTGCCTGGGGCAGGCCAGGGGTGGGGCTTCAGAATATGATTGACACGAGAGCAGCAGAGCACAACCAGTCAACAAGGAAGTGCGCATGTCGGGTTAAACAGGTGCCTATCCCTGGTCAGCCCGACATGCGCAATCTCCATTAATGACTAATCACTGTATGGCTTTATTGTGAAGCCATGCAGTGATTGGCCATCTGCCCTTGCTGCCCAGCCTCTCTCTCCCTCCCCTCTTCGTGCGCCTTGCCAGCACACAAGGAAGCATGGTGAGAGAGAGACACAAGACATCGACGAGACCTCGCCACCTCGTGGCCGGATCCTCCTAGCGAGCCCTCGCCAGGACTGGGCCTGCACAGTCGCAAGCAGTTGAATTGAATAGCCCGGCTTAAACAGTTTCTGGTCACAGTGAGTAAATACAAAATGAAATACTGGTGGTGTAATTACAAATGTGTATATTTGGGAGCCTCATTCTCAAACTTTGGAAATTAACATAAAGAAAATAGAGAAAAAGAACCCCTTACTATAATTGCTCATGAAAAAACTGGAAACGAGTGTAGACATATTCAGACATTTAACTCTGTGCGTCATGTCGATATTTGAAATACTACCAGTCCCAAAATGCCTCATACTAATACCCAAATGGATGTTTTGAAACATAAATGACAAAATGTTTCAGATGACAATACACTCCGCACAAGTTAATAATAATATTCCACTAGTGCGCTCCCTGAGTGAATGCTTGCCTGCGTGTGGAAAAGGTAAGACGGTGTGGTCACTAGTCTGAACTCGGCGTCCCTCTGTTAGTGAGGGCTAAGGCCGGGCCAAAACACCTATAGACAGGGCACTTCTCTTTGGCTGTTTTGTTTACGGTACCCACTGTCATGTTTCATCGAAGTGAGCGGCCTATATGTGGTGTAGGAAACCGCATGGCTCGCCCACCTCTATGTGTGCGTTTCATGTTTTGTATCGGCGAGGACATAATTAGAAAGGAAATAAATACAGCCTTTTTGCAGGCTGAGGACTAACATCAATAAGCCATTCCTGTTTCCACTGAGGTCGGAAGACGGATTCTGACATAGCATCAAATACCTCTCGCAAACTGTCTAAAATAAGGCAATGCAGACATGTTATAGGAAGGCGAGAGATGCGAATCGACAGGTGATCTCTGTGTCCATCGACTGAAGGTCAAAATAATATAGGAGCAGTCACTGCTTTGCTGCTGAGTTAGGCTCACATTAGAGAAGTCAAATTTACTGGTGCTGCAGAGCTCAGTCTCAGCCGGGAGCTGTCCCGCAGTGCTGTCTGTTGTCTTTCACACTCGAGCGGTCACAGGTCACATACCTTCGCTCTGAGCTGAGTTTCACACCAGAGCGGTCACATGCCTTGCTGCTCTCAGGCTGTCTCACGCTCGAGCAGCCACATTTCTTGTCTCTGAGCTCAGTCGCATCTCTCAATGTGTTATTTATTTATTTATTTAATGCATTTTTATATAGCGCAGACTTTACCCGAAGGTGTCAGAGCGCTGTACAATAGAACCAGTTAGTTACATGAGAGAAATGTTACAAAATAGAACGTTACAAAAATAAACAGGAGACTAGAAGAGGTAGGGTAAAACCATAGAAGGCAAGAACACAATATCACACACAGCAAGCAAGGGTGAGGAATGTACAAGAAAAAATATTACAAATTTACAATGATGAACGAACTTCCTAGAGGGGTCTGAGAATGAAGGTATTAGTTCTGAAAGTGTCTTTGGAAGAGATTTGAGGTCAGCTTTGAAGATCCGGGTAGAGGTGGTGGCACGGAGCAATGGAGGAAGGGAGTTCCAGATTCTCACCGCATTACCTGAGAACGATTGAGCCATCAATCTTTCCCTTTTGAAGGAGGGGGGATCAAGCAAAAAAAATTCCGTATTCCGAGAAGGTCTCGAGCCTCCGGACATTTTCAGTTTATTCGCCAGGTAACGAGGTGAGGAAGTGTGCAAGGCTTTGTGGGTGATGCAGGCAGTTTTGTAAATAGATCTTGCCTCGATGGGAAGCCATCGAAGAGAAGACAGGATAGGAGTGATGTGGTCACTTCGTTTGGACCCTCAAATAAAGCGAGCTGCTGAATGGAGGACGGATTTGAGAGGGGAGAGGTGGGATTTGGGTAGGCCAGTCAGAAGAGAATTGCAATAATCCAGTCTAGAGAGAACCAGCGATTGGACCAAGGTTTTTAGGTCTTTCTCCGGGAAGAACCGACGAATCCCCCACAGAAGGCGCAGCTGGTAACGTGCGTTCTTAGCAATGGAGTTGATGTGGGAAATTAGGTTGAGTCTTTTGTCAAGTATGACACCTAGGGATTTAGCGCTGTCGACAATGATGGGTTTATTGTTGAGTAAATTCAGCTGATCCATCCAGGATTGAACAGGAGGAGGGGAGAGGGCGGTAGGTAGGAGGAGGAATTCAGTTTTGGAGGGATTGAGAATGATTTGGTGAACTAACATCCAGTTGTGAATAGAGTTGAGAGTAGAGTTGAGTAGTGAGAGATCGTGTGCGGAAGACACCTTGAGGTAGATTTGAGTGTCATCCACATAGAGATGGTAGTGGATCCCAGATTTACTTAGGAGGTTCCCTAATGGTTCCAGATAGAGATTAAACAAAGTGGGTGCAAGGATAGAACCTTGAGGGACGCCTTGACCTACCGCCAATGGAGACGAAAGGCTGTTCGCTATCTTGATCATTTGGGATCTGTCCGAGAGGAATGAGGCAAACCATTTAAGCACTGTGCCTTCCAAGCCCATTCTCTGTTGAAGAGTGTTAAGGAGGGTGTTGTGATTAACAGTGTCAAAGGCTGCAGAGAGGTCAAGAAGAATCAGAAGGCACGATTCCCCAGAATCGAGTATATGCAGCTCATCATCAATCACTTGCAGAAGGGCTGTTTCAGTGCTGCAATTTTGAATGAAGCCAGACTGGAACACGTCAAGGAGATTATTGTCCATAATTTGTAGGGAAAGTTGTTTCGCAACACATTTTTCTGTGATTTTTGAAAGAAAAGGGAGGTTGGTGATGGGGCGGAAGTTGTTGAGGTCGTTTGCATCTGCGGAGGGTTTTTTAGAAGAGGGGTAACCTGTCCTGTTTTGAGGGCAGCAGGGAGGGAGCCTTGACTGAGGAAGAGATTAACTAGCCTGGTCCAGTAAGAGAGAGTATGGGTGTAGAAATCAATGGCGATGACACTAGGGATGGGGTGGTTGGAGGGTTTGGTTTTGAGGATGCATTTGAGGAGGTTATCTTCCGAGATGGCGGCAAAGTTCTGCCAAGTGACTAAGGATTTTCGCTCCTCAATGGGGGTGGGGTGGGTGACCTGATCCACCAGTGATTTGACCTTTTCATCAAAGAATATAGCGAATTCTGCTGCTTTCTTTGAAGAATCCTCAGGCTTGATGGTTTGGGGAGAGCAGTTTGGGTTTTTGATGAGGTCAAAAAGTTTTTGGGGTCTGTTTTTGGCTGAGTCGAGGAGGGATCTGAAATGTGATGCTTTTTCATGGAAGATGTGTTAAGCGCAAGTTAATTTATTTGTCCAGGCAAACAGCCTGAGAGAATGCGTGTGTTTTATTTTCTCACGTCATCTCTAAATGTTTTAAAGATTCACTGTGACCGTAGACGGATTCTGCTCTCTGCTGGCCGGCTGGTGGTGGCTCCATGCCTCACCTGGGCATTCATTCAAATCCACAATGCACTTCAAACCAATTTTAAAGGAAAGGGCATGTTGTTGTTTTCAAAGAGCCTCGCTGGCCTGACACTTTATGTGTATTGCACAAATGTAAATTTCACAATGGACTCGGCTGTGACTGTGTCCTCCCTGCTCATCAAGGCAAGGATTTCATCCTCTAGTCCAGCATAGTTTACAACCCACCCTGTGTGCTTTGTTTGTTTATGGCTTGACAATTGGCTTGCAGCCTACATTAACCAGTTTGATGAAAGCAGGGTCTTCCAAATGTAAGCCATAAAATTCAAGCCATTTGTCAGGACATAAACAAAACCACAGGGCCTGGTAACAGATTGAGGGGATGGCACCAAGGCCACACTGGCCATACTGGGCCCAGTGGCGGCTGGTGACATTTGAAAGTGGTGTGGCGTAAAATTTTAGTTGGAGTGTACCGCGGCGAGCGAGCGTAGCGAGCGAGCCCTAACAACCTAAGGGGGCTTTGGGGGGGTTGCACCCCCGAGAAAGTTTTGAAAAAAGAGTGGGCAAATGGTGCATTTTCAAGCAAATTTTAGAAAGCAAAGTTGTACTGTGCGCCCTTCCTGCCAGTATGAATGTCTATGCATTCTGGGCAAACATTGAAGTGAGCACAAATCGAGTTCTCCTACTCCCATTTTTATTGTTAATTTACTGCTCTTTCAGACCATTTTCACCACTCCTTATTACATGACATTTTTCCAATTAAAATGTGCCTCAATCTGCTTTGTTCCACCAGTGGAAATTAATCTATTTATTTTCCCATGTACTAATGCTGAGCTATCACCCAGCCACTGCTGCCTTCATTCTTCAGCCCCTGCCGCCTAAACTCACAACCACACTTTTGTCTCATCCCCACTTCCTTCCCATCACACTAAGCCCACCGCATTCTTTAGTTATTATATTTTGCCAAAAGTATCTGTCATAATGGCTCCCTAATTCAACTATGGACAAAGATCTTTAAACAAAATCTAGATAGTAGCATATGAGCATTTACTTCAGTCATATCACCTTAACAGCTTATATGTTTGTAAAACCATTGTTATAGCCTTATGTCAGGATTCCCAGTGGGGACCATTTTGTTTTCAAAAAATTATGCATAGTCTGGATGCTGTTCAAGTTTATGTTTTTTAATTTTGTGGTCCAATATGTCTCAAAGAGATTGTGGCAACATTGCTGAAGGGGATCACACAGAAGCTAACGATTTAAGCTCAGCACCGCTTATTTATGATTGCTGAACTTTTATTTATTATTATTACTGTATTTATATAGCCAGGACCGGAGTAGCGGAGTGCCTCATATAAAACAAGATTACACAGAACTAGTTAGCAGCACAGATAACACTGTGTACAGGTCTAGAAGAAGCGAGATATAAACTACAGATGGTGTCTAAATAGTCATATTTGCTTTTAAGTATACTCCATAGGTGACCTAAAGTGCAACTAGGTCAATGAAATGGGTAGAGCTTTAGTTTTACTGCTAGTGGTGTGGGATCTTAACACTGCTGAGGTTTAGTACTACTGACTTGCGACAAGCTGCACTTACAGGCAGATCTGAGAATGATGAACAGAAAATCTACTGTATTCTCCTGTTTTTAAGGGCAGCATAGATGGTAGAGAGATTCTGTGTACATTTCACCATTTCTTGGCAATGCGGATTAATTGTAACTATTTCACGCAGAGCCCTGAACTGTGTGCCTACATAATATGCCGTGTTAAAGGAAAGGCAAGCGCTTGTACGCAATAACACATAAAAATGCAATACATTACTTTCAAAATGCAACAAGAGAACAATTAAATGTTAGATTTTCAAATATTTCCTACACACAAGTGACCAAAGATGTTTGGCTTGCTATTTGCCCCTTCACAAAGGATCGTAAATGCCTTCTCAATGCACTCCACAACAGTAAGTACATTTTAGATTGCATGACACCTCAGAGAAACATTGCTGTAAAGGATTTTTCTTCCACCATCCAGGGTCCATTAGGTGCCTTATAACCGAAAATGACAATCTCATCAGCCTAACACAAGTGATTGCACATAAAATCACAATAAATACATATATAACAAATGGTCTAGCTACATCAAGCATATAAACACAGTGATACATAAGCATATTTAAACGTGTAGTAAAATATGAGCACAGACATTCATTTCCAGATAGCTTATTAAAAAGATGAGACATCGTTCCCTCCCCTTGTCATGATGATAAGAACTAACAGCTGTACAAAAGAACCACAGAATACCAATTTCCACTGAAAGCAATCATTCTATAAAGCCACAGATCTGCTGAAGAACAGGGCTGCTCGACTGGAGCCAAGCAGGGTGATTTTCGAAGTTCCCTCCTGCACCGAATGCCCCAGCAGCTACAATCACACAAACAAGGCGCCCCTTCACACAACAGAGGGGAGCAGGTCGGCTTACACCCGTCAGGCAAAAAGATGACCTGTCTTTGAAAATTCCACATGAAGGCACACGGCGGAAACAGAGCCACCCGGAATCGAGGCATGCGTCACCTGGGTTGTCAAAGCTTTATTTATGGGCCATTAACGGGCACCGAGGTTACATGAAAACAAAATTATGGTCACGTCAGTCGTACAAATGAGCTTTCTGCAATTTAGTGTTATTGCACGATTCTGTGCAGTAACAAGGCACAGGAAGCGAGATAAATATTCAAAAATGCCGGAATGTTACCGGGGCTCGATACAGTTAACAAATTGAACAGTTAATAACACAAACCTGTAATTACAGCCCGGCGAGGTACAGGAACGGTGCAATTCATAAGTCAACAGGGACCGCTAGACCTCCGGCCGGCTAGACTGGTGTGTACTGCACACTGATGTAGCGCCTTATGTGCGAATTTAGCCTCTCAGCGCTATTAAAAGAATAGCATGACAACCTTGCTGAACAATATCATATTTCAAAACACATCCCATGGATTCCATCAATTAATGTTGCGTCCAGTTGCCGCATTACTGCGATAAATAAACAGGGCCCCATGATGACAACCCCCGAGCAGCTCTAAGAGGCGGCCTGTAGTGAGAACCTCCCACTTCCTGCTTCCTTTTCACTAGCATCGGTGGTTTAGGTGCATGTGGGAACCACAGAGCAGTGCGAGCAGGCAGGGGCTCAGGCACTTCAAGGAAGGCTTGCCTGCAACAAATACCCTGCAATGACAGGCCCGTGACAATTAATAGCAAGGAAACAATGGGGGAATTAGCGCGCTCTTTGGCGCTGCACATCTGAAGCTAACAGACCCTGTGAGTGGCCCGGCGGTGCAAGAGAGTGAATCAAGTACAAAGAATGCCAATGAAACAGGAATAAATCAAACTATCGTATGCAACTGCACAATGCTTAAAATGTTTATTACATAAGGATGCAATATGTAATCTGGGAAAACCGGTAGGCATCGGTGCAAATCAACAAACCATTTCTGTTCAGTTGCTAAAAAATTATTTAAAATACCCGCCGATGGTGGTACATTGAATGTTTTCCACGAGTGCAAAATTAACCAAAATCGTGTTTCAAGCTGCAATGGTGGGCAGTCGCAATACTCGCGGGGGTGGGGGCCGGGGCAGATTAAAATAAAAAATAAAACTTACCTGTCCGCGCCGCCTCTGCTCCTGGGCCGGAGTCCCGCGTTGGCGCGTACAGGAACAGCCGCGTCACTGGCAGGCAACCCCTCTCAGCCAATACTGACGCTGCCCCAGCAGCGCCAGGATTGGCTTAGCAGGGATACTCGCCGCCCTGCCGCCCAAGAGGAGATCGAGGGTTGCGGCGTTGATCAACCCTTGCTCTCCTAATGCGCAGCCGCCAGCCACAGCTAACACTAGTGCGCATGACTGGGCTGGTCGGAAAAATTCTCCGACCTAAACCCAACATGCTCACCTGTGCTGCTGCCTGCTGTGCTCTCCGCGCCATCCCCTGGTCTGACAATGCAGGTCAGTCAGCATGACGCCGGACCGCCCACCCCCTTCAGACTCTGAAGGGGGTGGGCGGTCCGGCGTCATGCTGACTGACATACATTGTCAGTTCAGAGCCGCTCGAGGAGCTGCGGGCGCGGCGGCTTGTGGGTCAACGCCCCAGCGCCCTAATGGATGCACTGCCACTGACTGGGCCTCACAACTTTCCCCTGGGAGGCTGGAAGGATGGAGGCCGGTTTTGTAGCACTGCAGCAGTTTTAAAAGCACTGCAAAGTTCCTTGTATATTCAATAGTTTTCAGGCAACAATAAAAGTGCCAGGATAACTCTGGTGATTAATGCACCTCCTGGAGAGAGATCGAAGTTTTGTCTAGTGGCAGTTTTGACTCATCTAAGGTAGCACAGAGTGTTAATATGCCTGCTGCAAAGAACGTGTAATATGCAGATCACAGAACAGTATTTTATGTTCCTGATTTAACAATTGCTTTACTAACCTTCTTGCTTTCTCAAATATGCTTGAAAATTCACCATTTGCCCACTATTTTTCAAAATTTTCTTGGGAGGAGAATCCCCCCAAACCTCCTTATAAGGGTCAGGCTCGCCCACTATGCTTGCTCGCCGCTGGGCACTCACCCTGAACATTTACGCCTCACCACTTTCAAATGTCACCAGCCACCACTGATAGCAACAGAAGGAAGTTCTTATTAAAAAAAAGGCAGTATAATCTGGGGCCCTCAAATTATGCAGCAATAGAGGACTAAATTATGTTTTAGGGTTGGGAAAATTATATGGCAAGAAAAAGCTAATTATGCAATGTAATGCAGAACATTTTGTGATAGTATTACTACATTATTTTGTTATTTTTATCCATGTTAACATTGTCTTAGAAAAAGGTTCACCTAATTAATACCACTTTAACACGAAGATACAGCTATAAACTACTAAAAGGTGACCAGTTAATGTTTGCAATGGGCCGTCCACTGTGTGGCAACATGTGGTACTACTTTTTTAGCAACTGTAGATCCATTTGAGCTAGACATTTTTTTTGTTAAAATCTGCAAATTATGCAGAGATGATGGAATATGTAGCAAATGCTGCAAATCCATAATTATGCTGAAAACGCAGCAGCCGCAGAATTGCATAATTCCAGTGGACCTCAGTATATGCCTTTAGCTGCCTCCCAGCAGTACTGGTGGAAGTAACTCAGTAAAGCAATGAAAAATTGCGTTAGACAGACACAGTCAAGTAATCAAAGTGCAGGGGTTGGGACAGACCTGAAGACTTAAGAGCCGAATTTTCAAGATGCACATGCATCCAGCCTAGAAGAGGTACCCGTTCTGATGCAATCACAGAGGACGGTCGGTGTGCTGTATTTTGAGACTGCAACCATATGACCAGCTGAGTAATAGAATTGCAGTCAATATATGTGGCTACTGGAAATGTGCCCTCAAAGAGGGGGTTCATTGCCAGTACCCAAGTTGCAAGTGTGCCTGACTTGCTGTCTGTTCTCTCTTAGCATATCAGGAACTCTTGAAGATCGTCCAAAAACAGATGTGAACTGTTCACATCAGTGCTTAATTTGTAAATGAATGAGTGCCGGTGCCCGTAACTCTGCTCAAAAGCCATTGGTAGGGTGCAATTAAATTCACTAAAGCTATGTCGTCTTGAATTCACTTCAGTCCTCTTTAATCTAGTACAGACATCCTTTATCCCTTTATCTCACTTTTGCAGGTTTCTTCTTTCTTCATTTGAGGTGGATTTTCCATCTTCCTCTTCCTCCCTCTTTCCGCTTTGTGTGTTTTTCCCTCTCTTGCTGTTAGTAAATGTCTGATGCAAATAAAATAAGTGCTTGTCCCCAAAAATACATGCTGTTGGCCCACACCTGCAACCACCAGCTCAAATTAAGCACTGGTCACCATACAATGAGCTACTCGCCTGCCATCATTTTCGTCACCGCAAACAACATTTTTGATGAACTAGAAGACACAACCAGTGGACGCTCTGTTATTGGATCTGTCACCTTGCATCACCCTCTTTTACGAATGGACCAACATCTCGGGGGAGGGGTGGACTGGACGTCCAGTTTTCCATTGGTGATATCTTGCTACTGTGCCCCTGTAAATAACACCATCATAGAAGCTCATGGTATTCCAGGAGACAATGAAATGTGTAGATCAGAAAGGTCTGGTGACGCCCATTCATAAACATTACCTATATATCTACGTGCTCATACAATTAGATAATGTAAACTATACTAATTATGTAACGCCGACTAAATACTTCCTGCATTTTCTGTGCCTGCTTCATCTTCTGTCTGTTACACTACTTTTCTCTCGTGTATTATGCCTCGGTATGCATTTTTTACAATTCATAAACTGTTTTAAGGTCAATATTTTTAAACATTACTACAGCATTAATTTTTTTATTCGACCTTCTTTTCCAAATGCACTAATTGTTTTAAGAGAGTTTTACTATTCATTAATTGTGACCTACTCGCATTTTCATATACCTAGCCAAATTATCTTGACGATTTCTGAATATGTTAGAAAGGCAATTGTTCACGGGATGAGACATTATAATAGTATTTTTCTGTCTTCATACTCAAAGCATTGGATTAAGTGACGTCACAGGAAGCGACATTACATGACCATTGACAGAGATAACAGTTTTACAATCTTTACACAATCTTCCTCGAAAGTCGATGCTCAAGCTTGTCGATGAACAGTGATCGGTATCAGGCACTTATAATCTTCCAATGAAAATGGAAAAGATAAAGGAATTCTTTAAAAAAGATAACCAGTCAAAGTGATTACGCCAGAATGGCTGCAAAACAGGCAAGAGCTGGGGCAAGGTTCTGATGTCAAATTAGCAATAAAACAAAAGAAAGAACGCAAACCTATTACGTCCAACAGACTGGTTCAGAAGGTAAGGGGTTTGGCTTTTTTCCACTCTCTCTATTCTTTGGTAATGGGAAATGCCAGGGGCCACCGCTCAGCTGCACAGTGCCTGTTTTTATTTTCTTTGTGTATATATCTTTTAACGTTCTTCTGCTCACCCGCTGTTTTTCTTATTTTTATTACTTGTAAAATCATCTACTCGTCTTCTATTGTAGTTTGCTGTGAAAAAAAGTTCATTCACATTTTCCTGCTGAATAACACCAGTTCTTGCTTGAAAAATAACCACTGCACAATTTTCATTAATTTTTTGAACTTTTTTTTGTTAATTTTAAGATTTCTGACTTTTAACATAATCCAATTGCATACTACACCGTAGAGCTAGCATTTGTTAACCTTAACTCATCCCTACATCTTGGCCTTCTCCACGCTCTAGGGGACATAACACATACATTTATGCACAAAAGCAGATAAATCATTATTTTTACTATTTCAGCTGGTTGATATTACAGAAGTGGCCAGCCACATTCTGTAATAGTAGATTTACCAACACACTTGTCACAGTGGTGCAGTCGGTACAGATGGTAGTACTAATTTCTTAGTAGTGAATAACTTTAGCATGTAAGCTATTCAAGAAATCGAGCGGGGAAAATGGCGGCCGGCTGATGGTATGTCGATGCAGAGGAGTTTCCTGAAGTGGACCTAGCTCCCTGACCCTCTTGACTAGGAGACCGCCCTAACTCCCTAAAAAGTGAGGAGATATTCTATAGATGCAGGGCTGGCGCAAGGCATGGGCAGTGTGGGAAGCTGCCCAGGGCCTCGCACTCTGCCTACAAGATTGGGGCCCCACACAAGTGTAACACACCACCGGTCCTCGTGTACCCCTGCCGATCCAATTGAAAGAAAGGTGTCTCGTAAGAATTGTAACCCCCTCCCTGGGCCTCTCAGGGATGGTGTGGGAAGGCCTAGAGGTGGGGGCACTTCCTCTTGTCCCAGTTGCAAAGAAACACATTTTGCAGGTTTGTCCTGCAATTAGGCCTCCTGCCCGGCTGCCCATTCAGAGACACTGCGGGACGCCCATTGTCCAGCACTTTAGTGCCCCCACAGTTTTAACTCTCCGCCCTCAAGCAATTCTCACACCTTCAGCCAGATATGAGCTGTAAATGAGGTGCTTGTAGGAAGCTGAGAGGAGGAGCTGTGGCCCAGGAGAAGTCTCCACAAAGCAGCTTCAGGGGCCCTGAATGTGTCACTTATGTAAATTAGAGGGGCCTCACACATTCCCCTTCGCCCGGGGCCCCAAAAATCCTAGAACCGGCCCTGTACAGATAGGTGAAAGATTCTGTCTCTTGGTGAAAACAGCACGCATTTACTCACTGTGGATACCAGGAGTATGGCGGGCTGGTGGTGCGCACCTAGCTCGCTTTGCTGGTGGAGGACAGCCCTGATGACGGTCCCTCCAGGAGAGGTAGTCGGCAGGGGTAGCACAAGCACAGATTTGACGCGGTGTGCTGAGGTGAAGCGGACAACAGCATTTTTTTGCTCCCAGCGCTGCCAGTAGGTTGCAGAAGGGAGGAGCGGGACTGAGAGAAAGTGCTGTGCTGGTTGTTTGGAGCAGAGCAGGTATGGGGCAATTACCTACTTGTATGGAGAAAGTGGTCATGCTGCTTAGGAGTAGCAAGGAGCCTGGAATAGTAGCTGAGTGGAAGGGGTATTCTTTAATGCCCCGACAGGAGGGGGACTTAAATCTAAGAACTAAGCCGGGAGTTTAGCAGAGAGTCCATACACATTCCAAGCCACTAAGTGGGGTAGCCTGCCAGGTGGAGCGGGCGGTTTCCAACCCCCTAGGAGTGCAAGGAGGTCTAGTAGTGACAGAGCCGGGGGGGGGGGGTAAAGGACAAACCAAAACATTGCATTAGGCTTCTTGCTAATGGGAGACCGAAAATTACCTCCTCCCTCAACTCTTTTTTTCATGGTGATGACAGGCAAGAATGGGGGAGGCACCCAGGGACAGGGGGTCCCGCAGGTGTCAGAGGGAAAGTCATCCAACCGGGAGGTTGAAGGGGACCCTGTAATTAGTATGGGGCCCTGGCAACTGAGAGAGGAGTAACATACAATAGCACCCCAATTGATTCTGATGCACAGGCTCCTACCAGGACGTTTCCAGATGCCACACATGAAAAAGATAATAATACGAAGGTCTCTTTTGGGGTCTCGTTAGAGAATTGGTAAGACTTTTACTGAAAAAACAAAGATTAAAGTGAAGTTATAGTTAAGTGTTGTAAAAAGATCATACTCTAGGTAAAAAAAAACTCAGAAGTTCACTGGAAAAACAAAAAGGTTCAAGTAACTTTATAGTTAGGTAAGACACTTAGGGCCATATGTATCATTCCTAGTTTTTGCGATTCTCAAATAGCGATTTTTTGGGAATTGCTTTTTGAGAATCGCAAAATCGGATGTATGAAACAAATCGCAATTCCCTAGCGAATCGCAAGAATTTGCAGAATTATCTGCGAAAGTCCACATTGCGATTCCTTAATTGCGAGTCGCAATTAAGGAATCGCAAAATCG
Organism: Calotriton arnoldi; assembly: GCA_963921515.1. Lineage (NCBI taxonomy): Eukaryota > Metazoa > Chordata > Amphibia > Caudata > Salamandridae > Calotriton > Calotriton arnoldi. The sequence continues at coordinate 2,949,744 of CAWUFW010000409.1, forward strand.
GGAGTCTGCCATTCAGGTGCAGCTTGATGACATCACAACCAGGAAGTGTGACTGCACAGCTGCACCTGATTGCCAGAAGCTCAGTCAGAGGCTTGGAGGAGAGTGAAGGAGCACAGCACTGCCATCCAGGGAGGCAAAATGAATCCACAGGAGAAGGAGGAGGCAGGAAGGAAGAGAAAACCAAAGTTCAGTGAGAGGGAGCAGGAAGTACTCATAGAGGAAATGGTAGTCAGCCATGAACTCCTCTTTGGCAAAAAATCCCTGCGCGTGCCGGAGGCAAGGAAGCGGAAAATCTGAGATTCCATACAGGAAAAGGTGAATGCCATTGGCGTAACCCACCGCACCGTGGAGGATCTGCGCAATCGGTGGTACGATATGCGCCAAAGATCCAAAGAAAAGGTGGCAACCAGGCTGGCTGAGTCGAATAAGACCGGTGGCGGAACATCCACTGCAACAGACTCCACGCCCCATGAGGAGTTGGTGGAGTCCACCTTGCAACCTGAGAGCGTCAGTGGAGTGGCTGACCTGGACAGCTCCGACCCACCACCCACCAGACAAGGTAAGATGCATGCCATCTGTCCCCTGCCACTCCACCAATAGCACCCACACAGTTAGGACCCCCCAGTAGTAAATCAGTTGTGCAACTCCAGTACATGTTGTTGTGTACACCCTGAAATGCATCATGGGAGATGTAGTCACATGCACCAAACACTGTTGCAATGAGACACAGCAAGGTAGTAACAATGCCAGTGAGTCAGGGAAGGGTAAAATCAGGCAGAGAGTACGTAGGTGATGCAAATAAGAAGTAGATTTATTCTCTCACAAAAGGAGTTGCAGGACACTAAAACAAATGTCTGTGCTTCTGTCTCCACAGCACCACCGGTGAGGCAGGAGGGCAGTGCAGGGGCTGAGGAGGCAGACAACAACAATGAGCAGGCGGCACAGACCCCTGAGATCCCTGTAGTGCGCAGAAAGCGCAACATCGTGCCACCACTATCACAGTTGGAGGCAGACCAAGACGATAGCGGAGAAGAATCCCAGCCAGTCCCAGCCCACCGGGCAGTCAGTCGCAGGCAACAGTCCCCTGACCCCCAGAGGGAAGGAGGGGGGAACAGGCACAGGTCAAGGGCGTCCACCAGTGCTGGTGCTGAGGATCAGCAGTCCGTGTTCGCAGGGCTGGAGGGCACCATGCTGAGGGTGCAGCGCCTGCAAGCAAAATCAATGAGATCAATGCAGCGTCAATTTGCCTCTTTAAACCATCACATGAGCGACATGAGGGATGGGTTCAGGGAAATGACCGGAGCAATACGCGAACTGTGTGCCGTGCAGAGGAGAGCCAACGCCTGCATGGACACATACAGCAAGGCGGTAAACCGCCTGTGCACCGTCACGTCCCTGCTGTCACGTCGGTGTGTGGGCATGCAGGTTGAAATGGCACATAACAGCCAGGATGTGGCCAAGATCTTGGTGCAGGTGACACATGCTGTGGAACTGATGCAGGCGGCTGGCACAGGTGGGACAGGACCCCTGGGCACTGGGGAGAGTGAGGACCAGTCAAGCAGGAGCAGCATGACCCCACCACCCCCTGAGACCAGACGGAGGAGCGGGAGGCAGGGGAGAACATACGATGAGCCGGGGGAGAGCAGTGGGCACCCACAGCGCGGTGCAACAGGCCGTGCCCGCAGGAGGTGAGGTGGCATCAGGGAAGCATGGCAATGAGTCAGGTAACCCATTGCTGGGGACTGGAGTGTGTCGGACATCTTTGCTCTGTGACTTCAACATTTGCAAATATGAGTGGCACACAATAGGTGTGCGTCAGGCTGTGTGCCAGATATATTCCTGCTAATCAAGGAATAAAAACACAGTTGTGCACCAATACATCGCATTGTGTCATCATTCCTCACCTAGAAATAGTTGCGCGTGATCTTCTGGCGCCTCTGGCGTCCGGCAGCCGCCCCGACACCACATGCTGGTCCTGCACGAGGAGCTGGTCCCTCATCATCAGAGGACTCTGAGCCACTCAGCTCCACTGGGGTGCCCTTCCTGGTTGCTATGTTGTGGAGCATTGCACATGCGACCACTACCTTGCAGCAGGTCTGTGGGCTGTACTGGAGGGCACCTCCACTCTTGTGTAGGCACCTAAATCGGCTCTTTAGGATGCCAAAAGTCCTTTCTATCACACTGCGGGTCGACTTGTGGGCATTGTTGTAGCGGCGCTCCGCAGCAGTGGCTGGATTCAGGTAGGGCGTCATGATGAAATCACGCACTGCCTACGCGCTGTCCCCTGCATGGTGCAAAAGAAATGGGTTACACACTGTCAGCCCAACCACGAGCTTTGCTGAATGTGTGAATGTGAGCCATGTAGTTACCTAGCAAGTAGCCCTCGCCAAACTCCCCAGCCAAGAGGCGACGGTGTAGCCCACTGTGGCGGAATATGAATGAATCATGGGTGCTACCAGGATATTTTGCCACTATGTCCGTGATTACATGGGTGGCATCACAGACTACCCGGATATTCAGGGAATGATAGGACTTCCTGTTCCTGTACACATATTCTGTCTGGGATGGGGGGGAGAGGGCGACATGGGTCCCATCAATGCAGCCAATTACATGGGGGAATTGGGCTATCTGATAGAACCCCTGCTTGGTTTCGTCGAGTGCCTGCTGCGTGTTTGGAAAATGGATGTGGTGATGCATCCTCTGCATCATGGCATCCAGGAAACTGTGAAAGAGGCGCAACAGGCTACTCTGTGTCACCCCTCCTGCTGCTGCTATCACCCCCTGAAAACTACCAGACGCCAGCAGGTGCAGGGAGCACAGGACCTGCACATGGGTGGGGATGGTGCGTGTCCTGCGTGTGGGGTGCTCTACCATGGGCTTTAGCTTCTCAATGAGTTCTAGGATGCTGTCTGGGTGCAGCCTGTACTTTTCATGGACCTCCTCCTCTGTTTGCTGGAACATGGTGATGCGTGCCCTGAATATCCTCTCCTGGCGCCTCCTTCCCTGGGCAGCAGCTCTGATCCTCAGCCTCCTAGCGATGATGTACAGCGCAGCCATTGTGAATGGCCCTGTAGCATTCTGGGTCAGTTTATATAGGTTGCACCTGGTTACCACCTGCTCAGAGTTGGTGGTAATTGCGAGGTGCAAAATTACAAATTTCCTGAATTCGCAATTTGCGATTTTTTTATACATTCCGTTTGCGAATCGCTATTTGCTAATTATTTATTTGCGATATTCGCAAATGCAGTACCGCAAAGTGCAAATTCGCAGATTTATTAGCAGATTCTGGCTCGCAGAATTCTGCGAATCGCTATTATTGCGATTCTCAAATTTGAACAGCGATTTCCTTTCATACATCGCATTATGCAATTTTGCGATCGCAAACACTGGATTTTTGCGATTCGCAGTGTTTGCGAACAGAAAATTGCTTGATACATATGGCCCTAAGATCTTAGCTTATGGTAAATAGACACCCCTAGAAATTCTCTGCAAAAAACAAAGCTTAAAGTGACGTTATTATTGAATGTTGTAATAACAATAAAATTAACATTTAAAAAACAAAAAAATAATGAAATTCACCAGTTATAGATGGCTGAGCTAAGTATACCTTCTGACATGTTAATTACATCATTGATGACATCACCGATGACACCATCCAACAAATATGACAGTTGCTATAAGCTTTTCATACTGGAAGGTATTCAGCAAAGTACGGGTAGACCCAATTTTCCATAACCTCTGTAGTACTAATGAACGTAGTCTTTTGCAACACCCAGAAGAAGCAGAATATGAAGTTAATCTGTGAATCAGCCATATTAAGTAGATATTACACTCTTTATTTACTGGAATTGAGGTGTGTAAGAAATTTAATGGATCTATTGCCATTAATGTGATCACCAACTTATTAAGCCTTGAATAATGTGTTCATAATAGCATGTGGTCATCATTTACGTTATTTAGTTGTGCCTGATAGATACCTTTTCTGACATAGACACGTACTCTTGAAAAGAGTAGAATGGTGTACACCATTTAAAAAATGCTTGAAATCATACTGCAACTTGAACCATCTGTGACTCACCCATTGATTATGCATTCTACGACAATGTATAAGTCTCAGAATTTGCACTGAGATTTGGAAATAAATATCTGTTAATAGCACTACACTAGAACTCTTAAATGTTAGTATGTGTACAGAAATCCACAGGTGAATAATGTATTGTGAAGAAAAGCTTTAGTTTTTTGAGTCTTTGAATTAATCCACAACCTATTTAAAACATACGTCTGCAACTGACACTAGTTACGCTCAATCTCTACCTTCTTTCAATGAACTACTGCTTTCTCTGTATATGTTTGTGGGCTCTTTTCTAAAATGATCTAGAAGCTTATTTGGTAATTTGAGGAGCAGTAACTAGGATGATGTCATCTTTGATGTCATTTAATAGATCATGAGTGAAATAATATGTGAGGGCATAAGCAGTGGATGGCCTTGTAAATGGTGGACTGGGCCAGAGGTGTGGAACTGAAGTTCCAGCCTCTTAGCAAATCCCAATAAAGAGCTGCTCTCCCAATTTTATATGCAAATGATTTCACCCTGTTAGAAAACATGTATGTGGTAGTTGGTATATTTGTTGGGGTCCGTACCTATGGGCTTAAAACAACTTTGACTAAATCCTTCACTTAATATGGGCAGTGCTCCCCATTTTGATAGAATGCCAAATGACTGACAAATTTTATGCAAATTTTGTACTTATTCCACTAGAGTAGTTTATCTTTTACTTTGTGTATTTGTACACCTGTGTAATTTTGCTAATATTTTTGCACTTGCACATAGTCCGGCATACACATTTGCATCCTACATTTCCAAAAATGCGACCCCATATGTAATGCACCCTAAACCTTCATACATCAGCAGCCAGAAATAAAGTGAGCCACTTTACCCATTTGCTGATACAAGACTGCCGACTTTCTTCTGGAAGCTCTTAGTTACTACATGCGCTTAATTTGCCAGGTACACGCAGTGGGTATCTGGAGGAGATGCATTACGTTCCTTAAACATTTAGTGAACTTTAGAGTCATTTTCTGGGGTGCCCCAAACCATTCAGTAGGACAAATGTTCTCCCCTGAAGTTAAGAACCGCTACAGACTAGGTCTGCTTTTCATGTTCCGCGAGACGGTGGGCTATCATCGATACCTCTTTATAATTCCTATTGCTGTACTCTTTGGAAGGAACTCCCAAATTCATCTCCTTGAGCTTGTGTGCTGCACTATTGCATAACTAGTCTTGTCTTGTGTTGTGTTTGGATTACATTCACTTTTCTCCGTCTCTCGACTCCCAACGCCAGAGGATTTGTCTTTTTATCATAAGACTTTACCACTTGCCTTGGTTTGCTTGATTGCTGTGTGGTTGTATTTTTCCAGCCCTGACTGACTGCCAAGACCCAGAGGGATAAATAAATTGCTTTTTGATGTTTTCTAATTGCCTCTTATAATGAAGCTCGTAGAGGTTAAAGGCAAACAACGTCATTGAAACCACACAGAAGGCTTGGCAATTTGGAACAGAGAAGAAGTGGTTATTGGCTAAAAGATGTTTCCGAATTTAATGTACGCATATCTTTATTTTTTCCATTTGAGTCACAGAAACTGTTTAAACCACACTGTATACTAATAAAATAGAAACCAAATCTTCCTTTGTCCTTTCAATACAATGCACAAGTCTTAACATTTAATCTTTATTTTAACATGGTATGAATGTGAAGCCTACTCTTGATTTGAGAAGAGTCTTTAGTGATGATTAAAAGATCCTTCAGTTTTGATCACCAGTTTCATGTAGTAATGTATGTATTTACAGGATTTTGTGTAAGAATCAAATTCATAATATGTAGAGGCACGCTGGTGAGTGTCAGACCTGGCACCATTGGCGTGGGTCTCCCCTATATTTTTTGCCTTTGCCTCCTGTGTTTTTGCTGTGTGTTGGACTCCGTTTTGCTGGTCTAGATGCTTTGGGCACTTTGCCACTGCTGTTCAGTGCCAAAGTGCAAGTGATCCCTATGTAAATTTTTGTTATGGATTAGTGATTCCATGATTGGCTTATTTGATTTACTACTCAGACCCTAGTACAGTGCACTGTGTGTGCCCGGGGCCTGTAAATCAAATGCTGCTAGTGGGCTGCAGCACTGATTGTGCCACCCACAGAAGCAGCCTGTAAGATGTAACTGTGGCCTGCCATTGCAGAGCCTGTGTGCAGTCTGGGACTGCCATGTCGACTTGGCAAGTGCACACACTTGCCAGTCCCTAACCTTCCCTTTTCTTACATGTTAGTCACCCCTAAGGCAGGCCCAAGGTACCCCTCTGGGCAGGGTGCATTGTATGTGAAAGGTAGGACATGCTCTGATGTGTGTAGCATGTCCCGATAGTAAAATACTGCCAATTTCGTTTTTCACTATAGCAAGACTACCTGCTCCCATAGGATAGAATGGGGAGATTGTTTATAACATCTTAATAAACATATCTGCCCCTGGGAACAAGGTAGAGAAATAAAGTTTGATATGCCTGAACTCAGAATGTTAAAATGCATCTTTTAGTGAGGGGGATTTTTACATTCTGTGTTTGAAAATACCACTTATAGAAAGTCGGTATTTTCTTACTTAACCATCCAGTATGCCTCTGCTAGGTTTGTGTATTGCATGTCTGGCTTTTGGATGACAGGGGCTGGGGAGGAGCAGTGGCTCCAGAGAGCCTGATGAGTCAGGGCTGGGCTGAATAGACCTGGGCTGCATTTAGAGTAGGGGGAGGAGATTTCCTTTCACCTGAATGGGCCTGGTCTGCCTTCAACAATGCTGTCTCCACCTCCTGCCAGGAAGCTGCACCAGTGAGGACAGAACTGGTTTTGGTTGGGAACAGACACACTCTGCCTTCAGAGAACAAATTATTTTTGTGTATAAAAACAGGGGCCCAGACCCCAGACTTTTAGATCACTTCTGGGAATCAAGAAGAACCTTTGCCAAGGAGAAGAGCCGGAGAAGCTGAGGAGGAATACTGCCCCTGTGCTGTTTGCTGTCTGGAGTTGGCCTGCAGTGGCTACTTGCTGCCTAGGAAAGGACTTTGCTGTTTGCTGTGTCACCTGCTTGAAAGAAGATCTCCAAGGGCTTGAAACTGAGCTTGCCTCCTGTTCTGAAGTCTCAGGGACACAAAGACTTCACCACCAGCTCCCCTGAATTTCCTTGCTGGGAATTCTAATCTGCAAAAGAGGTGCCTGCTGCTGTTCTGGACCTCTAGAGACTGTTTTCCGCTGGGAGCTGGAAAATCGACGCAACTTCAAAGAAGCGAGACGCAACCGCACCTGTTTCTGATGTATCGCCAATGAATCCGTCGCAGCGCCTGCCGCGGCTCGAGAATTCGCCACACGCCGCATCGAGTGCACCGATCTCCGATGTCCGAGATCATCGCACCGAGTTCGACGCAAGGCCTGCTGTGCGGCTGCACGAGTTCACGCATCGTCACCGGATCGTCGCATCGCGGCACCAAGTCTGTCGCATCGTTGGGGGACGCAGTAAGAAACCGACGCATCACCTCCCCACACAGTAAGAAACCGACGCATCACCTCCTCTCCGGTAAGGAAACGACGCATCAGCTCCCCTGCGCTGCAGTAAGGAACCAGCACATCACCTCCCCCGGAGCAAGAAACCGATGCATCACCTTCCCTGAGTGTAAGGAACCGACGCATCACCTTCCCTGCGGCCCGTTTTGTTTGCGTGATGCATCCCAGGTACTTTGTGAGAAAAGTGTTACATCTGCAATTTGCTTTGAACTGAACTATTTCTACCATCTGAAAGTCACATTTTGATAACTATATTGTGGATATTTGTCATTTGGTCTCGTTTTGGGTTTAGATAAAGATTACTTATTTTTCTAAACTGGTGTGGTGTCCATTTGTAGTGTCTTCACTCTATTACTTAATGTGTTCACAAATGCTTTACACACTGCCTCTGAGATAAGCCTGTCTGCTCGTGCCAAGCTACCAAGGGGGTGAGCAGGGGTTATTTTAGAAGTGTATCCCCCTTACCCTGACTAGAAGCAAGGGTCCCTATTTGGACAAAGGTACTTACCTCTGCCAACTAGAGACCCCCATTTCTAACAGTGAGTATGTCTAATGATAAGGTTTCTCTCTGACAGTTGTCTGGTGAGAGTGGTGTACGCGCAGGCTTCCATGGCGTGGGGAGCACTCAACTCACACTCTTCCTACTTACCAGCATACCCCCATCTTTAGAAATATTTATTAGAGAAATCCACCACAAGAACATCCGTCTTAACACATTGGTTTCTGACTAAGTAATAGATTATGTGTCACTGGCGTGACTGGCGCAAACCCCCCTTTTCAGGAAAGGAACACCAAGGTATATCTGCTAAGTCCCAAGAGCATTTATAGGTAATGTACCCTCTTCGGAGAAAAGGAGAATGGACAGGTGTCTCTAACTCCATATTACAACAGTATGATCATTCAGTTAAGGAATGTTAGGAGTCAGACAACCCTGTCAGAGTAACTCTTACCTGTAGAGAATGAGAGAGAGAGAGAGATCCCCGCCCTGGCCCCTAGAGGCAGTAGACATACACAATTGTTGGTTTTTTACAATAAAGGTTTATTTATTATTCACTATTCATGCATAAATCTTAGGTATTAGAATGATGGCAATTATTAATGTGATTTCAGCAATCATAATGTGAAACAAGTTGAATGTTATAAATGCTTTAAATGTTTTACATAACACATCCCCTCCTTATATATTAGATTTGTCTAGTCCCTACCTTCTATCTACACATATGTTATCAGCCTCAGAGTTATTGTATTCTCTGCATGATTTATATACCAAGCCATGTAAGTATCCCTGCACAGCTTAGAAAGTTATTGGGTCTGCAGTGCGATAGTACTTTGGCATCTCCGCTTAGCAATCAGTCATTGTGTATGCTCTACGCAAATCCTCTGTGGTCCTTATGCCTTCTCCTCTAATGATTCTCTATGCAGAAGGGAGGGGAAGTTATGTACATCTTTTTGGATCATCACTTCAAATCACTAGCAGTGTCTCTTCTAACCAAAGCATACGGAAGGTTGGCAAATACTGCCACATGTATATCCTTCTAAGCCTGATTTCTGCAAAGCCTTATGGTCTTGCAGCTCTAATCATTGAACATAGTCCTGCTGCTTTCAAAGAACAAACAATTTTGGGTCTCTGTATTGGTTGAGTAACTAATGTCAACTTGTAACTTAGGAAATAATGTCTGAAAATAATATGGTGATCTCAGACACAAACCATTAGCATTACTACTCAGAAAATTAGTTTTTTTTACCCTGAGCATGACACCCACATGTAATCTAAAGAATGCTCTGATGTTGGCACACAATTAGACCTGGCTTGTGCTGTAGGCTTTTAGGGTAGGATTGGGTGGAGTTTAGGATGGTGAGGGTTTTATGGATTCAGGGATGGGTGGAGTATAGAGGTAGAAAATGTTTTTTAGGATTTAGGGATGGGTACAGTTTAGGGGTGGTGAGGGATTTTAGGAGTCATGGATGGGTGGAGTTTAAGGGCGGTGAGGCATACCCCGTCTCCCTGGACCAATCCTGGTGGAAATCATCGGTCGCTAGGGCCTCCGGGTCCGGCCTCCAACTGAAAAAACTCAGAAGTTGACAGTCTAGCCAGGAATTCGAAGAGATCGACTGTGAAGGGGCCCCATTGTCCTGCCAAAGCTTGAAACACCTGAGGCTCCAGCTTCCTCAGACTGGAATCCCGGAGGTGGCGCAATTACCAGTCCGCCATCTGGTTGTCCATGCACGAGAGATAGTCCGCCACTACCGATACATGGTGCTCGAGGCAGTTTTCCCAGTAACTCATCACCAGATCTGACAGGGCTCTGGAACGGGTGCCACCCAAGTGATTGATATAGCGCACTGCTGCTACATTATCCATTTTCAGGAGCACACAGCTTAGGGTGTGTTTCCTCATTCAGCACCGGACTGTGAAGGAACCTGCCATCAGCTCCAGCCAGTTAACATGCATGGTCTGTTTGGATGCAGACCGTTCACCTCCAGTGGTGATCTCCCCACAACGAACTCCCCAACCCAAGTTACTGGCATCGTATTCTATCACTAAGTCCAGTTGAGAGCCAAAGATCGCCCGTCCGTTCCAGGCCTCCAAATGTGTGCACCACCACTGAAGCTCCTCCTTGGCTTCTACCAAGAATGGGCATGCTGAGAGTAAGCAAGGCTTGCTGCAGGTGAGATGCCTTGAGGCACTGCAGGACGTGAAAGTGCTGGGGCCCTGGAAAAGTAGTCTGTATGGAGGATGACAAGAGGCCTACGACCCTGGCGATCTGATGAAGGGAAGTCGAGGGCTTCGCCAGGGTCCTGCGCACTTTGTGCCAGATCTTTGCCATTATCTGGGATTCAAGGCTCAAGGTGGATTCCACCGAATTGACCACAAACTCCAAGAAGACCAGAGACTGTGATGGGGTTAGTGCTGGTTGATTACAAACCCAAGGGACAGGAGCAGGTCTACTGCCCTGTGAAGGTGGGACCTCAAAGCCTGGGTGCATTGGTCTATGAAGAGCATATCATCTAGATAGACTATCATGCGGACTCCCGATGCCCGTAGCACCTCCACCACCTGCTTGAGAACCTTGGTGAACACCACGGGGTGAAAGAAAGACCGTAAGGCAGGGAGTTAAATTCAAAGGTCTGGGACGCCCACTGGAACTGCAGGAAACAACGATGTAGCGGGAAAAATGGGATCGTCAGAGAAGCATCTTTTAGATCCAGGCGAACCATCCAAATGTTGGGGAAGAGAAAGTCCCTGAGAAGATGGATACCTTCTATCTTGAAGTGGGGGTAAATCAGCCACTTGTTGAACTCCCAGAGGTTGATCACCCGGCGCTGTCCCCCATCCTGTTTGTCCACAAGAAATATATTGCTGAGGAAACCTGCAGGGTGGGGCATTCTTGGGGAAATAGCCCCTTTGGCCAGAAGCTCATGGACCTCCTCTTGGATGAGTGCCGCTTGCCTGCCTGCAAAGGAATGGGTCGAGGAGGGCATGGTTGGGAGGTGGAGCCATAGAAGTCTATGTGGAAACCCTGAACCATCTGCAGAACCCAAGCATCGGTAGTAAGAGTCCTCCAGACATGCATGAAATGCGCCAACCTGACCCCAATCGCTTGTGAGAAATCAATTGCGGACTCACCATAAGAGCTGGAGGAAGAGGGGCCTCGGCTCTGGGAACCACCCCTGGACCCTCTATGCCTTGGAGCTCCCTTCATGGGGTAGAATCCCCCCGAATCGCTCTGGATCCTGGTACTGGCCTCTTCTGGGTGCCTGACCTCTGCCAGGGATTTAATGTGCTGACGGCCAGCCGAGCCTCACCTGCCATGGCTGACCCCAGCAAAAACCGGAGGGTTAAAGATGCGCTTGATGGAGGATTGCTCTTTATTGAGCAAGCTGAATGTGGAGACAAACTTTAGCTCCTTGATAAATGGCTCACCAAAGAGCCCAACATGTACAACTTGCCCTGCCACAGAGGTCACCCGGTCTCCTAACTTGGGGTCAATCTTAATAAGGAGAGACCAGTGCCGCTCAGTAGATAAGGCACAATTGACGTTCCCCAAAATACTACTGCATGCTGGGCCCAACTGGAGAGTACCTCAGGTGATATAAGGGTACCTGATTGCTTGGCATCCTCAGCCATGTCTAGGATCTTTTTAAAGGTCCTGTTAGGTCCAACAACTTACCCTGGCAAGACTGCCAGGAGTAGTCGATGCATTTTTTGGGGTCCTTCACATATTTCGCTATAAACATGGCCATTTTGGAACCAATTTCTGGAGTGGCTGCCACTTTGCCCTCAAGAGAAGGCCTGGGGCACGTAGCCTGCAGGATTTTATGAATCTCCTGGTCTAAAGGCTTACGCAGCCTCCCAGCCACATACGTGGTAACCTTTGTGGCTGGAAACCACTCTGCTGAACGGGGATACATCAGGGTTGAGCATGTCAGAATCTGCCCCATCAGGGCTATCTACCTGGAGGGCCACCTCCAAATTATTGCTCTGGGGTATCCAAGGGTGTTCCTACTCATTATCCGACCCAGCAGGAGAACCCTCAGAAGTCAAAGGGTAGAGAGGGGAAGGGTCATCAAGTGGTACCTGGGCCTGCCCTTTTAGCTTGGGTCTCGGGAGTTCAGCTGGACCCATTAAGGCTTTCTTCAGCCCCGCAAAGGCATCCAGGTCCACTCCCAGAGGGCGCTTGCGAGGGTTCTCAGAGCGTGCAGCCGGCCTATGAGGTAACGAGGCCGAGGGCGGGAGGGGTTGAAAACACTGGTGCATACTCCAATAAAGTCTTCTCCAGAGGCACCACCACGTCAGAGTCCACCCTGTGGATTGATGCATCAATGGCATCCCAGAACTCATCAGACACCGTGAAGAGCGACTGATGCTCTGTGGGCCCAACAGAAATACAGACCCTTGAGGCTATAAGTGCTGCCAATGGACACCTGTCCTTTACAGACCCCAGAGAGCTTCTACGATGAATGCAACACTAGAGCCATGAAAATCACCCCAAAGGGTTTTTAGACTCCAGGCAACTCTGGCAGTCTTCACATTCACTCGCACGATCGGGGATGTTCAGAAGAAAATTCAGGTCCGCGCCGAAACGTCACTGATTATGCCAACATGAAGAGAAGTGTTGGCTAGACGTGGCATGAACGCATGCCCTCTTGCGGCCGGAGAACAAAGTATTCCCGCAGCCACCAGAAATCGGGGACCGTAAACACCCCGACAGTAAAGAAACGTGACCAATCGACCACCATGCAATATTACAGCAGATAAATCAAGAAGCAACATCGAGACCGAGGTCCCTTACTCATCTTTTGGCTGCAGCAGCGAATAAAGAGGACGAGGGCAGGCGGACAGTGGATGAGGAGGGTCCTGCTGGGCCAGGATAGGATACTTGTGCTTTGTTTCCATTTCCCTTAGGATGATGGGGAATGTAGTTGTTATTGTACATGTTTAAACAGCTGCTGTGAAACGAAAGGAAGAAAGCGATGGCATAATCCTCGCCTCCGGGTCCTGCCATAGATATACACATTGATCCTAAAGATTTACAGACAGTTAAAGCACCGGTGCATGCACACTGGATACTTGAATTTTATTAAGGATCCTATTCACAAAATATCTCATAACAATACAGGCAGAGATTTACAGTTCTAACTGAACATACTGCTATGTGTTTTTCAAATCACTAACATACCTCGAATCTTGTCTGTAAAGCTGTGCTAGGCGTAATTCTGGAAATGCCATGTTACTTTTCCTGAAGGCTCCTTTTCTCTGTGTCTGGAGTTCTCCATAGAAGAGGACTCTGCATAGGCAGAAATGAGCCTCCTGTGCAAATGCACATTTTTTCTTAATGGGAAAACAGTTTTCCCTCTGGAGAAAGCCCTTCTCTTATACCTATTGCAATACTAGGGTGATACATTTCCTTGTCTATCTTGAAGGGCTATTACTGAAACCCATGTCGAGAACAAATCTCCCACTTTCAGGGTAAAAGAGGTCAGAGTGGAGTTTGGGAATGACCACAATCATACGTTTGTGGGCGTTCTCACACCTCCAAGGCAAACCACACCATGGAATGTCATTTCCCACCTTTTGGGTATGATTTACAACTGTAGTTTTCTTTGCGTTTGAGGTGTAGAAATCTGCACTGGTAAATGCACCCAGCTATACCGTTGGCAGGCGTAAAAAAGGGAATCATGGCCATAAACTTAGGTTTACTACCAAATTGCCTTTGTGACTAGGGCCTACAGTGTCTGCAAAATGACATGACCTTTCATTCAGGATGGTTCAGTTCTCCTTGCTGAACGTCACATAGCGATTTCCACGCTATTAAGAAAAGGCACTGATTTTGGTACCCCCTTATGACTTTTGACGCCTTTGACCAATCTTCATCAAATCTGGCACACAGAAGGGTTGAATTCTGAAGGCAAATTCCCCCAGTTAAGTCCAAATTGGTCGAGATGGCCCAAAGTTATTAAGAGTGTAAACATGAGATTTCCTGTGGAGTGAAGTGTAAATCTTGACTACAGAGGACCGACGGTGGTTCTGTAACATACATAACCACGTGTATCATATATTTTGATCATGTGATAAACATTACTGGAAGCTGTACCAATGTGGATTATAAATAATTTCACAGGAGTTATCAAATTGCTACGTTCTGCTGAGTTATGTATGCTAATATTATCTGACACTGTTGTTCCCCAGTTCAGAGGAGGCCCCCAGAAGTATGAAGTGAGCGGCTGGCTACAGATCCAGGCAGTCCGTACCACAGACGAAGGAACCTACCACTGCTCTGCCAGGAACAAGGTCGGGGAGGTCATGGCTACTGCAAGCCTCAAAGTGCTCACTCCAGGTGAGAGGAATGTTCAATATTAGGGAGTTATGCTAACAGCGAAACATTGTATGTGCATACATTTGGGTATAATGGTTTCCAGATGCTCGTAGAACAGCAAGAGAATGAAAAGCAGACATTTGTCCCGGAGCACTCTTGCTAAATAGTGTTGCAATGTCTTTCAGATAGGCATGCTAACTTACTTCATAATTGTGTATTGAATTAGTCATTGTAATACTTTAGGTGCTCTTAGTCCCTGCTCATTCCTAAAAGTTCTATGCACAGTATTGCTGAACAGTCTAGGAGTACAGTAGCTGTAGTTGCAGGTAGTACGGACCAGGTTTTTTTGGCCAACGTTTTACTGATGCACATTTTTCCAACAGAAAAATAAATGCTGCGTGCTTGCTCACTTTTATAACGTGGACACCCAGGGAGACAGACTCCCAGTCGAACACCATAAAATAAGCTCTGCACGAAAGCAATGGGATGGTAAGAAGTGCCAGCCCACGTTTTAAAAGAGAAATACACCATCTTGAGTGCAAACTGTTATTTGATGTGATGTGAATAAACATAGAGCAGACACGTGGCTGGATGGAAACCAAAAACAGTTCTCGTAAAAATAAATCAAGGCAGTCGCATATTGTACTTAGCAAGCAAATGTAGCAGCTCTCTTCTCCCACTGTCCATGAGATGGAAGGGTTCTCCCTCAATAAAACCATGGAAAGTGTAGCTCAAGCAGATCATTTAAGCAAGGTTTTTTAAATATATTGCTTGAAAGCTGTAGTTGTTACATGCGGTTGTTAAGCTGAGTAATGAAATCTATATCTACAAAATGGCTGCTGTGGGTGCTAAGACCAGAGCAGATGACTGCAGATAGTTTAGGTTACTAACTGCATATGTCTAGGTTTCATAGAGAAGAGTTGTGCTTTAGGCTGGAGATAAGTTTCCACACTTTCTCCAATGGGTAAAACACCTAAGCTGTGCAGATTTCCATATTTTCACCCAAACTATTATGGTGCATTGCATGGTGATTAAAGTATCGAAACTGATAGTTTCTGCATTCATATCCAGAAAGGAAAGCTCCCTTGCTTGCACTGTTCTCCTTCCCTCATGGTCCTCAACCCCTCCATTTTTTAGGTCTCGCCTGAGACAGAGCATGTGCTGTTGCCTGCGAGATCTATTGTTCCTTGAAAAAAACAGAAACGAAAATGGGCCTAGAGCCCACCCATTACATACAATTGATTGGCTGCCTTCTCACTCCCATTTCTTTTGTTTGGTCAGCGGCAGCTGATTTCATTTTTTCAGTCTTGCTTCTTTGAATCTCACACACGCATGCACACACGCACCCGCACAGCACATATCAAACAAACTGTAATATACTAGCCTCACAGGATATTTACAGCCGGCACACTAACACATTGGGTTATCCTAAAAGCCATTTTGTGTTCTACTCACTGTATCAAAATAAACTTTCACATGTGCAATGGCTCTGGCTGGCAAGTTTCACTTAAAGTAAGAAAACTGAGCAGCCTAGGGCCTCACAGTTACATAGTCCATAGAGCAGTGAATACAAACTTCAACAAACGACATGACTTCTGTTCAGCTGGCATTATCTGGTCCCTACAGACTTTTGTGAGGGTGGCACCAGCTGTTGAAATATGGCCATCTACCAAACTGCACTCTTGAAGCTGAGCATACACAGTCTTATTACCCAACCTATAGTTTTAGATAAATTTAATTAAGAATTGGATAGTATCTCTAGTACAGGTGATAGTATATCTCCACGTTTCGTCCCCAAATGGAAGGCAGGCCGATTATTCCTTGAAACGGGGTCTTCATCAGGACCAAGAGAAGAGCAATCTACAAACCACCAGTAGGAGAATGGTGGTGGGCCTCACGCTCGGGGCCAAGTGGCTCCTGGGGGCCGGTAAGTCAACTGTGGATGACAGTATTATAAGGAAATTGTAGCCAGGCTATCTCGTATGAATTTGTATATATTGGTTGTATATATTGTACATTGGTACTTGAACTTTTGCCTCTTCCTTGACCTTTTCACAAGCACCTTTTTCAATCCCTTCCCCTCTTCCTACTCAGCATTGAGCAACTCCATTTTATGTAAACTATCTGCATAAACATGTATTGATTATTGAATTTGTGGTAAGGTTTATCAATTTCTTTTACATTTCTTGATTGTCTGTCATCATTTTTGGGTACTAAGGAAAAAATATTATTCCGGTTGGGACCAATTGTGTTTTATACCATTTCATACCCAAGTCCTACGGCTATTTGGGTTTCCCCATTGTTTTGTAATGGAACGTTATATAGGAGCAGTGATTGTCTTGAGTCTATGGTACATCGAGAATTTGAATTATAACATTTAGATTAGAGAAAAGTTTAGTTTTGAATATGCAGCCTTTTTTGTTATCATTTGTTTGCGAATCCTAGCTATGACCAAGTTAGTTGAATTAAAATCAATGCAAAATGCTTCAGCCAAACTCGTCAGCATCAAAGACACATTCTGCATCTTTAGAGTGTGGAAAAATTGAGTTGGTCATAGGATATTTATTCACAAAACACTTATTTGATCTTCCCTCCAAGTGATGCCCATAATTATTGTGAGTCAATAGCTAGAGTTATTAATAGGCTCTTCAAACAGGCTCTTCAAACACCAATACTACAATTTATAGCATGCTGTTTCTTTACTTTCTGCTTCAGATCAGCTCAACACTGTAGGACTTACCTTGCCGAAGTCGCGACATGAGCTGTATGATGACGAAACAGAAGGTGATGACTACGATGACTATTATTGACTATTAGAAGACAGAGCTCTTCATGTAAGCTTCAGTCAAAAGGAAGACCTGAGATGAGGACATTGCCACAAATCTGCACCTACAAAGAAATGTTTTCTCTGATTGAATAATTCGTTCGATGCAAGACAGGGAATTATCAAACTTGATTTCTGTCAAACACTGGTTGAAGGAATGGAGTTGCATCAATATTTAATTGTATACAGTTTCAAATTAATTGTACAGTAAATGGCAATGCAGACGCATGCTGCCTTCAGTTCACCAAGATTTCTAGGAAATACCATGAGAATGCCGTATTTCAAATTTCTACTTTTAAAAAGTACGCCACCATTTCAAAAATCCTACTAAAAGAATACTGAGATTACAAGTTGCTTATTGTCTCATTTAAGTTGAGAAGAAAAACTGCCAACTTGTTGACTGTTTTTTAGTTTATAGCACAGCACAGGCATACCTGTACCACCTTTCTGATTCCAAACAATAGACTCTAAATGCTTATTTTTAGTCATGGGAGAATTGGCAAGTGCAGTAATGCTTCTGTGAATGATCTTCTGTAGAGATGTGCTTGTCTTGCTTCTGTAAATACCCCTATTAATCTCCCACTGTATTGTTTGCTGTCACTAACTCTTTCAATCAATGCTTCCTCATATGGGCACCTGCATAGAATTCTCAACCACCTGGAGGAGCAGTAGTAAATGTAAAGTGAACAGTATACAACTATCTCTATAGAGTACTTTGTTAAATAAACCAATTGTATTCTATTGGGCTATTGCCAGATGATTGTCATATTACTAAACAGAAACAGCGACAGAATGAAATAATGAAAGCAACATAGTGTGCTTGCTTCAGGCCATCAACTCATGATGTGACCATGTGTCACATGATCGTGGCTCTGTTCACACGTCTCACCAGGAAGAACCAATATTACACAGTGGGAGATAACATGATCTGGAAACCCGACTACAGAGTGGTCTTACAGCCCCTGCTTGGAAGCTGTGCAAAACCTTACTTACACATCAACAGCGGTCTCAGAAGCTTTTACTTGTTTTGGGAGGTGTGGGAGTGGGTAGAATGTCTCTCGAGCAGTGCTGGGCACAAAGTTCCATCCCTTCTCCATGGCCCCACCATCTCACAAGCCCCATCATGGTTGCTGAAAGTAATGACTCAAGGCCACAACTCTTCCCAGACATTGCCCGCTCCTCTCACATGGCGAGATGTTTTTGATAGTTGGCATGTGTGTTGCATGCAGTTCATTTAGATCAGTTTCTTTTACACCAGCCTTATCCATACTACACTCTCCAGCCGTGCACTAATTGCTCTGTCTTAACCTCTCTTACTACAGAGAAATCATTGAACCAATGTTACTCCTCGCCCTCACCTCTCACTCAAATTATACCACCCTTACCCTTGATCTAACTTGCCAGATACCTTAGACCAACTTGCTGAACCAGTACATACACAGGCTAAATCTCTCAGCCATTTACTCTGACCACAACTATGTGCTGTATGTCATCTGATCAACTATAGGAACTCTCCTAATGTCATTAGTTTCAAAAATCTTCCACAAGGTGCCCTCACCTATAACCTTAATTTTCCTCCATGGCATTTGGTTAAGCATCTTGTTGTGATTACAGTGACAGTCACAGTCCCACTTCACCTGCCCTCACTTCTCAAACCACATTACCATCAGCAATCAAGTTCCCATGTCTATACCCCACACTCTTCACCCTCCCACTCCTGAACACCTCATTCAACCCCACTGCAGCTTCTAACAATTATGCACCCTGATACAGAGATCACCATATGCTTTGACCCTTTAATTCTGACTTTGGAATACTAGATTCATATGTAACAAGTCTAACCCTGGGCAAAGCACTACGCTACGCTCGCGTAGTTTGCGAAGTTTGCGCTACTTCGCACAACGCGAATTGCACGTAGCACAGTGCAAATACGCGTAGCGTAGTGCAGCGGTCATTTTTTGCTTGCTCGCGGTCCTCAACGTCAAGTTGGCGACCGCGAGCAAGCAAAATGACATCCCGGCGAGACTTT
This sequence comes from Calotriton arnoldi, assembly GCA_963921515.1. Taxonomy (NCBI): domain Eukaryota; kingdom Metazoa; phylum Chordata; class Amphibia; order Caudata; family Salamandridae; genus Calotriton; species Calotriton arnoldi. The sequence goes on from CAWUFW010000409.1 coordinate 2,969,012, forward strand.
TTCCTCGTTCGCGATCAGCAACATCAAGTTGCCGATCGCGAGCGTGGAAAATAAACCTCCCGGCGAGATTCTCAACGCGGGAGGTCAGGTTTCTCATTGCGAGTGGTCGCGTACGCTCGCGACCGCTCGCGATGAGAAACTACCAGTCCGCATTGAGAAGCTGCCGCTCGAGTAAAAATCTACTCGAGCGGCAGTAAGAGACAGCTCGCACTGTGCAAGATGCCGTTTTCAATGATTGCACAGTGCGGACAAGCATCCGGCACTGTGCAATCATTGCGAACAGTGCACTACGCAGTTCGCGTAGTGCTACGCGTAGCTCGCGTAGTGCGAACTGCACTTTGCGTAGCTTCGCGTAGCGCTACTTCGCGAACTACGCCCAGGCTTAAACAAGTCTGCCTTTGTCATCAACCACTTTAGGTTCCCCTTTCCCCTCTGGATCGCATTACCATCATAGCATGCTGGATGCAAACTAATGACACTCTGACTTACAGATATTTGCATTAACCACACTGCCTTCGCCCTTGCCCTTCCAAACATAAGGGGCAAGAATTGTTTCATTCTAGGAACATCTTCTAACGTCACATCCCCAATGTCATTTGTACCCCCTTTCTCCCTACGAAGACACCCTTACCATCTTTCCCTACATGTCCTCCCTCTTCTGAAGAAGTACCATTGAAAACATCTCCCTCTCCAAAAGCATTTGGATACACTAATCACAACTTCACAGGCCCTTTACCCATTGACATCACCTTGAATGAAAATTACCACCTAATTCTGTCCTATAGATATTGCAACTTACAAATTCAACATAACAATAAAATAATAACTAATGTTCAAAGGCACTTTTGAGATTCCAACTACTCCCATTTTCACCCTTGCCAACTCCTTCAACCCCTTCAAGGAAGCCGTGCCCTCCAGCTTCAACATACTCTACTCTCCTGAAGTGTTACAATCTGCGGTATATGTCCTCCTCTCCGAGCCTTTCCATTACATGAGCCCTAGAAACCCACTCTGGAAGTGCACCCATAAGCATGCAAAATCACAGTACTTTCAATCCCTTATACCTAAGCTCATATTTTACTCAGACCAGCAACCCAAGAGTGTACATGAAATCATTGCTCATGGCTAATATCTTTGCAACCTTCTTCTCTTTAAAAAGCCAAATTATCCAACTACCGTTTGCCCCTTTCTTTGCCTCACTCCTCGCTCCTCATTTTCTCCTCCCTCTGGCCCATTACATTCCATCCGTCCACCCTTCCTTCCAACTCCTCATCCATCATCCTCATTCAGCTACCATTTGCTCTGCTTATTCAGATGCCTTTGCACAACCATTGTTTAAAAAGATGTCCCTGTTTATGGGCCTCTGCCCTCTTAGTGAAATTCCACCTTGGAAAATGCTCATCTGAAGAAACTGATCTAAAAAAAGTCAGAAATGTAAAATTTACTAGTGAAAATCAATATATCTTAGGAAGAACTGGTGACAATAGCCCCAAGAATAACATGTCTCATTTTGGGTCCAAGGCAGAATTGTTTTAAAAACTTAACTCCAATTCGAAAGATGAATGATTTAAAAATAAAATTAAAATGGAAAATATAAAACAAAATCTCTTAAACAAAATGTAGGTCAACAAACATAAAGACACGCAACACTTTCCTAAATTTCCATTTCTAATAGGGAAAGAAGTACAGAGGTCATGAAGAAATCACTGAGCAAATGAAGTAAAAGTGGAGTGTGGTGGAATGAAGATAAATAAGGTAATGAGTAGCTGATGAAAAATGATACCATACCAAAGCAAAACACAACATGCCACTACAAGTGTGGAGAAGTGTGAAGTTTGTTGAATGATAAGTTAGTAGGGTATTTTTTTCATAAAACTATTAATTCTGATATTATATTCTGTGAAGATCAATTGTCAGCAGAATTTCTGAAGAAAAGGTATAACCTTTTTACCAGAGTATGTTCCTCGCATAAAACATTTCACAAGATACCAGTGTGTGAAAAGTTTGCACAGAACATGTCTCACATGTTGGTATTTCACAAGACCATTTTTATGAGAGGTGTGAGCTTGGGTAAAAAAAAAGTGATGCCAGATGCCAGCAAACAACATTTCGCACAAAACGCATAATACTGCAACATGTTCATGAAATATCATTAAACTTATAAAGAAAAAATATGTGATTTTGCACACCCTTAATTGAGCCTTTGTCTTATAGGTAATACATTTGGTATTAGTTTGACATTAGTTAGAGGTCATGGGATAGTCCATTACAGCACCAACACTATTTAGTTAAGAAATGTTTGCAACACTTTTAGACTTTTCTTTGGAGGCTGTCTTGTAGATACCAGTTAGTTCGAGCTATTTAGGGGAAATATTTGAGTAGGTGAACTCCTAAAGCCTCAGTGAACACATCGTGGAGGATATAATATGCCACAACAAAACATAACACAACATACCATAGCATAGCACAACATGTCAACAAAGCATAACTTATCACATTAAAGCACACCATAACAATAATAGATAAAGCATGTTGAAGTGTGAAGTTTGTTGAATGATGAGTTAGTAGGGTCTTTTTCATAAAACTATTCATTCTGATAATATATTCTGTGAAGATCAATTGTCAGCAGAATTTCTGGAGAAAAGTTAGACAGAAATGGATCAGTACTCTCTAGAATGAATAATTAGACTAAGCGTGGATGGATCTTTAACTATGCTAGTGAAAATGGCTAAAGGCTTGATTACTATCTTGGAGGAAGGGCTATTCTGTCACAAATGTGACGGATATCCTGTCCGCTGTATTACAAGTTCCATAGGATATAATGGAATTGTAATTTGGTGGACGGGATATCCGCCACTGGTGCGACTGAGTAGCCCTGTCTGCCAAGATCGTAACAGGCCCTAAATTCCCGAATTTAGAATAAATTCACAAAATTTCTTGAAATGTTGACATATGCAATTTTTGCATAACCTTTTTACCAGAGTGTTTTTCTTGCATAAAACATCTCTCAAGATACCAGTGTGTGACTATTTTGCACAGAACATGTCTCACATATTGGTATTTCCCAAGACCTTTTCTTTATGACAGGTGTGAGATTGGGTACAAAAAAAGTGACGCCAGATGTCAGCAAGCAATATTTCACCAAAAAGCATAATACTGCAAAATTTTCATGAAATTTCAAGAGAAAAAATATGTGATTTTGCACACCCTTAATTGTGTCCCTGTATAGGTAATACATTTGATATTAGTTTGACATAAGTTAGAGGTCAACACTATTTAGTTAAGAAATGTGTGCAACACTTTTAGACTTTTCTTTGGAGGCTGTCTTGTAGAGATACCAGTTAGTTCTAGCTATTTAGGGGAATTATTTGAGCAGGTGAACTCCTAAAGCCTCACTGAACACTTCACGGAGGATACCAGTGGATGTCCGACTAAGACAGTAGCCATTTTGTTGGGGGTTGACAGCAATTTTCGGACACGGATGTTATTGCAGAAAGTCTCATCAAATTGTTACTAGGCTTATGGTTAACTGGCATTCATGCACACCATTCCAAAGTACACAGTGTCACCCACTAAGTATGTTCTTATAGTTCATTAATCTAGCAAATAATCTTTCATAGTGTTGACAATTGAAACACGTTTCAAAAGTTCAAGAATATAACTGTTGTGGCTCATGAGTAGCCATGATGTGAATGCAATCAGGAAATACAACTTAAACAGAAGTCTACCTTCCTTATGACAAAGAGAAACTGGGGCATTTTAGTTATATCCCATCCCCATTCACAAAGCTATTTGTGTGTGTGCATTTAGTTTACACATGCAAAGCTTTTTGAAGTGTAAAACTTATTTTTCAATCATCAAAACCTTATTTTACAGTTGTAAAGAATTTACTCACAAAAAGAATTACATTTGAGTAGATAAACTCTTAAGGGTGGGTGAGGTCTGGGGGAGGGGGTGGATATTTCAGGAATGGCATAAGGGCAATCTGGCATTGCTAGGATAGCCAGCCTCATAGATCAGTGATTTCTGCCAGTTTTGTGGTTGTGTGTGGGACAGTTTTGGGGTGAGATGGGCTGCTTTTGTTGCTGTGTGTGGGTCAATGTGGTGAACATCTTTTTACAATTACTAGGATACTGAAGCAGGCTGCACTGTGCAGGTGATGGTAACATCCAATGGGTGCACATACTTGTTTAGGTTTGCATAAAGTTTGAACGCGAATACCCTACATATTCTACAGATTAGTGAAAGACATTTCCCACTATAAAGGAGTGACAGGAAGGACATTCTTTTAGGTGTTTCGTGATTTTTGACACAACATTTTGTAGCTGTTGGCTTTTCTCTTCTGGTTCTCACAAAACAAATCACACATAATCTGATCAGCTTAGATTTCTTTCTGCTGGTTCGCAGTAGAGACCATATGTTGTTTCATGTTGTGTGGTATATACATAATTTGCAACTGCCAATGGTATGGTATCACAGCCCAATTGCCTTCTCTGAAGCAAATTGCAAGCCAGCGCCTGCAAATGTGCTTGGAGAGGTGGGTGGATGGATAGTGTCCTCTGGTGGATGAATTGTGTGTTGTGCGCGACAGCCTGAGTTGTACCTTCATTGTGCTGTGCTGAACTAATTACTGTAAATAAATGTCAGAATCTGTATTATCAACTATGTGGTATGAGCTCCAAAGGTAAGTAACCCAGTTGCTATGGGGTAAAGAGAAGTCAATCAGAAATCTAATGCTTTTCACTGGTAACCTTGATTCAAACAACAGGTTACAAGAAGATTTGTTTATAAGCAGCACCCAAAAGAACATTAAGATCAAGAAATGAAACAGTAAAATTGCCAGACCAATTTATTGAAAAGGGCTACCCCATATCTACAGATCTCTGCCTGCCTGGTGGGGCCCTTTTTAGGTCTCGCCTAGCGTTGCAGCGCATGCTCTGCTCGCTTTGCGAGGCATGTAGTATATACTATAGCGGGAAAGCTTTGTCTAAGCTCCGCCCACTCTCCGCCCATCTTTTTGTTTGGATTACATCCTAAATGCTGCCTTCTGATTGGTTTTCGACTTGTTAGTCCCTCCTCCTGACGGCCATGTCGTCATTTGTATACTTCCATGGCTATCGGCCCCTTTACTTTAAAAACAATTTTGTTCCCGTGGCTCACCCTCTCCCCTTTCACAGTCCTTGACCTCTCTGGCCACCACCACTACCCCCGCGCACTCCCGTTTGTGCCTTTTTGCCCGCCCGCACTCCTGTTTCAAATGCAATAGGACTCGTGTAAATGCGAGTTCTATTGCATTGCAAATGCTTGTTTTTAAAGTAATGCGCATTAACATGCGCGCGATGCCTTACATCGTTTGCATGCGCCAAAAGTGATGTGGATAGGAGGGTGTTTGGTTTCCAGCGCTCGCACACACCACTCCCGGCGCGCTGTTGTTTAATTTATATTAGGCTGGTCTCCCTGTGCCGTGTTTGCCCACCCCCAGCTCCCCTCTGAGATGTCACCGCTGATGCTTCCAGCCAGCCACCAGCTTGTACCCGTACTAGTGTTGAGGGAGTGGTCTCTGGCTCCGTCTGCAGCATGTTAGGCCATGCCTGTCTCTGTAAGGCACGCAGTTTCTGTCTTTCCACTGAAGCTGAAGAGTGTATGTAGATAGATGCCGTTCACAGCAGCTGCATGCCTCCGAGCACATGAGAAAACGCAGGCTGAAAATATGGCATCCATATCAATGGCAATTGTAGCTCCTCTGAATATCTCAACCCACCCCCACCCTCATCCTGCCTCGTCTTTTCCGCCTCTATTCCCCGCTCCTCTAACCTCTGGCAATTTTCCCAGTGCTTTCCCCGGGCTCCTCGTAGCCCACTCAGTGCCCAACCCGCTTGGCTGAAGAACGAAAAGCAAACAATGGCTGCTTGCTGGGGCCCGGACTCTCGGCCAGTGAACTCGCAGCCCTGGCAGGGGTGCAGACTTCGTGCCCGCTGCTGCTTTTTTTACGTGAACCAGAGAGCGCTTGCCGTGTGGATCAACTCGACGCAGCTCCTTCTTCGCCCTCGCCCACACTTTGCGCCATAGATCTGGCCAGACTGCAGCAAACGCACTTCCATGTAGCCGTGTCAACAGCCCGTTCCTATCAAGTGTGTAAACAGTGACTACTTTCTTGTTTTATTAAGATGCCAGGCTCGCTTTTTTTCCCTCCTGATAATTGCTTTTGTTTTGTTTTGTTTTGTTCATGTTAATTTATAGTGTCTTGTTTTCTTTGCTATCCCGCGATGCTTTGGTGCATTAGCCCATGGTGTTGTTTTCATTGGATTGGACCTTGAGACCCATAGGTTGCACACAGATCTCCACATCAGACACCTTAATGCTCTGACTAGCATTTGACCTTTAACCAAGAGCCTAAAAAAAAAGAGGCCCGCTGTGCGATCTTGCCGGGATTGCACCCTTTTACTATCTCTGCAGCACAAGCATTAACCTACCTTACTACCCTTCATACCCCTCTCAGGCATTGGGGCTCACGCATTCCCTTCCAAACTGTGAAATCCTGCGTATGCACACATTCAAGTACCCCCAGCATGCCATTACCCGGGTGAGTGTATGCTTGTATGAGCAGTGTGCTGGTCAATAAAAAGCGTGAATTCACAAAAGCAGATGTAGACATCATCCCACTGTACCGAACTGGTGCCTCCTTCACTCGGCGTGCAAACCCGTCCATCTGAAGGGAGGCTCCATGCCACATAATATGCAGCATAAGTAATTGACTGGGCCTCTGTTCTAGTTGCACTAACTTTTAGGGGTGCACAGCTTCTCTTACGCTGCCTGTCACTGGAAGCCGTAAACCACTTTGCACAGAAAATGTTGGATTCGTTAATACTTATAAGGTCCTTAAAGGTGAGACCGATTGCATTGCAAATGCTTGTTGAAGAGGGAGCATCTGCACTGCCAGGGGTGCCGCTTCATCACTTCTGAATGTTGAGAGGGCCATCCTGGGTTTTCCATCATCCTTGCCATTCACATTTCCTTTTCAGCCACAAACCCCCAAAGTGGGTTGTTTTGGTCAAAATAAAAAATACAATGGCCTTGATGCAGTGGGGTTCTTCTCACTGCATTTTGGGCCATTGTTGTTTTCCTTGTCCTGGTGTGCCATGACTGACCAGGGCAGGGAAAATCAGTGACAGTCACCCACCCCCAATTCGGGCAAAGCAAACAGCACTGTGACCCTGTGTACTTCTGGTGGATGGATCCCCAAGTCAAGAGTTTCTGATGGGGCATGCAGCTGCAGCGATGTTGTCAGACACCAAGTGGTTCTCTCACCTCCCCATGAGGTGGGGAAACTGTGTCTTTGAAGGGTGGGAGATCCAGCAATTGATGGTGGAGCTTCAACTCTGCCTACCTCTAGATGACAACTATGTCTCAGAGATAGAAGTTAAAGCTATTCATTGAGGGCTCCACAAGCCCAGGCATGAAGATAGAGTCCTGCTGACAGCCTCCATTATTCTCTCCCAAAGCTCAGAGTGGCACCAAATTTACTTCTGTAGCTGCCAAGGTTGCTTCACTGCTGGGATTACTTGACCACCTTTTCTCGAAGAGACATTGAACCTTTACACTTAGGCCTTTACTACGAGTTCAGCTGCAGTGGTGGGAGTCCGTGAACCGCCAGACTGGCGGTCCTCCCGCTGCAGTAGGACTGTGGCAGTTGGACCGCCACAGGACCGCTGCTAGCGCAGCAGTCTCAGGCCCCTAATATGGTGGTGGTGCCGCTGCGGCACCACCAAGCATATTACGAGTTTCTTCACCGTCGCAATTTTCATGGCAGTGCGACCGCCATGAAAAGTGTGGCAGTGAGGAAACAAAGGGGGCCCTACAAGGCCCCCTTGTGCCTCTGCGCCATGGGGCGCATGCACCCCCAGTTTCTTCAGGGCATGGACTTAACAGTCCATGCCCTGCAGGAACTTCCTTTGATGCTCCCATTGCAGTGCCTTTTTCAAAGGCACCGCTGTGGGACAGCCAAAGAAATGCCCACCAGAGTAAAAATAAGTCATACTCTGATGGGTGGTTGTTTATGGCTTTGGCGGTCTCGGAGCGGGCGGCAGCGTGGTGGCCCCACTCCGAGACCGCCAGAGTAATAATAAGGCCCTAAATATTTTTCTGGAGCTCATAATCCTCCATCAGGGTAAAACAGGACTAAGTAACCAATGAAGGCTCTACAAGGATGCACCTTTCTCAGATAGCTTCAGTACCTTATCCTGGTCTTTGGTAGGCCAAACAATCTTCTTAGGGCCTGGTTACAACTTTGGTGGTGCGGCACCGGGTCTGCCCCGCAGCAGCACCGCCAAAGCCGTGGTCAGGCTGCCTGCCAGATTAGAGTTTCCTCCTGTCTGGCAGGCTTTTTTTGGCATTCCCAAGGCAGTGCCTCTAAAAATTGGCACCGCAATGGGAACGCAAAAAACTGTTCCTGCACGGCATGGACTAAAAAGTCCATGCCGTGCAGGAACTGGTGTGCATGCACACCCTGTGTGCATCCACTTGGTGTGAGGCACCAGGGGGCCCTGTAGGGCCCCCTTTGTTTTCTCTCTGAAAGGATTTTCATGGAAGAGGAAAAGCCATGAAAACCATGGCGGAGAGGAAACTCCTAATATACTTGGTGACACCGAGGCGGTCCCACCAAGAATATTGATGCCTCTACACCGCAGCAACACCGCCAAGGAATGGTGGATCCCTGGCAGCTGCAGCAGGGAAATTGTGGTCTGACTGCCCTTATTGCCAGACTGCCACCGCCGGGCCCCCACGAATCTGGCAGTCCATGGACCACCAGACTCGTAATTGAGCCATAAGTCCAGGTTTTCAGGTTGCTGTGTATCTTCTTCATGGTCACACATTCCTGGTTGCTGTGTATCTTCTTTCCTGGTCACACATAAAGTTCACAAACTGCTAGGTAGCTTTGAGGACACAAAGAGCAGTGAGAAAAGGATTAACCACTCACTATAGCCTGTACCATAAACAAAAAGCTCAGTATCAACTTATCACCTGGTTTTTCAGAAAATATCCCATTCTTTGTCTTTTATATCCCTGGAATTATAGGATGCCAGGTTCTCAGACTCTTGAAAAGCACTTCCAAATATTTGGTACAAGCAAAAACAAGATGCAAGTCCTCAGTCCTTACCCACTCAGAGAATATTAAACTCTTCGTTTTTCATCTCTTCTTCGTAGTACAGTTCTATTTGGAAATCGCTGGCATAGGAGCATATATTGCAGTGGTCACTGGCTGGTAATTTGTGATAAGCATCTCTTTAGAAAGTTCTCACACCATGTCCAGTACTTTTTGCAGCACTTCCTACAACTTTACTGCACAACAACTCCAGAAAACATTATTCTGGGTCTTCAAACTTGACAAATGCACTGTGTGGACCTGAGTCACGTCAAGACCTGTCTTATTAAAATTTGATCCTTCTTCTCTGCACCAACAAGAACCCCACAGGGCTGGTTTTGAACCCAGAGCACCTCCTGGGGTGACAGTTGCCAGCCTGATTATGGGGAAGGCCAGCATCAATGAAACACTCACACCAGAGCCCTGTTTACCGTATATATACTATTATGTCTGCACATTCAGTGTCATCTGTTTCTCTACTCCCCTTACATTCCTAACTAAGTATACGTCTATTTTCTTGTTTTTAACCCTCCCTATCTTCCTGACAGAGATCTGCCAGCAGGCCAAATACTCCCAGAGACTGTTCTTTGATTGTGGTGCTCACACCTTTTCTCAGGCACAAAGATATCTAATGACAGTCAATGGAGGAGGTAGAAACCCAGCAGAAACAGCTTGGTGACAGAGCTAGACAAATACAGTGCCTTCCTACTCTAACGTATTAAAGTATGGTTTTATATTTTAAAGCAGGTCTTTATAAAAAGGTGTCAAGCAAAGCAGTGAAATAGCACTTTTTAATTGTGTTATTTCAGGGATGTACTAACTCCATATATGGACTGTTTTATTTCTACACATTATGCCCACCGGCCACTGGTACTCCAAGGCACAGCCTATATGTAGCTAAAATAAAACTAGACGTAGACGTTTAAGCATGCAAAAAAGGTTTACTCTTCCACATGTGCACTGCAGCTTGGCTTGTAACCAGTCACAGATGGAGGACCAGTACTGATGCTATACTTTTATAGTTACTCATGTGGGTGATGTAAGTGCACACTCCAGCCCAGATTTGACATCTAGCTTCATGCCACTGGTGCCATTTCTGTTAATCTGTACTGTGATCATAACTAAAAGTCAAATACGTGAATTGGGATCCACCAATTTTTTACCATATTTGGGGCACATGCACAAGGAGGTATATAGCTAACCCTGGGCGAAGTGCTACGCTACGCTCGCGTAGTTTGCGAAGTTTGCGCTACTTCGCACAACGCGAATTGCACGTAGCACAGTGCAAACACGCGTAGCGTAGCGGTCATTTTTTGCTTGCTCGCGGTCCTCCACGTCAAGTTGGCGACCGCGAGCAAGCAAAATGATATCCAGCGAGACTTTTTCCTCGTTCGCGATCAGCAACATCAAGTTGCCGATCGCGAGCGTGGAAAATAAACCTCCCGGCGAGATTCTCAACGCGGGAGGTCAGGTTTCTCATTGCGAGTGGACGCGTATGCTCGCGACCGCTCGCGATGAGAAACTACCAGTCCGCGTTGAGAAAGCTGCCGCTCGAGTAAAAAGCGGCAGTAAAAGACAGCTCGCACTGTGCAAGTTGCCGTTTTCAATGATTGCACAGTGCGGACAAGCATCCGGCACTGTGCAATCATTGCGAACAGTGCACTACGCAGTTCGCGTAGTGCTACGCGAAGCTCGCGTAGTGCGAACTGCACTTTGCGTAGCTTCGCGAAGCACTACTTCGCGAACTACGCCCAGCCTTATATATAGCTGCCTCCCAATGCCCAAAAATTACCAACAAGCCGAATCAAAAACAAAGCAATGTGGGAACAATGCAAAAATATGCACCTTTGTATATTAATGTCATAGAAATGGCTATTTAGATTATAATAATATTTCCCTATGAAATATATTTATTTTCTTAGCGTAGGAGAATTCTACATCAGAAAGTGCCTGTAATAAGAAAACTGCTTCAGTTCTCAAGTTTAATAGCTTATTATAAGTAGTGATATTTCTTCACCACTATTTCTAGATGCTAATGTGTAGGGTCCTATTTGCCCTCCATGACCGCACTAATAAGAGAAGTGCTGTCATCCCTCAATAATGGAAGTGGCTGTTTTAGTGGGAAGGCATTGACATAAGCACCTCCCGTCTCCCAATATCTCACACACCTAAAAGGCCTGCTGAATGGCCAGGAAGTGAATTTTGGTGCCATTTGCACACTTGCAATACACTGCTACACACACCTGCTGACAGGCCCCATTTTCATGCCACAGCAAACACCTGCCTTACAGTCAGAAAACACAACAAACCAATTTAGCCCAAATAAGTGGAAGAGGAGAGAGAAGAGTCCGTGAAGGAATAAGTACTTTTATATGAAACTGCTCCCAGGTATTCTCAGACAGGCCTGGAAGCCAACATATCTATGCCTGAGGTCAAGCATAAGCGCATAAGCTGTGTGGTAATTTTCTTTCTTTGTATTATTGGATTTTTTTTGTCCTGCTTTTGTTACTAAATAACACAACGACAACTCTCAAAACAGAAAGAAAATACAGGACTGTATTACCTACACATGTCTGACTAGGGGCATCTTAAAACCCATGTGTCCAGTTGCATATACCCCATCTGTATATTAAAAGGATATTGCAAGTCTAATCAGAGTATGGAATCCTCATAAAAGCACTTGGCCTGTGGCCTTATGTCTAAAGACAGGGAACTCCTCAGTGACTTTACAAAATTCTGTTGAGTCACTTTATTCCATCTTTGATGGCCCACATTTATACTACTCTGGTCAGGTCTATGCGCGGCTGAATTGAGTTTGAAGGCATCTGATGTGTGGTGGGCTTAGCACTGAAGACTAAGTAACTCATGTGCTGAAAGAAGGGGGCAGTTGAATTTGAGGCCAGAGAAATGGACCTGTGTTTTGAATGTGAATTAATATGTATGGGATTTATTGGGAGTCTGGGTATCCATAAATGATTTACTGGGCAGACCACTTCACTGAAAATGGGTATCTGGTTTGCACATATTTCGTAACATTTGAAATTTGTCTCAGTCACGTTAAAGCATACCAATATTTCTTCAGTCTCCAGATCTCCACATATGCTTTTACTCATATCAGCATTTCCAGATCTCACCAAATAACTGGATACGTTACCCCCTGCATGCATGAAGTTTTGAGTAGCGCCTGGCAGGGATTGAGTTTTAGTTTGCACAGCTCACTACAACTCATGAATGTCAGTGGTTTTTAGGTTTTGCATTGTAACTATAACCTATAAACGTAGTTTGTTCATGTATTTTCTAAAGCTTTTATAGATAAGTGTTAAGTTAACATGAGCCAAGGTAACTATAACTTACGTTTAAATACGTTTTGTCATTGATGTTTTTATGATGTGCTGAAAGCAGCCCTTACCCATGAGTAGAGAGACCTGGATATAGGGTTTTACTATGGTGAAGCTCTGTTCCAGCTCACAACCCACCCAACCCAGTTGCACATGGCCTTCGGCCACACATAGCATATTGAGGATAGGGTCTGGCCATAGCTAAACCGTGTCCCTGCACCCAGGTCTTGTCCTAACCTCCCAGCTGCTTTGCACATGGCAGGCCATGGGCACAGTAACAGGGCTACAACCTGGCCCTGTGAGCATCCCACCCAACACCTCCATGCACTGAGCTAAGCCGGGGTGTGTACAGTGCTCACTGTACACAGTCTTTGGCCATGCACGGTTGCACAGTAGATCTTCTTCTATTTCATTTATTTTAGGATTTGCAGTTGAAAAAACTCCAAGAAAATTTGTCAGCTCTAGAGATCCATGCATCCACTGGCAGATCCATGATTCTTCCAACAAAAATATATATATGTTTTTTTTTTAATGTAGGGCAGTGTCTCGTTGGGCTGATTGGGAGCTGTGTTTGGGCCTTTTGCAGGATAGCACCGGGACACTCATTGGAGTATCTATGCACTTTACAAATTGCCAAAAAGTATTTGCAAATCTGGGACACCCACATCATCCTTTTTGGACAGGTGATGCTACCCCCGCCCTTTAAATCAGCCCAAATGTGTTCTGGATGCAGGCCTCAGTCTCTCACATCCTGCAATGGTTATGGGGAAGCATTTAATAATATCGAGACAATAATATAATTTATAATAATCTGCAGAATTAACATGTGGGCTTTAATGAAAAATAAAATGCTCCTAAATGCAAAAATTGTAGTAGGCAAACATATTTACTCATACTAGGCCTCAAATGGCTGAAGCAACATTGCCTGACAAGCTGACATGACTAAAAGAAATGTTTACGTCATATGAAATGTTTATTTCCTGACCTTTTCATGAACATGTATTTTTCATAATGAAAAATAATTGTATAAATGTTTGCTGCTAACAAATGAATACGTTTGACATTTAGAAAGATAGATATGAAAATTCCCCTCATTGGAAAGTAGTTTTGAACAAGAAAAAGAATTACAAATAGACAAGATGAAACCACTAGATGATGAGAAATAGTCACGCCACTGAAAGCTGCTACGTAGAGTGATTGTGTCTTCTGTGAGAAGATGAGGAGTGATCCTGTTCCCATGAGAGCATCGCAAGATGATTGGCTGGCTGAAGATAGAAGAAACCACAAACTGCAACATTGATAAAATGTGTTGTCTATAATAGCGTGTGTTCCTAAAGTAGGTTACGACTTACCTTTTCACTCATCCAGACCCTTGTCACGCTTGCCATGCTGCTCTGAAACTCTGCGAGTTTCTTGGACCTCTCATTATGAGAAGTTCTGCTTTAATTGATTATTTATTTATTTAGCTGACTTTTCATGCAAAAGCTTTATGCTTGGCCTCGCACACTCTCTCTCGAACTAGAGCTCTTTATGGGTTCTGACAGACAACTTTTCTAACCATTCCTAGAATAAGGATTCTTTCCTTTATGGAATGCGCTTAATGCTTTCATTATGATTATTTGATTGACTAATATTGATTATCGATTTCTGTTCATATTGATGATCGAGATTAATAAGAATTAACTTGTGACTTTTAATAAATATGAATTACTAAAAGGCTGGATTAATGAAACCCTTTAACTCATAACAAACTCTCATTAATAACTGAAAATAGGTTAGTGATTGTGAATATAATTGATGTGATGTACAGCTCTTGATCTTCTTGTAAACAATGGCAAAGATCCATTGGACCAGGAGAGATGAAAGCGGGGATTTGCCCTGATGAGCATAAACCGAGATTTTAATTTAAACAATTCCCACTTCAGCAGTTACCTTATCAAATATTTTCATTTTTTGCTAGCCAATCAGTTCCCCCGGGTCCAGCAATCCACATTGGACTATATGAAAGAAATGTTCTCTGGTGCAATCAAATTCGTTTGAATGCCAGGAGCTGCGTACAGAAAGCAAGACACGCTGTCAAAGGATTATATTTTCTTGAACGCCCTTGTGCAGCTGGTGCTGGCCTCTACGATCCCTTACCATGATAAGAATGGCCTTCTATAAGCACTGTGCAGGACGTGTGCGGGTGCACCTGGTTGCGGATTAGATGATGGCCCGGGCCAATGGAGGGTACGTCAGTGCCCATCTCTCACCTCTTATTCAAAGCTACCTACAGGCCAAAGTAAAATAATACTCTTTTGTTCTATAAGCGAATGCCTATCCCTTTGATTTTGTGACTTTATTGGAGAAACACCATATATTATCAGAGGCAAAAGGAACGAAAACACAGACCAGTTGGGGAAAAATAAAGGAGACATAAATGCAAAAAACTGAACTTGCTCAGGTATGTTTCAATATCTTTCCTTACCTCCCACTTAAATGAGGTGGAATCTTTATTAAAAGGTGTGGCTCGCATAATGAGCCAACAATCACCTCATTGTACAGAGGCTTCACAGGGTTCTACTTCTAAACTTGTTGTTACCCACATGGTAGTTTGAAGGCATGGGTGCTCCCAGCAAGCAGCCCCCTGTTGTCTCAAGGAAGGAGTGGCAAATAAAACAAAATGAGCCAAAATCGTTCAGAGACATACCAAAACAGAAATCTGTGGTGCCAATGGATGGTGGTGTGGACAGCAACCTGATTTTAGCAGAAATATAATCACATTTCTTAAATTAACAGTTTTTGATTGAAAGACTTGGAAAATCTACCGTGCCTCGCAGCTTTCAGGACATCTATGCATATTTTGACCTTAATTCGGCCTAACTTTTATCCAAAACCACTGAATGGATTTTCACAAAACAAAAAATAGAATGGTGATTTCAATTAGGTGACTTCAAGCATTCAAATTTCATGAAAATGTGTCTAGCAGTTTTTAGGTCTCGCCTAGGCAGCGGTCTCGCCTAGGCAGCGCTTGCGCTGTCTCTTTAAGACATGCTGTATTCAGGATATGGGCAGGAAGCTCCGGCCACTTTCCACCCATATTTTCTATTGGATCGTGTCATAGTCCTTTGTAAATTGTGGCTTTTTATTGGTCAATAGGCTTAGTATTCCCTCCTTAGTAACGCCTGTTCTTTTCTTGTAACCTCCCATGAGGACACCCCCTGTTACATGTGTTGTTACTCGGTAGGCTTTAATTACAGCCTCCAAGCACTCTTTTGTTAGACACTCACCCCCAGTCATGATAATGGATTCTACCCAGATCTGTGACTGGGGGTGAATGTTTGAAAAGTTTCAGCACTCCGTCCATCTCCTTGTGTTTGCTTTATAATATCAGAGTCACTATCACTGACTCTATAATACATAGATTCGAGTACTCACAGGTGCGCGAGTGTGTGCGTTTTTTTTATTTGTTGACATGATTTGGGTGTTCTTTATGTGTAATGTTTGAGAAAGTTGGGGCTTATTTACAAGCCCCTTGTGCTGCCGGTGCGTCACTTTTAATATGGGAAAAAGTGACGTACCAACGGCACAAGGGGCGAGTAAATAAGTCCCTTGGTCTTTTTGTTTGACGCATGTTCCTTCACTGCAAACAGACCTGTAGCAATCCCATATACCCAATGGTAATGGTGCTTTTTATATCACTCTTTCTTTGGGGGAAAGTTCAGAGACGTATTTATGGGAATTTTCAGAGTTGTGTATGTATGTCTGGAGTAGGCAGAAACACAGAATTCCCCTCCTGCCAAATCACATACAAGAACATCCACATGTACTGGTTTACAGTATTTCCATGTCTGGGTTTTTGTCATGTTGCTTTGCAGGGGTGGCACACCTCTCTGTCTTGAATTTACTTGCCCCTGCCTGCCTCACGTTGCCTATTTTCTCTGACTGACAGCATTAAAGAGACTGCATACGGTATAAGAAAACCAAGAAATGGGCCATCAATCAAATAAATTTGGCGGAAGAACAATTGTTTGCTAATTTTTTGGTCCCAACATCCAATGCAGTAGATTGCCATACATGTCTTAGGTAGTTCTGAGAGGGAGACAGTAAATGGATAATACATTGGATATTTCCTTTCCAAGAAAATGTTCATTTTTTGAATATTAAATATAGCTTAAGAAACAATTTCTTGAGTTAATTTTTTCATATTTTCCTTACCCGAGTATCTTCTAGACACGTGCTGAGATTACTTGGCAATTAATAGCTGGATGTGTTGAGAAATATTTATATAATTTCCAAATTGTTGAATGACTTTAGTCGCTATACATGAAATGATGTATTCATTCACAAGAAAATTGGAAGAATACAGGCACTTGCCACAGTTTTCCAATAAGACTCCTGAGAAGGTCATGTGACTTTCTATGAAGGCTTTATGAATTCCCACTGTATAGAGTTCATAGCGGAGAACAGCATAGTAGGAATAGGATCTCTTGTGCAAATACACTTCTATTTTCTCAGCAGGGAAAATATATTTTCTGTCAGGAGACTCTGGCAAGGAATGGTGACAGGGTAGCTAAAGTAAACAGAATTTTGACTATGAGCTGCCTAATATCACACTGAAAGTCACGGAGAAAAGAGATCCAATAGGAAATATCTGAACAAGGTAACAAGAAGTCAAAGCTCAGAAAGAACAGGTACTCAAGAGGCTATTCAGCATTCAGAATAACTAACACCCAGGATGTTCAAGGCATAACTATAACAATATTAACAATAAAGGGAATGTTGGATAAAGCACTCAGGAGCCCCGCATGGTAAGACTGAAGCCCATTAATTTCCTCACCCACAATTGCTGTTACCGATACTAACTGCAAATACTGAAATATAAGATATAATTGCAAAGACGGGCTGTGGAGCTGATGCCTTTGGTGATGTTATAAAAGTAACATAAAGACAATGATTACAGTAGACCAGAAACACCACTTATTTTGTCAGCCGTGCCCACAAATCCTGGTAATCACATAGGAACACCCAAGGCAATAATAGCAAGGGTGGAGAACTTAAATACAAAGCCACAATAGACAAGGAGCTAGTGAGGAGGAGTGTTTAACAGGAAAGACAGGATAACACAGGGAACACCAGGAGGAAGAGGAAAGCAAGTAAACAACTACACTACGAAAGGAGAAAGTAGGGCAGCAAGGAAAAAAAGGTAGCAAACTAGAACCTGAAACTAAGTTAGAGAAATAGAAAGGGATGATCTAGAAAAAGGTAACTACAGAAAGAGAGAATGTTCAAGGATGCACTAAAATAGTGCTGGGTCAGCAATCACGAATAAGGGTAGCACTGCAGGTACTGCTAGCTCACTGAACAAGGAAAAGCTAACGCTCAGGAACTTGTTACAAATAAGGAACGTAATAAACAAGGGGTCGGGTAAACATGATACACTGCTACAATATCCAACACTGGACTGAAGGAAACGGGTGCCTAAAAAAGCTCAATATGATCATACACTTCATGTGTGAGTAGGCTAGCACCAGTCAGCTACAGGTATGCTGAATTTCTCCACCCATCTTTGGCCCACAGGGTTGGAGACGAAGCAGTGAGCAAGGAAATCTAGGTATTGGAGATTTTAGTAAGAAAAGCAGGCAGGTGTCCACAAATGCAGGCATGGATGTGGAATGAATAAGACTTTTAGAATCGCGTCCAAAAGGCTGGACCCCAGTATATTGATTTAGCAGATGTTCCAGAAGCTTATTTGAATGCTGCAAATTCCCACAGGTAGGGTCCCTGATGGTGGGCATGAGTGTGCAAGGAGCGGATCGTGACACTTCCTTGTGGAGAAAGCCGTTGCCTTACAGCCCTTGCAACTTTGAGGAGATCCATTACCCTTCCCACCAACCCTGTCCTGCAGTAAAAGATGACCCTTTTCAAGGTAAAAAGAAGGAAGATAAGTTTGAGCATGCCTCCAAATGTAAATTTGTGAGTGTTCCTAAACTTCAAGGCAAGCAAGGCCTGGGGAAAGCCTCTTCCTACCTATTTAGTGGAAGTTATGGCTGCTGAAATCTCTGCCCTTGTTGTGGCAATCTCTGACCCAGTAAATAGTTTTATTTCTGCTACGATTCTGTTTGTGAATTCCTGTCAGGTGGAAAAAAAAGGTACCTTGGATCACAAATGTACCTTTACAACTACATTTACCTTTGTGAATAGAACCCAATATCTCTAATGTCATTGGAGTACCCATAGCATAAACCTTGCCTGAACGTCTTCCTGTCATCTATCCCAGTGTGGTTCACTGATGCACGCCCAATAATTTAGTCTATCTTCCTCTCAGGGTTTCTGTGCATTGCAGCAGATGAACTGAATTTAATGGTTTATATTTCAGAAGAGAATGATTTCTGCATAATTGCACAGTAGTGCAGGGCACAAGCAGATCACTCCAAAAACTGTACTTTCTCCCCAAAAGAAACAAGTATTGACAAACCTATAATCTGAAAGAGACACGTTAGTGATAGATTCCTTACCTTAGAATATCCCCAGGCGTCAGGCTGGATCCGGAAAGTTTTGCGTAGCAGTACCCTTGCGCGTCGGTAGGCGGCGTCGTGCGGCTCCGCGTCCGTCGTCGGCGTCGTGATCGCCGGGATGACGTCGCGGGCAGTACTTAGGCGCCGCCCTGCGCGCTGGCGTCAGTTCTTCTTTTTCCGCGCCAGCAAGCGCAGATCCGGGAAGAGCAGTGCCCTGGTCAATTTTTGACCATACTTTTTGGTGATTTTTCACTGGTTTTTCCAACTTTAAGGTGTCGTAGGGATGCCCGGCTTCAAGCGATGCGGCGCCTGTGCGCGGATGATGTCCGTCACCGACCCGCATTGGGAGTGTCTCTTCTGCCTCGGCCGAGGCCACGACACCGAGTCTTGTCCCGAATGCCAGGCCCTCAACCCGAAAGCTTTGCGAGAGCGGTCTCGAAAGCTCCTCGAGGCCCGGCATTCGGCTCCGCGGAAGCCCCGGTCGCGTGAGAGGTCCAGGGGTCACTCGCGGAGTGCACACCGGTCGTCGACTTCTTCGTCCGGTAAGTCTAAGCACAAGAAGTCCAGAAGCATCGTCGCTCTCGGACTTCGCCTCGCCGGTCTCGCGACTCGGCTGAGGCCCCTCCCGGCACCGTCCCCGCCCCCGCGGCCCCGGACTTGCCTGTGGAGTCGCCCCGTCATACCCGCCCTTCCCGGGTTCGGGGCGGATCCGGCCAAGGTACAGGAGTTCCTGTCGGCCGTGGCCCGCCTCTTCGGGCCTTCAGGCCCCTCCGGTGCGCCTTCGGGCCCCGCGGGTCCTGATGGGGTTGCTCCGGCGTCGCCGGCGGCTCCGGCCCCGGCGTCGCCCGAGCCTCCAGCCTCGATCCCGGCTCCGGCTTCGGCCCCGGCCTCGATCCCGGCTCCACAACCCCCATCGGCGCCGGTCGACCTCACGACACCTCCGCCGGCGCCGATGTCTCCGGTGCCGTTCTCGACGCCGCCCTGGGCTCCGGGCGGCGTCGTCCCCAGTTCCTTCCGGCTCCGGACATGGACCCGGAGCGACGTCGCTCGACGCCGGCTCCGGCGCCGATGGGACCTTGGGTCCCAAATGTCCCTCCTCCTCCTTATTTTGAACCAGAGGAGGACCAGGAGGACTGGGAGGGGTCTGATGACCCTCTGACACACAACTGTCAGTATGATGAGGACTGGACAGAGAGTCTAGGGAGGCCAGTGGTCTGGATACTTCTCCTGACACTGGCATGCTGTCTCCTCCCGTGGCTACGGAGGAGGGGGCCAATTTTGGTGACGGTGTTGCGTAGGGCTGCTGGGGCCTTACGTCTCCAGCTCCCTACTTTGACGGTCAAGACTAACATCTTGACAGAGGTGCTTCAGCCGGCAGCCTCCTCTGCGGAGACTGTGCTGCCGTTTAACGACGCCCTCACTGACGTTCTTTTGGGCGCCTGGTCCAAGCCCAACACAGGGGCTCCTGTGGATCGGAACGTGTCACGACGCCATCGCCCCGCTCCGGGCGACCCCCTGTTTCTTTCTGTCCACCCCACTCCTGAGAGCTTGGTTGTCCAAGCCTCCGCTTCCCAAACCGCCTTCCCTACCGCTCCTCCGGATAGGGAATCCAAACGCCTGGATCAGTTTGGGAAGAAAGGTTTTCTTCCTCCAGTGCTGGCTTGCGGTCCGTTAACACCGCTTGTCTTTTGGGCCGATATACCCACTCCCTGTGGGATTCGGTGGCGGATGTTTTGCCCCAGTGCCCTGAGGAGGTCCAGGCACTGCTTTCCCGCGCCATTGCGGAAGGAAGGGATGCGGCCAAATACACTATCCGTTGTGGCCTTGACACCGCCGACTCGCTGGGCAGGTCGATTGCAACGACGGTGGCGCTCCGGCGCCACGCCTGGCTGAGAACCACTGGTTTTTCAGGGGATGTCCAGAATACTCTCATGGACATGCCCTTTGATGGAGTCGGTCTTTTTGGGTCCAAAGCAGACCATGCGTTGGAGCGCTTTAAGGACTCACGGGCTACTGCAAAGTCCCTGGGCCTTTCTGCTACACGCCCTCCGCTACCTTCTGCTTTTCGCCCCTATCGTGGCCACGGTAGGGGCGCCCTTCACGTCAGCAGCCCAGCCACCGGCCCGCGCAGCAGGCGTCTTCGCGTGGCCGAGGACGTGGATTCCGCCGTGGCGGATCGGGCAACCAGCGTGCGGGTCAGGCCACCACCTCCAACCCGTCCGCGGCCTCCAAGCCCTCCTAGTCCCTCCTTTCAGGTGCACGGCACGCCAGTAGGGGGCAGGGTCCGCCATCACCTTCCCCACTGGCGCACCATCACCTCGGACAGGTGGGTCTTGGACATTGTCCGAAGGGGCTACTCCCTCCCCTTCGAGACCACCCCCCAGCCATGCCACCTCAATTCCACCGCATGTCAGGGGATCACTTGGTGCTTCTACGGAAGGAAGTCACGGCCCTCTTGACCAAGAGGGCCATCGAGCATGTTCCGACCCCAGAAGTAGGGCGTGGTTGCTACTCCCACTACTTTCTGGTGCCCAAAAAGGACAAGGAGGACATGCGTCCTATCTTGGACCTCCGGAACGTCAATCGCTTCCTCCGGAAGGAGAAGTTCAAGATGCTCACCCTAGCTCAGGTCTTGACTGCCCTCGACCCTGGAGACTGGTTGGTAGCGTTGGACTTGCAGGACGCGTATTTCCACATCCCCGTCCTGCCGGCCCACCGGCGTTACCTTCGGTTCACGGTAGGCCCGAGCATTTTCAGTTCACCGTGCTCCCCTTTGGCCTTACAAGTGCCCCTCGGGTGTTCACGAAAGTGATGGCGGTGGTCGCAGCTCATCTGCGCCGGGCAGGGGTTTCAGTCTTCCCCTACCTCGACGACTGGCTGCTGAAGGCGGGCTCGTCCCAGGCAGTCGTCTCCCACCTCCAGACTACGGCCGAACTCCTGCACTCGCTGGGGTTCTCCATCAATGTGCCGAAGTCGCATCTAATTCCTTCTCCACAGCTCCTTTTCATCGGAGCAGTTCTGGACACGACGCAGTTTCGGGCCTATCCTCCCGAACGGCGAGTCCGGGATATTCAGGCTATGATTCCGATCTTTCGGCCTTTATCCTGGGTTTCGGTACGGATGACCCTGAGGCTGCTGGGCCTCATGGCCTCCTGCATCCTGCTGGTCAATCATGCCAGATGGCATATGCGGGCTCTGCAGTGGGACCTGAAGTTCCAGTGGGCGCAGCACCAGGGCAACCTGTCCGATCACGTCCAGATCTCGGAGGGGACTGCAAAACAGTTGCAGTGGTGGCTCTCGAACCGGCAATGGGTCATGGGCAGATCCCTCTCCCTTCCCCAGCCAGAGCATACAGTTGTGACGGACGCGTCCCTTCTGGGATGGGGCGGTCACATGGGAGAGGCGGAGATCAGAGGCCTCTGGTCTCCGGCGGAGTCCCGGCTCCATATCAACATTCTGGAGCTCCGGGCGATCCGACTTGCACTCAAGGCATTCCTTCCCTCTGTCAAAGGGAAGGTAGTGCAGGTGTTCACAGACAACACCACCGCCATGTGGTACTGCAACAAACAAGGCGGGGTGGGGTCGTGGACCCTTTGTCAGGAGGCTCTGCGCCTCTGGACATGGCTGGAACATCAGGGCATGTTCCTGGTGGTTCAACACCTGGCAGGTTCCCTGAACGCCAGGGCGGACGAACTCAGCCGCAGGTGCATGATGGATCACGAATGGCGTCTTCACTCGGAAGTGGCGCAAGGACTCTTTCTACAGTGGGGAGAGCCTTGGTTAGATCTATTCGCCACCGAAGAGAACGCGCAATGTCATCAGTTCTGCGCGTTGGAATTTCCAAGGCGGCACTCGCTCGGCGACGCTTTTCGTCACGAGTGGAGTTGCGGTCTATTGTACGCCTTTCCGCCTATACCACTTCTACCCAGAGTGTTGAAGAAGATTCGGCACGACCGGGCCCAAGTCATTCTTGTGGCTCCGGACTGGGCTCGAAGAGTTTGGTATCCCGAGCTACTCAATATGAGCATAGATCCCCCGATCCGTCTGCCTCTTCGGGAGGATCTTCTGTCGCAGCAGCAGGGGACGGTCCTCCACCCGAACCTGTCCAGTCTACACCTGCTTGCGTGGAGATTGAGCGGCGGCAGTTGATTCCTTTCGACTTGCCTCCCGAAGTTTGTGATGTGATTCTGGCAGCCAGGCGTCCCTCCACTAAGGTGGTATACGCCTGCAGGTGGAACAAATTTGTGGCATGGTGCACAGCAAAGGCTGTGAATCCCCTTTCTGCCCCTCTTTCTGAGGTCCTTCTGTTCCTTCTCTCTTTGGCCCAACAGGGTTCTGCCCTGGGTACCATCAAGGGTTATCTTTGTGCTATCTCGGCCTTCCTCAGGCTCCCTGATCAGCCCTCCCTTTTCAAGTCCCCTGTTGTTAACAGGTTCTTAAAAGCATTACTCACCTCTTCCCTCCTGTTCCGTTTGTGATGCCTCAGTGGGACTTGAACTTGGTTCTTACCTTTTTAATGTGCGCTCCCTTTGAGCCTCTACATAACTGTCCTCTTCGTCTTCTGACTCTGAAGACAGCCTTTCTGGTGGCCATCACCTCCGCTCGGCGGGTGAGTGAGCTCCAGGCTCTATCTTGCAAACCTCCCTTTCTGTCTGTTCATCCAGACAAGGTTGTTCTTCGGACGCGTCCGTCCTTCTTGCCAAAGGTGGTTACTGCTTTCCACATTGGGCAGACCATCACTTTGCCCACCTTCTTTCCGCCTCCGCATCCTTCCAGAGAGGAAGAGAGGCTCCACCGTCCTGGACCCAAAACGTGCGCTCTCTTTTTATATTGACCGCACAAAACACTTCCGGGTGGATGACCAGCTCTTTGTTGGCTACGTGGGCGCCAAAAGGTCGGGCGGTGCACAAGAGGACCATCTCCCGCTGGGTTACCTTGTGCATCAAGGCCTGCTATTCTTTGGCTAAAAAGGAACCTCCTGTTGGGCTGCGTGCCCATTCCACCAGGGCAACGGCTGCTACCACGGCCTTGGGCCGCGGTGTTCCGCTGCCGGTTATCTGTCAGGCGGCTACGTGGGCCTCGCTGCACACGTTTACTAAGCATTACTGCCTTGACAGTCAGGTCCGGAGGGACGGCTTCTTTGGCCGTTCTGTCCTCCAGGACTTCCTTGTCTGATCTTTGTTCGCAGACCCACCACCGGGGTTGGTATTGCTGGGGTATCTATTCTAAGGTAAGGAATCTATCACTAACGTGTCTCTTTCAGATGCACAAGTTACTAACTTGTGTAACGATATATCTGTAAGAGACAGTAGTTAGTGATAGATTCCTACCGCCCACCCATCCTCCCCGTTCTGCGAACTGATTTCTAGGGTTAAGGACATCCCTTTCAGGGCCCTAGTATTTTTCAGACACCTGTGTCAGCTTCTTGCATGGCTCTGCGTTCCTGGCGCGGAAAGTCGTGTACAGAACTGACGTCAGCGCGCAGGGGCGGCGCCTAAGTACTGCCCGCGACGTCATCCCGGCGATCACGACGCCGACGACGGACGCGGAGCCGCACGACGCCGCCTACCGACGCGCAAGGGTACTGCTACGCAAAACTTTCCGGATCCAGCCTGACGCCTGGGGATATTCTAAGGTAAGGAATCTATCACTAACTACTGTCTCTTACAGATATATCGTTACACAAGTTAGTAACTTGTGCATTTATGCTTATTTTAACCATCTAGGTTTTTGTTGTATTTGTATGTTGTTGTGCGATCTGTTCTTACGTTTTGTTATACTGGAGTCATTTATGGATGGGCAACCTCAAAAATATGCATACAAGTACATATACCTACCTATGTATAGGCACACATTTGTGGAACGACAAGACAGATCGAAAGGTCTTGAGGAGGTGCTTGAGGATGGGGGCGGGTGAATATCTGGATGGATCAATGTATAGGTGCAGATGGATGGATAAATGTTCATACGCAGATCCAAACCATGAGAATTAGGTAATGAACTTTCTAGACGGACCTAAAACATGTGTTTGATATCAAACATCAAAAAGCGAAACACATCGCCAAAAGAATGGCGTTCATATAAATGTCGAAACAAAACATGCTTGGCTTACATTAGGCATAAAAGAGATTCCAAATTGCAACTTGGCACTGCACTGTACATGGAAAACATGACTTCTACCAAAGTTCTTCGCATTAACTCAAAGACATTTTCTAGTGTTTGGCTCATCTGGAATTGAGAGTTGTTATTTTTTTTATTTTGTTTTATCCTGTCTTCAAAGGCCACATTTCCATATATTTTAATTTAGACTGAATGTCATGCAATCAAGCGAGGAGTGGTCATGACCTCCATGTCAGTGTTTCAGGCACAGGACAGTTCGATGCAGCCTCTGCCTTTTGAAGAGGCTACAAAATGGTCGCCATCCACCGTAGCAGGCAGAGGTGGTAATTAATCCTTCATCTCGGCAGTAATCATCACATGAGTGGGACTGCCAGGTAGCACAGACCACCCTGCCTGTGGTGTGCAGCACACATGCTTGACTGAGTGGCTGTAGAGGCTGTGAAGGCTGGAGATCAGACGATGTGTGCCCTATGCCTACCCAACCCTTGAAGAAGCACAGACTTGAGGAGCCAAGTGAATATTTAAATGTCATGGTTAGGGTTAACATAAGGGCTAGGGTAAGGTCACCTTTTATTTAATTTCATTAAAATAAAAAATAGAGTTATGTTAAGAACACATATTCAATTTAAAATAATTGAGTAACATGCAGTTTAATTTAAATTGATCCAGGGATATGACTTTCCACCGGGTTAGATTAAGATCATTTTTTTTTAGGTAATTCAATTTATTTTAGAAACATTTCTTTTCATTTAAAGTGAACAATAGGTTTCAATTTGAGTTAGGCTATGGCTACATTTTGTGTCATTTAATGAAGATAAAATTGATTTAGTAAAATAAAGGATCTGAGTTATCACCAGTTTAATTAATTTAATTTAACAATTCAAATGCATTAACGGTTATAGTTAACTCTAGGATAAGGCTAAGATTGATAATTGAGTTTAATTCAATTTGATTTAAGGCTAGGGTAACAAGTAGGGCTATGTTTAATGTAATCAATATAATTAAATACAATGTAATGGCATTATTTTACTTTCAATTTAATATCGTTGATTTAGACAAAGTGTAAATGATATTGTCAATGTAGTTGTATATGACTTACTGACTGTGCTGTAGCGGTAAGTTAGGGTAATTTTATGGTTTTTCAGGTGGCAACTAGTTCCAAAATTCAGATTTCAAAATTGTCATGTTTCTGTTCAGGAAGAGACATAATGTAGCTTTGAGTTGGAAGTCACCCGCTATCTGATTATACCTGTGCCAAAAGGAGTGTGAAAGAAAAGTTGGAAGATCCATGCATAGCAGATACCCACAACAAAAAACCTATGCCAAGATGGAGTGGTAACCCATGGGAAGCCGGACCAAATATAACCGCTCTTCAGCAATAACAGAGACAAGTCAGTGGGTATAAGTGTGCCTGCAAAAAGGGGGTGGGAGTAGATGTCTGTGTATCCCTGTACAAAAATATGTAGATTAAAAAAGGGTCTACATCCAAAGCGGTCAGCTAAGAAACCTGTCCTGTGTACTTTCGAAAACATCTATGTAAAGCCTCTCCCCACAAATCCTCGACACAGGACATCACCAGCGAGTATCCTCCGTGCAAGGCCCCATCTGTACATTGGCACTGCAAGGCAACTTTAACTAGACGGACAGATTTTGTTTTCTGTAAACGTGCATCACAATCGCCACAATTTTACATTCAGAAAGTGGCATCTGCAATGCTTTCAGGTGTACATGGAGCAATATCAACCTGGTAAATTACAGATATCTTATTCAAAACATAATTGTTCATGCTCACAAAGCAAGTCCTGGATACATGCTTTCACTTCTTGTGCGTCTGGCTTGTATTTATAACTTTAAACCACTACTATTGACCACCAGAAAAAAGGGGCTCTCTTTGTCTCCCTGCAAGCCACTTTGCGCTTTAATATTTAAATAATAAATGACAAGTCTTTCTTACTAGTAGGACATCTTGTCCTGCACCCTACCACCCTTCAGGGCCAACTTATTAACACAATTATGTCTGAGGTGATTGCCAGAGGAGAGACTCCTGATAGAAAATACAAATCTATAAAGAGGGAGGGTGGTGCAGTGTTCCACTGTCTCATGTCACATATCACTGGGGTCCAGGTTTGAAGGTAAGAGCATAAAGGGGCTAGATTTGCTTTTGAACTGAGATCTTTACCCCGATCCTTTCCCACCTCAAGGAGAGGAGCTCCACTTCCTTTGCCAGTGTGCGTGACCCAACAGCATGTGTGCCTGGATAAATGAGTTTGGAAGTGATCAAGTTGCACTCATACAATGAATGGCACCTTTGGGCAGGAATGTCTTTCAACCACCATTGCGCCACCTAATTGTTCCCTGACTGATGAGCATTTTTCCATTGTATCTGCTGTAACAAGGAGCAGCCATCAATGATGACATTATCCCCATTGCTGCTCAGCAGGCCGACATAGCTGAACAATTTGAGAGTAAGTTTATCATCACATACTCAGAGAATTATTAGAAATAAAAGTGGCTTTATCGTTGAAAAAACATGCCTAAATAGCTAAACACAGTGCAAAACAGTGCAAATATAATGGGACCTATTTACCACAAAAGTAGTAGTTGTGAATAACCCCAATATGTGTTACAGGGCTATGAAATAAACGTTTCCCATCAACCCTGTGAAAAGCATCAGGAGTTTCATGTTCCTCGTCCACAATCAACTGTATTGTATTGTATTGAGGGCCGGCCTTGGGCATGGGTGAGCTGGGCCCAGGCCCAGGGCACCTATATTCCGAGGGCACGCAGCAGGGAGCTGCCTGACTAAAGGGCCAATTACGAGTCTGGCGGTCCACCGACTGCCAGACTCATGGAGGTGCGGCGGTCTCTCGACCGCCCTATTACGATTAGGAAGGTCAGACCACCATTGCCCTGCCGCAGCCTCCAGAGAATCGCCATTCCCTGGCGGTGTTGCAGCAGTCAAGTGGTATTAATATGCTTGGCGGGACCGCGGTTGTCCCGCCAAGCATATTAGGAGTTTCCTCTCCGCCATGGTTTTCATGACTGTTTAATCTCCGCCAGGGTTTTCTTGAGGAAGAACAAAGGGGGCCCTTTCATGCCCCCTTGTGCCTCTGCACACTGGAGCGCAAGCAGGGGGGCAAAACATGTGCCCCTGTGTGCATGCACCCCAGTTCCTGCACAGCATGGACAGGCCATGCAGGAACGCCCAAAAAATGTCCGCCAGACACGAGTTACACTCGTAATCTGGTGGGCAGCCCGACCATGGCTTTGGCGTTGTGGCAGCGGAGCACACCTGGCGCTGCATCGCCAAAGTCATAATCAGTCCCTTAATGTCATTCATAATCAGTCCCTTAATGTCATGCAAACAGCCCATCCCACTTGGTCTCAATTGGGTCCCGTTAAATACTTTGTACTCAGCACTTAATGTACCTCAGAATAATTGTTAGCACCTCATCAACCCCCAGCCCTCCTCCCATATTCCTCACACCTTCTGCCGCCACACTGCAACGCCACCCACCCCCCAAAGCAAACACCTAATTTTCTTCCTGCCAGGACGCTGTCCCAGTCAATCCGATTTAGGGCTGGCCCTGATTGTATTACACGGTATTATAATATTATATAGAACTTACTACCCCTATGTGGGGGCACTGAAGTGCTTGCGTATACGGGTAGCATGCTAGACCTTGTAGGATGTGCATTTCGAAGTGTGTTTTCTTTGTTTTGATCCTGTGTGGACCACTACATTTTCAATTTCTAATTAATATTAGCCACAAAATATGCTTTTTCTTACACCGTTACCTTCCATTACATTACTGACACTTCCCTCATTACCGAAGGCAGTTGCTGGATAATATTCTGGTAAATCTCTTTCTAAAATGAACTGTAAACTAAAGAATTCGCTTCAGCGTGCAGACGTTTTCCTGCCAGCGGAGCCTCTCCAAGGGCACACACAACACTAAAGGAATTTCCTCCCAAAGGCCTGAGTTGGCACTTTTTGTCTTCAGCGTTCCTGTTGTGCCAGACACGCTGAATCTCACAAGACTTCAGCGCGATGTAAATTACAGGCAGGATTCAAGGCTGCAGACAAGTAGATTTTCGTTTTGTAGACTCCTTTCAAAACAATAATAAAAAACACGACAGCAAAATGGTGAAGGAGGTGAGGGGGATGCTCTGGGGTAACTCAATCACATCTGCAATTTTCTTGAGAAAGAAAGAAAGACATTACCAAGGCATCTCCTTGCCTTCCAGCCTCCCAGCCCTCCTCCCGCCTCCCTGGACTGACTCTACCCGGCTACACTCCTCAGGTATAAACAGCCAGCGCGTGCCCAGGCCACCACATTTGCTCTTTGGCCAGCGAGAGTGCCGGGAAGGCGCTGAAATGTACCTTGCTCTGTTTACACGAGCTGTGGATCAGTGCAGTTCTGAGGTGATCTGTTGATGCTACTCAAGAAGATGAAAGGAACACAAAGAAAACAAGGAGGCATTGGCAATTATTT
This sequence comes from Calotriton arnoldi, assembly GCA_963921515.1. Lineage (NCBI taxonomy): Eukaryota > Metazoa > Chordata > Amphibia > Caudata > Salamandridae > Calotriton > Calotriton arnoldi. Next base: position 2,998,605 of record CAWUFW010000409.1, read on the forward strand.
GCCATTGCCTTAAAAGCGAAGGTTTCTGTTTGATGAGTGTGAAAATATATTCTGCAGCTGTTGCCAAGGGCCGTTCACACGAATGCCTTTTTGCATTAGTGCCCAGGGGAGGCCCGATGGACGTTTGCACCGTTTATTTGTGCCCTGTGCCACCTCCGTATAACAGAGGGCGCTGCAGAAGATTTTGCGGCCCCTTATGTCATGTCCATCGATCGTGAGCAAATTTTACACCCACGTGATGTTTCCTCATTTACACCCCATGACTCCGCATGTTCTTATGCAAGTGATGGGGACACTTTTGCTTATGTGGCATATTCCATATGCGGGCAGAGGAGCAAACAAGCAATCAAGAGGCACAAGGATTTTACCCCATATAGGAAATGGCGCGCAATCAGTGCACACCCCAAGGGCGTCTTTTGGGAGGGAGCACAGGGATTTCCGTGACTCTTCTAGGCACACCCGCAGGCCAGTGTATTTACACATGATAACGCCGATTCTTATCTAATTATCTATAAGAACCCTCTGGCCGCCAAGATCTTTTTACCTGTTGAATAGTGTAAAGGAGAGAATGTCATCAGGTTAGATATCAGCATTCATTTTGTCTGAAAGGATCACTGACTCCGAATTCAAGTTTGAGAATTTATTATCGCCAAAAATAACTGAACGTGCAGGCACCTCAACACGAGGTTAAAGAAATAGATGGGCACTAATACAAATAATAATCTACGCAGGAGTCTCATTCGACTCAGGATAAGAAGAATAGACAGTTCTAGGAGGACCAACCAGACTATGATTGCTCCTATTTCTAAGTTGCTCTTCATGGGCCTAAACAAGCTTAAAATCAATTGCTGTCCCTACACTAACGCTAAGTGACATCCCTGCATAACGATTTTCCCAGGCAAGAAAGAATAAAAGGTGTCAGCTGTGAAGACTTCCTAAGAAGTGCAATCACCATATACCTAAGCTCAGCTCTGTCCTTCTCTCAGGTCTCCCCTACCGCTTCTCTGGCCTCCTCCCTCAGGGCACTATCCCTAATACAAAACCATACTACAAAGGTACACGCCTTGTTTACGCCCTCTTGGCCAGGTCTTCTTTCTTGTGCTTTTCCATTGAAACGGTGACTTCATCCTGGACGGTTTCGTTGACCTTGAGTCCCAGGCGCCTTCTCCGCTGAAAGTATCATCCCTAAATTCCATTGCACTCCCCGTACCATGCCTCCCATCTTTCTAACTTTTGAAAACAAAGAGTTAGTCTTTACTAACGAGACATGTGTCCTTGCACCTGCAACAAAAGATACGGTCAACAGAAACCTTCTACTGTGCTAATTAAATCTACCGTTTGTGCCCAGAGAGCCTTTCCAAGAGAAACCCTTTTCGGCCTACATTATAAGCTAACATAAGAATATACCAGGCCTTCCTTAAGCATATATGTAGTCAGGCCCTTACATATAACTTTTAAACACACATCTTACTTTTCCCTATAAGCATATTCATTACGATTCATTATGCAAACAATGAATTACATGTGCAACTTTAATATGGTGCACGTTTAAACTACTGCAATTACATTACATACACGAACTAATTCCTCTATGCATTATGTTCACACAATTCAAAAAGCATTACATTACATCATTATCCTAACACCATTATACTGCTGAATTCACTTCGTTTCAGTGAACTATTCATTCTTTGCTAAACATGCATGAGTATACAATGAATATAAACGAATATATGTCTGAATACATGTGGGTGCGGCCTATCAGTGATTATGATGCACCCCTACAATTCACAAGAACATTTCGCTCTATCAGTTCCCCCCTTTGATGACTCCTGTCATCACATCCCATTCTACTCCCTCGGAGAAGGAACCGACCTAAACAGAACTTGTTCCCATCTTCCCTGATCTGAAGTTCTCCATGCTCTTGAGCCTTTTATACTGATTGTCCTGCAGTCTTGCCAATCTCATGTCATTTTCCCTCAAAGCTCTCTTGACTCTGCCTGCTCGATACCATTTGTAGGCCTTGATCATAATCCACAAGCCAGCCACACAAACCACCAAGATAAGGAGTGGTCTCAGGAAGTACCCAAGGAATCCCTTTCCTAGGTTTGCAAACCAACCTCCCACTTGACCAAAACCCTTTCCGACCTTTTCCCAGGCCCCTTCTTCGGTCAAATCCGCTATCTTTGTGTGGATCATAGTGATGTTACTTATATATTTCTCCAGATCCTTGCTTCGGTCTGGTATATAAGTGCAGCACTCCTGAACCTTCAGCATTTTACAGACTCCGCCCTCTTTTGCCAATAGGACATCCAAAGCAAGGCGATTCTGCAAAACCATTCCCCTTATCGACAACATCTCTCCTTCCACCAACACCAACGATTTTGCTGTGTTCATCGAAAATTCATCCACCACCGTCGCTAACCTCCGGATCTTCACATCATTCAAGACTACTCCTAGACTAGGTATCATAGCTCCAAAGATATCCCCCACAACGATTCCTGCACTTGCAGCTCTTCTCGTTCTTGAATGCTCTCCACCCTCCAGAAGATTCAAGTCTTCTGTATGGTAAATCTTTGGAAATATTATTGACAAATAACAAGTTCCATACCAATTTGCAGGCAACCTCACATAAGCATTCTTCCCACATACGTAATACACCGTAGGTATCACTTGTACAGGACCTTGGAGAAAATCTTTTGCCTCATCTGCCATGGTGAAAACGTGATCACAAGTACTCTGTCCCACTGGAACCTTTTCGTAGTAAGTCTGATAACGCCTTATACACAACTTACCCCTCTGCTCCTTATCTAACGCTATAGGACCATAGCTTCCCCTGGTCTTGTGCAACCGTTCTTCCTCCGTCCAATCTGTCCTGTGATGCCCTAAATCTCGGGATTCAGTCAGCTTTCTAGACCTATCTTCAACCTGATCTACAAACTTTCTCTCTACATCCGACATCAAACAAGTCAGATTGTGTCTGTGTGCGAATGCTGTATCCAATTCCAAACTCGGTATGAAGTACTTCCTCAGTCTGTCCTCGGTCTTATAATAGTCATACTTATTCAAATGCTTGTAAGCTGGAACTTCAGGAAGCACTGCGTCGAAATTGGAAAAGAAATACTCGAACTGATCTCTCTCATAAAACAAACTAAGCAAAAGACTACAAGAAATACCATAAGTCAGTGGAAGATGATGATATCTAATACCCTCATCCACCGAAGTAGGCAACTGCATACACACATAACAATCTTTCGCATCCATCACGTCAACATACTCATACAACAACTTAGCATACGCATTAAGCTTAAAATCACCCTTAGACAAATCTACATGTAATCTACGACTTTCTTCTAATATCATAGCTCTATCAGCTGCCCTGTCTACCCCCTTCTGACTAGGTGTGATAGGTGTGGGTGTCCCTGTCACTGCCTCTACTTCTGGCTCATGCGAACCAGTATATGAGACTACAACTACTATGATTATTGAAATTATCACACTACTTATAAGAATGCCTATAATCCACTTTGTTCTACGATTGGGATTTCCCGGCTCCATGATTTCGAAAGTTCCCAAAAAGTCTTGGTTATCGCAAAGAACTCAGAAAAGTCTCTGTCCTTTATTTATGACTTGCTTAACCAGCTCGAGCAACCATGAAATCTCCGGGCTTTCCCTTTCCGATCACAACTTATTTACACAGTCCAGAAAAAGACTTCCCTAGTTTTCGTTCCTCTTCTTGTGGAAAGTCCCTAAGTTTATTCTTCTTCCACTCGGACCTAGGTTATCTTCTTCTTTTAGACTTTTATTTACAGTTCATTACTGATCCATAATGAGATCCTCATTAAGCACGACCAGAACGTGATACAAAAGTTCAAGACGCAAAAGCAGCACTTCGTGTGAAAACGGCTCAGCTCCGAAAGGCGGGAATTCGACCCGATGCAAAAGCAATTTTCGGACTTCACTCAGAAGTGGGGGATTCGGAATCGTGAGTGTCAGTGTTCCGTCTATCTCGAACCCTGGCATCCGCAGCACCACCTTCACCACCAGTTTCGGGCTCCGACTGAACACTTCCACTGACTTCAGTCTCCCTGTATTCACCACCCCCTGCATCAAACACAGTGTAAGTCCACTCAGGGGTAGAGTATCTGCGACAAGGCACTCTTGTTCTCTTGGACCTTCGCCGACTGTCTTGTGCTTGGTCTTCGTCGCTTGCTTCGGTTTCAGATACTTCGGACACTGGAGCAAGGTCTCTCTCAGGTGCTAACCTCAGGTTCAGTCGCCTCTGTCTTTCAGGCCAACTTTCAGCACTCCTGTTCGTTCGTCTGCCTTCTCCTTCTATGCCCAGTGCACTACTTCCTCTTTCTGCTGCATTTGACTCTTCTCCGCCCACTGCACCTTCTCTTTCTTCAGTGCCTGAATCAGGGTTCGAACTGTGGAAACCCCCTTCAGCTTGCTCTAGTGCACCACCAGCTGTGTCAACGACCCTTACAGCTTGACTTGTCCTCTCATGTGGCCCTACCACGTCAGCTGGGTTTTCATTTACGAGAGGAGCTGTTTCTTCCAAGGGTGCTGGAACTCTGCGGGTATGGGAAGCATGCACCCAGTTCGGCAATCCTCCACACTTTACTGCTGTGTTCGTGATAAGTATCACCTGATACGGGCCACGCCAACGGGCATCCAAGCAACTCTTCCTCACGTGCTTCCGGACGAGCACCCAGTCACCGGGACACAAGTCGTGGCACAGATCACTCGAGGCTGGAACCACAGCTGCTTGCACCTGCTGGGATACAGAACGGACCACATCAGAGAGTCCTTTACAATAATCGAGAATCAAATCATCAGTGATGTTTATCAAGGCTGTAGTTGGTACTGCTGGCAGTCTCATTGCCCTCCCCATTATTATTTCATGGGGGGACAACCCGGTCTTTCTGTCTGGGACACTTCGCATGCTCATGAGCACCAGTGGCAAGGCGTCGGGCCATTTCAGGGATGTTGAAGAACACATTTTTGCCATCCGGGCTTTCAAAGTTCCATTAACTTGTTCCACCATCCCAGAAGCCTCTGGTCTGTAGCTACAGTGGAGTCTCTGGTCAATGTTCAATGCTGCACAAAGTAACTTCATGATTTCGCTATGGAAGTGCCCACCTCTATCTGATTCCAAAGAGGTCGGGATCCCGAATCTAGGGATGAGCTCCCTCAACAGTAATTTAGCCACTGTCAGAGTGTCACACCTGCGTGTGGGGTATGCCTCCACCCACCGTGAGAATATACATACTATCACTAGAATGTACCTCAAGCCATTGCACCTAGGCATCTCCACGAAATCCAGCTGTAGTCTATTGAAGGGCCCTCCTGACCTTCCAATATGACTCAGTGTAACTACAGTTTTCTTTCCAGCATTCATCTGTTGACATGTAACACACCTCTGACATACCGTCTCAGCCATTGCTCGGAACCGTGGGTTATACCACGTCTGTCTGAACACCCTCATCATTGCGTCTCTACCCAGGTGTGCCTGACCATGTATCAATCTTGCCATCGGACTCAGCAATTCTTCCGGCAACACAGCTCTCCCATCGGTTGATACCCACACATCCACTTCTCCTCTCTCGCACCCAGCCTTGATCCAGCCCTCTCTTTCCTTGGTTGAGACTTCATCTTGTAATCTCTTAAGCTCTTCCCAAGTGTCTGCCATGGCCAACATTATGCTGAGATCGGTTCCCTCTTGGCTCTCTTCTATCTCCCTGCCTGTGTATATGCATCCTTGTTCTGCGCAGAAGCGGGCTACCTCATCTGCGTAGTTATTACCCAAGGATACAAAGTCCTCCCCCTTCCCATGGGCTGAACACTTTACAACAGCAATTTCTTTCGGATGCTGTAATGCTTCTAACAATTGTCTTACATATTCTCCATTACGAATGGGTGAGCCAGATGATGTCAAAAATCCCCTCTGAGACCATAACTGCCCGAAGTCATGCACCACGCCAAAGCCGTATTGGCTGTCTGTGTAAATCGTGATTCGAATTCGATCAGCGGCCAAACAGGCACGGGTCAAGGCAATGATCTCAGCTACCTGCGCGGAGCGTACTCCTTCTAGGCAAGCGGCGTCGACCACTCCTGAAATAGTACATACAGCAAACGCTGCTCTCAATTGCCCCACACTGTCTCTTAAGCATGAACCATCGACAAAGAAAATTTCATCTGGGTCATCCAATGGCTCATCGACAATGTCAGGTCTCGGTTTGGTGCAAAGTTCGGTCACATCGAGACAGTCATGGTCCTCACAATCTTCATCATCTGTGTTCGGTATAGGCATCAATGTCGCAGGGTTCAAGATGGAGCACCTTTTCAGAGTCACATTCTCTGCGGCAAGTATGACTTGCTCGTACCTTGTTAACCTATTGTTCGTTAGGTGCTGGGTCTTGGTCCTGGTCATTAATAACTCAACCGAATGTGGTACATGTACAGTCAATGGATGTCCCATTACAATGCTTTCACATCTTTCAATGCTGACACCTGTTGCAGCAACGGATCTTAGACATCCGGGCAACGCAGAAGCTACTGGATCTAAAGTAGCTGAAAAATAAGCAACTGGTCTACGGACACCTCCATGGTTCTGAGCTAACACTGCTAATGCACATCCTCCTCTCTCGTAACAAAACAATGAAAAGGCCTTGTTGTAATCAGGCATTCCCAGTGCGGGAGCCCTGCACAAATCATCTCTCAACTGCAGGAATGACATCAAGCACTCCTCGTCCCATGGTACCGGATCACTCACATCCTTGTGTGTAAGCCTCTGCAGAGGCTTTGCTCTCAAGGAGAAACTAGGAATCCACTGTCGACAATAGCCAACCATTCCCAGAAACATCCTAACTTCCCTCTGTGTAGTGGGTACCGCCATGCTCATTATTGCCTCAATTCGATCTGGTGACACCTTCCTCTTGCCTTTTTCTAATCTGTGTCCCAAGTACTGTACCTCATTCAAACAGTACTGCAGCTTGTTCGGGGACACCTTATGTCCATTCTCTGCTAAGTGGTTCAACAAGGCCACTGTGTCAATTCTGCAAGCATCTTCTGTTTCTGAGGCAATGAGCAAGTCATCTATGTACTGCACGAGAACTGAGTTCTGCGGCAACACAAGACTCTCAAGGTTCTTCTTCAGGATCTGGTTAAAGATCGATGGACTTTCCGTATACCCTTGAGGGATACGACACCATGTTAACACGCGATTCTCTAGCCTGAACGCAAAAAGAAATTGGCTTTCCTCGTGGAGCGGTATCGAAAAGAAGGCTTGACACAAATCGATAACCGTAAACCACTCGGCTTCACATGGGATCTGGAACAGTATTACTGAAGGATTCGGTACCACTGGACAACAAGGGACAACTATCATGTTGACCTTTCGCAGGTCTTGCACGATCCTGTATTTCCCGCTCGGTTTCTGTAGTCCCATTATGGGTGAATTACAGGGACTACCTCTGATCTCCTTCAAAATACCCTTCTCAATGAAAGTCTCGATCACAGGTTTTATTCCTGCAATCGTTTCTATCGATAAATTGTATTGAGGTGTTCTGGGGAAATCAACATTCTGTTTCACCTCAATCCGCACTGGTTCAACCCCTCTGATTAAACCTATTTCGTCTCCTGCGAAATCCCACACCACAGGCGACACTGCGTCTCTCAGATCATGTGGAAGTTCTTCCACAGTCACCATTGGGTACAGATCTATACACAGATGCTGATTGGCCATCTTAAAGTCAGCATCATCATCTCTCGTCTGGACCTCCACTCCTCGTGGTGTACAATAAATCGTGCAGTTCAATTTGCACAACAGATCTCTTCCCAAAAGACAAACTGGACTCGTGTCACATACTACAAACTGATGTCTAGTTTGGAAAGTACCTATCTTTACTAAGATCGGTTCTGTCAATGGGCTGCTCATCTTCTTGTTCGCTACTCCGACAACCTGGATTGATTGTCCCGAGAGGGGTAGGTTAGGGACTACTGCAGATCTTACAGTAGACCGGGTAGCTCCAGTATCAACCAAAAGTGTTGCAGGATTGCCCTCAATCTCTGCCTCTACAAAAGGTCCTCTCTGGTCTACCTCCAAGACCGCTCCAAGTGTGCAGTCTTCCTCCCCCTCAGGCACCGTCAGGATAAAGGGTCTAAGCTATCCTCAGCATAGCGTTCGAACAGGGGCATCTGTTGGTACGTTCGTGTTCCTTGTGAAAACTTCGGAGCTTGGGGAATCTGAGCATGAGAATTGTAAACCCCCCCTTTCATCGTTCTAGGTCTCGTTATTGTGTTAACCACCTCTTGCGCGGGTGCCTGAGCCCCTCTTCCTCTTCCTGTACCTGATTAGCTGGGTTCAAAGGACACTCGCGTTTCCAATGTCCGACCTGGCGACAAAGATGACACGCAGTGGTCTTCTTTAGTGTGGCCACGTCCACTCCTGTCTTGGGGTCTATTGGTTTTCCCTTTCCCTGTACCTGCCCATTCTGGTTTCGCTGGAAATTTCCTTGCTTTCTCCCCAAGGTCCCTCCACTAGGCTGATTCTGTGCTGTCTGCATCTGGACAAGCATCAATTTGTCTTTTAGCTTTCGATGTTTTGAATCCACCTCATCACTACAGTATCTCGCGTACCGCAAAATTTCATCTAGTGGCTTGTTCTGCCAGCAGATCAAATGGTGCTGTATCATGAGGCTGATTTCCCCTCTCAGACCCGTTACAAACTTTGAGACAAACTGTCCCATATCCTTAGGGTCCAAAACATCTAACCCACTATACTGTTTAAAAACTTGCAGAAGTCTTTCATAGTATTCATGCACCGTTTCCTTGGGTTCTTGTACAGTCCGATCTATCTTAACCCAATCTATATCCTGAGGTGAAATCTTCGACTTCAACCATGTAATCACCTGCTCATACTTTTTCATGACATCAGGTGATGGACCATTTGTAACCGCCTCTCTTTTCGGTTCCGAAGTCGGCCACTCAATAGCGACTTTACATGCTGTCCACAAATCTCCTGGTACCACTATGTCAAACAAAGTGTTCAAATCAATCCACAATACTTTTGAAATCTTCACAAACCGCTCAACCTGCTTGTACCACTCCACCGGTTTTTCCCTCAGCCGAGGAAAATCATTTGTAAATGCAGCCAAATCACCTCTATTCCACGGCACATGCACGTACCCTCCATTCTGTACTTCTCGTAAAGGAAAATTTCCTACACCCGTCGCCCCCCTCCTGGCGGCGGCGTTTCCCCTTCTGCTCTCTTTACTGGTTTCTTTTTGGACCACCTTTCTTCCCATTTGTCCAACAAAATCCATATTCTCATTCCTATGATCAGGTCTCTGGTGTGCGTCTTTAATCCTGTGATTCTTTTCTCCTCCAACTCCTGATCACTGTAATGCAATCTGTGTGGTCCCTGTAACGCTTTAGTTTTATTCAGGTCCACCTCATATCTTTTGGCCAAATCCCTCAATCTATCATGTGCCATTCTAGCTTTTCGAGTCACATCTTTTGCTACAAACAGCAGCTCATCTGATCCATAGATTTCTATCCTTTCCAAAGGCAGACCCCCACTGATCATTTCGTCTACCTCTGCTTTCAGCCTCACTACATCTAGCAACCTTGCCTGTACTGCACTCCTCAGTACATCTCGACAACCTGAACCGTCCCGCTCATCACAGTCACTATTCTGTCCTTGTGACCTATTCCCTTCCATATTCCTGGAACCTGGTCTGTCTTCCGAGACATTTTGTGCCCTATCTCTTTGCATCCTATCCTCTTGGTTCGTTACTGTTGGTGTCCACTCCCTCAAAGCTGACTTAGATTCCCGTAAAGACCTCGGTCTTTCCGGTCTCTCCTCTTCTCGCCCACATGAAGAGTCCGCAGTAGCCGGTAACGGCGTACTTGTGTCTATTGGTCTTGGGAAATGAACCACCCTTACTCCAAACCCATTCCCACTCTCACTGTTTCCTTCTTCCCTTCTCATCGGCACGGAGCTCCCTTCTCTCACTCGGTCTGGGTCATATACCGGTACTATAGGGCCAATGGTAACCGGTACTGTCAAGGAGTCCGGTAATCTTGTGTTCCCCGCAGGAGGCTGTGTTATCATAGACGCCGTAGCCCCCTCCGTTCCTGTGGAAATTCTTCCCACTACTCTCATGCTAGTCTGGTTCTGGCTTTCATCAACTATTGCCACTGCTGGGGTTCTCTTTCCCTCTTCTGAATCTGGGTTAAATGGTGGTGGCCTCTCTGCCAACATCCTATCCAACAAACTGTCATCTAAATCACTATCATCCTCATCAATTCTTGTAATCTTTCCATTTTGTATCAGCAGTGGGTATAACTTATCTCCTTCGATCGTGTCTGCTCTCCACCTTTTCTCCAAGGCATCCCATTTTGCATCTTGAAATGCCCTGACCGATTTCTTCACCCTTTCCTGGCATCTGTCCTTCTTCCTATCATACGCTGCCCTTATCCACGCATGTAGTGCCTCAAACTGTGTTGGTCTAGGTAGTGGTCGTAATGAAGCCATTACACTCTTGAGCTGGTACAGCACCTCTAACCTGAAAGTACCATATCGAGGGAACGACAAATCTCCTTCTGTTTCTGTCATTTTATGCCAATTCTCGAGCCAAATTATAGTATGCAATCCTACATTCTTTGCCATATAATGTGCTGGTGTGTCCTCGGGAGGAGCTTCCTCTCCCTCCCGAACAACCACATGTCTATCACCTCTGCAAAGTTCCCTTAAAGCTTTAAAACATTTCATGATGAATCAACTTTGTTATTCGTACTCAAAATGTCCGCTTTTACTTCCTGATTGCAATCCTCCAATCCCAGCGCGGCTCACACCAACCGGCCTATCGCAGCGCGGCACTTGTCTGACGTCACGTTTCCTCCGCTCGCAGCAGTTCCCCTCCTTTCTAATTCACTTGTTCTCACTCGCATCCGTCCCAATTATACTCTGAAATAATGTCCGTCCTACCGAACAATTACCTCTCTGACCGTCAGTCTTACCAATGACCGATCAGTCTCTTAAGCTTGTTGACCTCAATCTGGCAACCGTCTGTCCACGAACGACCGGACAATCGCCTCTAATACACTCGATAGGATTCAATCACTCGATGTTCTGCACACAATAACCTACGACCTGCGTTGGTTATTCACACACTCACACATGTGTCCCTATCTTCTGTGGGTCTGTCAATGACGTCTCGTGACCCCCACAACTCTGGTCAACGTTCTCAACTCTGGGTGTATTCTACACCACAATAAATCTCCCGGTCCCGCGCGCGCTCACGGTCCGTTTCTCAATCACTCAACTTTCGTTCCAACTCCGCAAGACATCACACAACAATATAACACCGCAATCTACCAAACATCACTCTTTTCATACTCACTCTACTACGAACTGCTACTTCCGCCGCACCGTCACTCTCCGTCAGTTTTCCACGACCTCCGACATCCTTTTCTCGTGGTTCTCTGGATCTGCGTCACTCGGGCTCTATGGGGCAACTTAGTCTCCTATCTTGCTCTAGATCTCCCCTTACCATCAAAGGTAACCATCCTACTCTGCTACCAACTGATAACGCCGATTCTTATCTAATTATCTATAAGAACCCTCTGGCCGCCAAGATCTTTTTACCTGTTGAATAGTGTAAAGGAGAGAATGTCATCAGGTTAGATATCAGCATTCATTTTGTCTGAAAGGATCACTGACTCCGAATTCAAGTTTGAGAATTTATTATCGCCAAAAATAACTGAACGTGCAGGCACCTCAACACGAGGTTAAAGAAATAGATGGGCACTAATACAAATAATAATCTACGCAGGAGTCTCATTCGACTCAGGATAAGAAGAATAGACAGTTCTAGGAGGACCAACCAGACTATGATTGCTCCTATTTCTAAGTTGCTCTTCATGGGCCTAAACAAGCTTAAAATCAATTGCTGTCCCTACACTAACGCTAAGTGACATCCCTGCATAACGATTTTCCCAGGCAAGAAAGAATAAAAGGTGTCAGCTGTGAAGACTTCCTAAGAAGTGCAATCACCATATACCTAAGCTCAGCTCTGTCCTTCTCTCAGGTCTCCCCTACCGCTTCTCTGGCCTCCTCCCTCAGGGCACTATCCCTAATACAAAACCATACTACAAAGGTACACGCCTTGTTTACGCCCTCTTGGCCAGGTCTTCTTTCTTGTGCTTTTCCATTGAAACGGTGACTTCATCCTGGACGGTTTCGTTGACCTTGAGTCCCAGGCGCCTTCTCCGCTGAAAGTATCATCCCTAAATTCCATTGCACTCCCCGTACCATGCCTCCCATCTTTCTAACTTTTGAAAACAAAGAGTTAGTCTTTACTAACGAGACATGTGTCCTTGCACCTGCAACAAAAGATACGGTCAACAGAAACCTTCTACTGTGCTAATTAAATCTACCGTTTGTGCCCAGAGAGCCTTTCCAAGAGAAACCCTTTTCGGCCTACATTATAAGCTAACATAAGAATATACCAGGCCTTCCTTAAGCATATATGTAGTCAGGCCCTTACATATAACTTTTAAACACACATCTTACTTTTCCCTATAAGCATATTCATTACGATTCATTATGCAAACAATGAATTACATGTGCAACTTTAATATGGTGCACGTTTAAACTACTGCAATTACATTACATACACGAACTAATTCCTCTATGCATTATGTTCACACAATTCAAAAAGCATTACATTACATCATTATCCTAACACCATTATACTGCTGAATTCACTTCGTTTCAGTGAACTATTCATTCTTTGCTAAACATGCATGAGTATACAATGAATATAAACGAATATATGTCTGAATACATGTGGGTGCGGCCTATCAGTGATTATGATGCACCCCTACAATTCACAAGAACATTTCGCTCTATCACACATTGCACCCACCATGGGTGGTGTCCCCCGGTGCTGGAACAAAAAAAAAATTACTCCAGGAACATATGAATTGGGGCACAAATGTGGCAGAGGAAAGGGGGTGGAGTCACAAGGGGCAGATGATGCAGATCTTCAAAAGTAGAGACTGACAGTCAACTCATACATTCATTTAAAAGAAATCAGCTTCAAAGAAATTGGCGACAAGGATATAAGTGACAGTAAATATGTTCTGATTACTTAATTGGTCACAAAGAGGCTACATTTTTAAAAAAACTTACAGGGTTAGGACACCTGCTGCAGAGATAATTGTGTGCCTGACACTTCTGAGGGATTATAATAGCATCTTACCTGCACGGGCCGCGGCTGGAGAGAAGTCTGTGTTTTGTCCAGTTTCAGGTTTGACTCATAAAGTTTATTTGAGTGTTAATGTGCCTGCTGCAAAGCACATGGTGTAATGTGCAGATCACAGATTTTGTATTTTATGTAGACAGGTAAGTGGGCTATTGCTTTTGACACTAAGGTCATTTTGTTACTTCCAGTCCAGCCTTCTAATATTGTACAGTGAACTATTAACCAGCATCAAGGAATTGCATGCAAACTGCAAGTCATGAGTTTAGATCCTTGTTGGTTTTTTCTCAATCCGTTATTATTCTAAGATTGCAAAGAAGGGTTCCTTTGGGAAATACCAAACGGCCCGATTTACAATGGTAAAGTTAGAGTTTTATAACTTTACGACTTTCGGTATTCACAAAGGGCATTTACTACTCGTAAATCCCCTTTGTGAATACCGAAAGTCGTAAAGGCCCTTTGTGAATACAGAAAGTTGTGAAGTTTGACTTTCGTCTCACTTTATCTTTGTGGTTGTGTATGCTAAAAAGACTTTGGGCCCGATTCACAATCACTGCATTATGTTTTATATCCTAACTTTGTGTTTCTCCTGACCATGCACTGTTAACATATAATGTCTAGAAGTAGCGATGAAATGTGATATCTATACCATATAACCCTTATTGTCCTATTTAACTATGATTTACACAGAGTGCTTTACATCACACAAAGAGGCGCAATAAATCATACAACACTGTAGACAGGGATAAGTAGAGCTACAAAAGAATTATATAAAAAGAATTAGGTGCCATTTAAATCAATATTTGTGAAAATAGTCATAAAGACAGATGCATCTTGCATTCTTACAGTGCAAGGGCATCTCTTTCAGAGGAAATTGAACAAAGTTAAAAACCTACCTCCAAATCATAGCTTCTCTTAAGTACTTGCGAAGTGATAACAAGCTGTGGGGTTTTGTTTCCTTCCATTGCATTGGAGTCTAGGTGTTAGGCTCCAGATGGCTCCCAGCAAGGATGATACTTGAACAAGAAGAGGTCTGATAAACCTTTATAATTGGATCTTTGTTTTGGGCCCAGCTGGATGTTTAAATAAAGAGCCCCCTTGATGCATACAGGTTGCTACTAGGAATGAATGCAAACACGTGCGGGCGTTGCTGAATTATGTCTTGGAAAATAGCACCTAGACAAATTCAGCATGTTTTCCTAAATCGGCAGGATCTGGCACAGAAATAGCTGCCGGATCCAGGGTCTGGCAGGATCCCCCTTCTTTCCAGCACTGATGTCCCCCTCTTGAAAGCCAAGCCAGGTGTGTAAACAGTAAAGGACAGGGCAGTGGTTTCATTCAGGGCTCCACCTCTCATTGCTGTGCTCACCCAGTGCATGAGGGAACTCTTGCACTGCAGAGAGTACATTATTTTTCTGAATCCTACCACTCAGCCACATTCAGCTCAACAAAGTTCTAATGAACGTAAGGCCGGGCGGATCAGTATATCTGGGGTGGTGGCCGACTGGTTTCCCTCCTTTTGGAGAACACTAATTATGTCTTTTCTTTGCCACTGATTCACACTTTCAAGTGCAGTGTGGAGTTCCACATGGTTCTTCACTCTCACCTACGTTGTTCACATTTACGTCTGCCCACTAGCTCAACTCATCCATTCCCTTGACTTGCTGAGTGGTGTTGTATGCAAATGGCACTCAGAGTATCCCCAGAAAAATGATATGCAGCCTTAAAGATTTCTCTGCATTCGTGAATTAATGAGGTAGAATGTTCTCAAATTTAATGGCAACAAAACTGAGTCCCTGAGGTGAGCAAAATAATGGCTGATGACATCATTCATCATCATGATGACCGGGGAGGGTCCCTGCTCTCCAGCACGCAGCTCCGTGGATCACCTGGGCAGTGCTCTGCCTCTGCAGCCCTTCAGACCACGGTTCCAGCCCCGCGTCTGCCGTCAGTTATTTTCCAATTTTGCCAGGTTTAGCCCCTCGTCTGCCGTCACTTTATTTTACAATTTTACCAGGTTTAGCCCCCCATCTGCCGTCAGTTTATTTTCCAGTTTTTGCCAGGTGACTCCGCTATTAGTATTATTAGTTGACTTGTTTTTAGTTTTCAGTGGGTTTAGTGGGACAGGGACTTTTATTTATTCCTATTCTGCCTTCAGCCCCAGCCTTCCTCCGTTTCCCGCCGCTGCTGCCCCAGCGGCCCCTCCCGCGCTCCGTCTCCCGATCACGCTTCCCGCCTCCCAGCTGCCCCGCCCTCCCCCGACCTCTACTTAATGGAGGCCGCTATGCTGCCGCACAGCGGGCGCGGGGCCGGCACGCAGAATGCGTGCCAAAGGCAAGCCCGTCTGCGCCGTCCGCGACCCGACCACGACCAGCGCCATGGACCCTGGATTTCCGACCTCCCACCGGTACGACTCAGCTGCCCTCCTCGCACTCAACCCCGGAAGGAACAACAACTGCCAGCTGTCCACGCCGAACACCACCCACGGCCAGTTCTCCTGCCACAACTGCCGCCAGACCTTCACCACCGCCCCGCTGCCAACACCGCCGATGCCCTGAGGTGCATCCTCCTCAATGTGCGCTCCCTGCACAGACACACCATAGAGATCTGGAACCTCCTCGACACCCTCTCACCAGACGTCAGCTTTTTTACAGAAACCTGGACCAACGCCTCCTCCGCCATCGCCATCACTATCCCGGACGAATACATGATCCAAAGGAAGGACCGCCCCAACCACCCAGGGGGAGGACTCGCCATCATACACAAAAGCTCCCTCCGCCTCTCCACCTCGAGCGACACCTTCTCTGCCGCTGAACACCTGAACTTCCAGGTCCAGACAAGCCCCAGAACCACACTTCACGGCACCCTCGCCTACAGACCCCCCCCAGCCCCCGCGCCCCATTCTCCACCACCATCACAGACTTCATCGCACCCCACGCCATCTCTTCCATGGACTACATACTCATTGGAGACCTCAACTTCCACCTCGACAACCCCAGCGACCCAAACTCCTCCTCCCTCCTGGGCAACCTCACCAACATCGGACTGAGACAGCTCATCACCACACCTACCCACAAGGCAGGACACACCCTCGACCCCATCTTTTCTGGAGAAAACAACATCCACTTCAGCCACAATATGCAACCCCCTTGGACGGACCACCACTGCGTGCACTTCCTCATCAACAAACCCAAGCTGCCCAAACCTGCCCAAACCTGCCCACACCCTCCGCGAAGGAACTGGAGCAAAGTCATTGAGGATCAGCTCAACTCCACCTTCAACTGCGACACCCCCACCACCTTGTCCGACACAAACATCGCAGCCAGGGAACTGCACAAATGGATCCTTAATTGTGCAGACAAACTCGCACCCCTTCCTACTCCGACAGACAGCGCCCCAGGAAGGCCACCTGGTTCATGACCGACCTCCAAGAAGCCAGACGCCTATGCAGATGTCTCAAGAAGAACGGGAGGAACAGAAAAATGCCTGAAGACAACACCACCTGCAGGACCGCCATGACAGAATACCACCAACGCATAAGAACCACTAAATGGACTTTCATCCAAAACAGAATCCTCGCCAACTCCAGCAACTCCAAGGAGCTCTTCAATGTCAATTCACCAGGCCCCCCCAGCGAAACCACGGACATCACCCCCTCCCAGGACCTCTGCAACAAGCTCGGATCTTACTTCCATCTGAAAATCAAGAGCCTCTACGACAATTTCAACGACCAGACACCGGACTCCACAGCCACCCCCTCCACCAGGCAACGCCAGCCACCCCACCATCTCCACCTGGACACTGGCTACGACCAAAGAGACCGCCTCAACCTTGAAAGGCATCCACTCGGGGGCCCCTACCGACCCCTGCCCACCACACATCTACCACAGAGCCGCCACCGCGCCAGAACTACGACGCACCATCAACACCACCTTCAAGATCGGCACCTTCCCCGACAATTGGAAACACGCAGAAGTCAGACCCCTGCTCAAGAAGCCCTCAGCAGATCCCACAGACCTCAAGAACTACCGGCCCAACTCACTCCTCCCTCTCGCGGCAAAAGTCACTGAGAAGACCGACAACGCACAACTTACATGGTTCATCGAAGACAACTCTGTCCTCGACCCCTCCCAATCCGGATTCCGCAGCAACCAAAGCACGAGACCGCCCTACTCACCGCTACAGATGACATCCGCTCCCTCCTCGACCAAAGACACACCGCGGCCCTGATCCTGCTCGACCTCTCAGCAGCATTCGACACAGTCTCCCACCACACACTTGCTGCCAGACTCCATGACGCCGGCATTCAAGGAACCGCCCTCGACTGGATCCGCTCATTCCTCACCGGCAGAACCCAAAGAATTAGACTGCCACCCTTCCTCTCCAAACCCACGGAAATCAACTGCAGAGTACCCAAAGGATCATCGCTCAGCCCAACCCTCTTCAACATCTACATGGCCCCCCTCGCCGCTATCGTCAGACAGCACAGACTCAGCATAGTATCCTATGCAGATGACACCCAGCTCATCCTCTCCCACACCAAAGACCCCACCACCACCAGACTCAACTTCCAGGAAGAAATGCAGGACGTCACATCCTGGATGAGAAACAGCTACCTCAAGCTCAATTCAGAGAAGACAAAAGTCCTCATCCTCAGAATCTCCCCGTCAGCTTGGAACAACACCTGGTGGCCCACCTCCCTCGGCAGCCCCCCGACCACCACGGACCACGCTCGAAACCTCTGCATCGTACGCGACTCCTTCCTCTCCATGAACCGACAGGTCAACGCCGTCACCTTCAGCTGTTTCAACACCCTCCGCAAGACTTTCAAATGGATCCCCCCGAATCAAGGAAGACTGTCACCCATGCACTCATAACCAGCAGACTGGACTACGGATACGCCCTCTACGCCGGGATCAACAAGTCTCTACTCTGCAAGCTCCAGACAATACAGAACACCGCAGCCAGACTCGTCCTCGGCATCCCTCGACACGAACACATCACCCAACACCAACGGGACCTCCACTGGCTCCCCTTCGAGAAGAGAGTCACTTTCAAGATACTCACCCACTGCTACAAACGCCTCCACAACACTGGACCCCAATACCTCAACGAGAGAATCTCCTTCCACGTACCCAAAAGAAACCTCCGATCCACCAACCTCGCCCTCGCCGAAACCCCTCGCATCCACAGAGCCAGAACAGGAGGAAGAACCTTCTCCTACATCGCGACCAAGACCTGGAACGAGCTCCCGATCGACATCAGACCACCCCCTCCCTGAGCATCTTCAGAAAGACACTCAAAACCTGGCTTAACGGCTGAATGGAGCTGCTCAACCCCTCCCCAGCGCCTTGAGACCCTCGCGGATGAGTAGTGCGCTTACAATTCCCTGATTGATTGATTATCTGATCTCCTCTACTGGGTGCTCCCCCTGCGCCCGCTGTGCAGTTTAAATCCTGAGGCATGTTACTTGATGAGAATCTTGCCTTTCTGGCACAGCTTAATTCTGATTCTTCAACCTGTTAATACATTCTACAAGTGATCAAGATGACCCTCCCAGTTGTGTCTGTAGAGTTTAATACAAGGGTTTTTCTGTTTGTGTATTATCATGGTTGAACTATTGTATAATATATTTAGCGCTCCCTCAAGCCTCAATGGATGAATTATAACACATCCAAAACCTTTGGATTAAGTTGGTATGCGGCCTGAAATGTTTGTTTATGTGGATGGGGTAAGGATACAGCTTCTTGGCTCCAGGTAAAACAAAACTGCATTTAAATTCCTTATACATGGGGTGTATCTTATGGCTTATGTTTGTCTTTTCTCAAAAAAAATTTAAGCATTCAACAGCATGAGTCTTTAGGTCCAAATCTCACACCTTTATTGCAAGTTTCTAAGGTCAACCCCACTTACCCTGTGCTGATGGGCACTTCATCAGATACCTTGGACCTCTACACTGGAAGAGACTGCTGATAAACTTACAATACATGCAGAAGCAGCTCTCATTTAAAAATGCGTTAAAGACACGGTTATTTAATTAATTTGTGTTTATGGTTTGTTTCTTATTATTTTTGTCTTGTTGGCCAGTAGTTGCGCTCAACACCAATATTTTTTTAGTGAATAAGGGCCACATGTACGACCATTTCATTTTGCGACTCCCAAATTGCGATTTTTTGCGACTCGCATTTAGCAAGTCGCAAAATGAAGTGTACAAGAGTGTCTCAGACACAGTTTGCAATTCCCAAATGGGCCGCAAGGGGCCTGCCTCATTATTATTCATGCGAGTTATTGCGACGGGTCCAATCCATTCAACAACGGAGATATGTCGGCTCTGCTCGGGTTTGCGCCATGAGGCAGAAGAGATGCATTGGTTCAGTTGAATCCACAGAGGCTGGCAAAGCACCTTAAACCCACTTCCAAGGGCCAAGGACTGGGGTGGCACCACTTGGCAGGGTAGACCCACAGATGGCAGAGTCCATGTGCAGATGCAAGGTCATTGGAAGCCTGTAACGTCCCTGAGGCTTCAGATCAAGAGGCCAGCCAACTAGCCCTTGGAGTCACTTTGGGTTCTGGGCTCAAGAGATGCAGGTCAATACCTTCTCACCCAGACAAGAGTGCAGCAGGAAGCAGGTCAGCAAAGCAGGAGTCCAGCAGAGTGCAGTCCAGCAGAGTGGAGGTCCTTCATCACCACAGCAGTCCTTCTTCCTGGAAGCATATCCACAGGCCCAGCAGTGTATTGAAGAGTTGGTTTATGAGATCCAGTATTTATACCCAGTTGTGCCTTTGAAATGGGGGAGAAACTTCTAGTGGTTTCCCTCTGAAGTCCCCAGACATCCTGCCTTCCCTGCCCTGGCTTCAGACTAACTACAGGGGTATGCAGCCTTTTGTGTGGAGGTGTAAGTGTGACTGTGCACAGCTCCTCCCTCCCAACCTGCCAGTGATGGCCCATCCAGGCACATCTAAGCTCCCTATTGTATGTGGATGTTTACGAGGAATACACAAAGCTCAACTGTCAGCTACGCCCAGTCATGAGATCAGAGAAAGGCTATTGGCACTAAATGGCTAAGACAAGAAAATGCCAACTTTCTAAAAGTGGCCTTTTCAGAATTGCAATTTAAAATCTGACTTCATCATAAGTTAGGATTTTAAATTGTGATTCCAGAGACCCCAAACATGAACAGTTTGTCCCTACCATTTGGAAATTACACTTATAAAATGTAATAAGGCAACTCCAATGTTATCCAATGGGAGAGATAGGTCATGCAGTAGTGAAAAACAAAGAGTTTTTCACTACCAGGGCATGTAAAACTAAAAGAAATACATGAACTGCTCTTTAAATACATTGCACCCTGCCCTTTGGGCTGTCCAGGGTTTGCCCTAGGGGTGATTTATATGCATTAAAAAGGAAGGACTGGGCCTGGTTTCTTCTGCCAGCTCGAAATGGCAGTTTAGAATAAGGGTGGACGGTTAACTCCACTCCGCGGGTAGAGTTTGCAGAGTTTTGCCACTCCACTCTCCGCTTGGAACGCGGAGTTCGGCCAAAAACTCTGACTCCACCACGTGGCAGAATTAACAGGTGCCAAGAGATCTTGGATCTGTAATATTATTGTTACGACTCCCTTGAATAAATAGATTAGATCAAAATGACTGCGGGTTCCCGATGAAGCCCAACATGACCCAGACATCCCAAGAGCAATCCACAAGTGTAGGCAACCTAACCAGTCGAAGCGGTTTAAATGAGACACTGTCATCCCTTTGCCCAGTGCTGCTCAAATGTCGCAGCTTCTTATGGCTTTACCCAAACTCTTCCTGTAACACAAAGTAGCCTAAGAGGACAAGTGTGCAGGAAACTGTTTTGCTAGATTCTGATCAAACCTGAGATTAACACCACAAAAAGACCTCAGTATACATGACTGCTTACAGAGCCTACACTGACATAACACATAAGCAGATCCAGCAGCACAAAGGATGCAAGTATATAGAGCATAAAACACATAAGTAGCACCTCATCCCTTTTGAAATGGAAATAGGACAGTTTGAATACGCCAAGTTTACTTTAATTTTTCACAAACCTTCGCAGCTGTGCTGCACGACTTCCTTTTCCACCCCCTCCATGTATTATTTTTCAATAAACACCTTGTGCATTATTGAAGAATAACACTCATGGTAGTACGACTTTTTCCCTGCACATGATTAAACACACAGTTCTGTTTCCTAAAAATGTTTTAAACACTAAAACGGCAGAGTCTCAGTAGTATAGTCTGAAGAAAAACAGGACTTCTAAGCTTGTATTTAGCTGGGTGATCTGATGGAAACGGCGCTTTGTAACTGTTTACAGATAAGGCATAAGAATGCACTCCTTTCTGAGTTCACAAAAACTTCATTGATGACCCTAGAGAATAATATTTATTTGAACCAAAATATTTTTTGCAGCCCCCTCCTTGAGTAACTGGCCTTCTTGGCTGTCCATATTGATACAGTGTTGCACATCCAAACTGCTCACTTGGTCTACATGCTTTGGGAGGGGTAAGTCATGCTTCATTTCTTTCGGATGTCGCTGTTAGTGTGGTTATAAAAACGGGTTAACACACTGAGAGTCATTTTCTAGTTCTGTAATGTTACTATTAGCTGTCTGGCTTAAATTGGGCATTCTATGCGTTGCCAAAACTAATATCAGAGCTGGTGTTTGCACTAATGGCCATGAGATGCTTTCCACTGTAACATGTCATCTTCATGGGTTCTCATAATAGTCCTCCTTGGGTGTAATTACTACTGCTTGCACGGGCACCGTGCATGGGCCCGGGAGCCTCAGCTCTTGCTCCTACCTGGAAACTTTGGCGGGTGCTGATGTTTGAAGCTGAGCTGGTGCATGCTCAGCTCCTTGTCCCTTTTGAAGTGGATAGGACAGTTTGCAGAATTTCACAGAGTTGCCGAAAACAGCAGCGAGATTCCGCAGAGTTCCGTGGGCGGGCGGAGTGTAGGAAACAGAACTGTAACTGTGTTTAATCATCATGTGCAGGAAAAAAAGTAGTTGTTCCATGACTGTTATTTTTCAATAAACACCTTGTGTATTCCTGAAGAACATGAAGGGGGCAGAAAAGGAAGCTGCGCAGCACGGCCGCAAAGGCTTGTGAAAAACTTTACTCAGCATATTCTTCAGAGTGAAATTCAGCGAACTCCGCCCAGGCCTGGTTCAGAACTGCACACACAGGCTCTGCAATGGCAGGCTTGAGACATGTTTAAAGGGCTACTTAAGTGGGTGGCACAACCAGTGCTGCAGGCCCACTAGCAGCATTTAATTTACAGGCCCTGGGTACATGTAGTACCACTTTACTAGGGACTTATAAGTAAATTAAATATGCCAATTGGGGATAAGCCAAACTTACCATGTTTAGAGGAGATAACACAAGCACTTTAGCACTGGTTAATGGTGGTAAAGTGTGCAGAGTCCTAATGCCAGCAAAAACGAGATCAGAAAAAAATTGGAGGAGGAAGGCAAAAAGTTAGGGGAAGACCACTCTAAGGCTGACAGGTCTAACAAATACGTTTCTTTCAATTTTGAAACCTAGCACAAAATAAAAGAAGCCAGTCACAATATTTCTAAGTGGTGATGGTCTCCCAATTCGCTTGCAAGAATGCAAGAAATACTTTTTACATTTTGTGTTTCACCCACAGCCTCAACTTGTTATCTTTGGTTTTTAATACAAAGTACTTGATTGCCCTCGATTAGTGCTATGCTTTGTCATAACAATAAACACTCATGGTCCTAAGATGTGTTTGACAAGGCTTAATGTGATATCAAATGGAGAGCTGGTCAGAGTAGTAGATGTTTAAAAAGTGTATGAATGGTTTTACTCACAAAGTTACTTGGGTGTCCTTGCTGCTACTTGATTTGTCTACAACATTTGAAACTATAGACGAAGACGCAAAAATACACTTGAAACTTGCTTCATTTATCTTTACTCGACCTACACCTTAGATTTTTTATTTATAATACTGACCATATTTTTAGTGCATACTGTAACTCAAGTAGAATAAAAGGAATTCACTAATCTGCAGGCCTATGTTGTGGAAGAGAATTAAACCATGAATCTCTCCTGTACATATTAGGGAGTCAAAATTCACCACAATCGAACAACAGTAAAGCTGAGTTAAATTTCAAATGATCTTTTCTGATGGCTAATAGATGTTGTCCCACTTGAAAATTTCTCAACAACTTTTCTTTAAGAATTTATTTTTGGAAAGTTTAAGTTTGCAGAAATTGCGCAAATAGAAGCCAAAGTTAGAAAGTGGTGCAAAGCATGGGTTCTCATGTTGGCATTTCACCAGACCAGAATGGTTTGATTTTGGTATGTACAGTTCCTTGCAATAGGTTGCCTGCTGCTCTTTCTCTGCTCCCACATCACTCACAAATCCCGTTTGTGCTCCCCTGGATCCACTCATAGAGTATCTGTCAGTATCAGAGCCTTATGTGGTACACCTATGACTCGTGAACCGGGGAAAAAAGAAGCCACAGCTCACGTCTGACCACATAGTGAGGTTATGAATGAAGGAGGGATTGCGTGGGGAGGATTGATCACACTCCGCAGTGAAAATTTTGGGGTGGTCAGGGATCTCCTTCAGCGTATTATCAATCATCAAAGAATTGTAGGGTTTTGGAGACTATACAGGAAGACTCCAGGCAGAGCTATTAAGATGAACCCTGCTGATGTATACAGTTCTCAAGGTCCAACCCTGTTTACTCCTAAGTAGTTTTTAAGTAAAAGATTAACTTTCAAAGAATAGTACAAAACAAAGAATCATACAAAATAAACACCTGCACCATGTAATATCTATTAAGTGAAGTGTAGGTGCAGTAAATGGCAAATTCACAGGCAGGATTTGTTCTTTGGTAAAGGATATATCTGGGAATTTCCTACATCCTATGATTTATTCTGGACTTCTTGCAAGTATGGTGAATCTTAATGCAGCAATTTTTGAAAACAGTCAAAATGTAGCTGTCCTATGCATATGCACATGCTAGCTTATAAACTGTATTATATGTATTTAGCTAGCTTGGAATAGATTTGAGATTTTAGCTAAAGATTATGAATCCTGATGTCTAGTACACAAAGATGTGGAATTAGATTTAATTAAATAAAAATGTATGTGTTCCAGTGGAGTATCCCGCAGGGCTAGGGAGAGAAAGAAAAAGGTTTCTTTGGAATCCTGGGTGACAACTCCTCCATAAGATGTTTATGTAAATACATAATCATTGAGCATGAGGATCACTTCATTCCCCCAATTCTATTAATTAGGGGAAGGATCATTTATAGTTTTGGGGTTGGGGTGCTTAAGTTAGAATGAAGACACCATAATCCCCAATCCTAAAATGCCATCCTGGTTCAAAGCATGGTGCATGCAAGGTAGGAATTTGGTTACACGATGAACTTAATTTGGTGACAATTATGTGACATAAAACATCACTTAAAAAATTTAAACTAAAGGATAAATCGCAAAACCTACATGAATGAATATGGAAACTCTCTGATTTATTCTGCATTAAAAGCAAGCAAGCAAGCAAAATCATTCTAAGGGTGGGCCATATTTCAATGTATGTTTCCTCATTCCTAAATCTGTATGCGTTATGCACCAATGCGATTTCATTTGATGTCAATAAAAAGGTAAATTTTCTTTTATCCCACAAATGTACTACTTATTTACAACTCCAAACAAAATAATTGATGTGATGTATTTGTTGCCCTTGCACGAAGCTGCCAAATAAAATATACACGCTTGTTCTTTGTGGTTGAGCTACTACTTTGAACACAAAAACTCACTTGGAACAAAAACACTTCTCCTTGCTGAGCATTTGTATCTCTGCTGTAACTAAACAAAATGCAATGCACAATTTGAGATGGCTTCCATGACGTTCAAAGAGGAATGTCAGGACAGGTATACTGCTATGACTCTTCACTGAGATACATAGAATAAATGCCCAGGGAAGGAGGAAGCAGGATGGGCAGGAAGTCATCTAAATAAAAGAGCCAATCAACAGCCACAGCTGAAACACTAACAAGGGCTCCTTCCAGTTGCAATGAAAGAAGGAATCATTCACTAA
The DNA here is from genome assembly GCA_963921515.1 of Calotriton arnoldi. Classification (NCBI taxonomy): domain Eukaryota; kingdom Metazoa; phylum Chordata; class Amphibia; order Caudata; family Salamandridae; genus Calotriton; species Calotriton arnoldi. Next base: position 3,023,979 of record CAWUFW010000409.1, read on the forward strand.
CCAGACAAAACAAAACCTCCAATAGTCGCAAAACCTACCAAATGGCACAGCACAGAGCAGAACAAATTAAAATATGTTGCTATAAAATCTTTTTTTTTGCAAATTTACATACTTAATGGCAAATAATTGCAGAACTGCACTAAATATTACCAGGTGGCACATGGCAGGGTTTATGCTAATTCACATTGTGTTTTACCACAATTCCAATTTTGAAAAATATTGCAAACAACTGTTATAATGAGTGCAAATAGTCCCAAATGCTGTTAAATGTAATCAGGTGAAACAAAGAAGGGCATACATCAACATACATGCCTTCAAAAAACAAATGTTTTAAAAATAAATTGGAAGTGCATTGAGAATTATTGCACAAAATATTGAATATCACAGGTGAAAGTGAATTCCAAGTTAAGGTCATCAGCTCAATGTTTCCTCTTTAAAAGGTCCAGAAATAAATCGCTTTCAGAGGCAGCGGATTCCTAGAGCTATTCAACAGTAAGCCTGGGCGTAGTTTTGCTACGCGGAACTTCGCAAAGTTACAAAAAAACTCAGCGAAGTTCCGCAAGTGGCGGAGTGTTGTGCGAACTGCTGTTCGCACTGGTCTTTCTGCAGCTCGGGTAGAAATTCTACCCGAGCTGCAGCTCGCAAACTTACCGTTCGCGAGCGCGAGCGGGGAAAAAACTCTGCTGCACTACGCGAAGCGGGGTTTTCTTGCACTCCGCAAGCTCCGCGGAGTGCAGAAAACTCTGCAAACTCTGTAGGAGAGTAGGATCTGCTTCTTATTGTTACCCCCACTTTTTGCTGATGTCTCACTGTTTTTGGCCTAGTCTGACTGGGATCCTGCTATTCAGGACCCCAGTCTATCTGCTTTCTCCTATAAATTGATTGCATGTACTTTAGGTACACTCCAGATTGGATTCTGGGGTTCCCTTATCAGTCCCTAGCAGATGTACACCATGTACCCAGGGCATAGTTACCCCAGAGGCCTCCCAGGGGCTAAAGCATGTATTGTGCCACCCCTGAGAGGCCATTCAAAATGACACCACAGGTCTGCTACTGCAACCTGTGTAAGGAGGTGCATGCACCCCTTACCTAGATATAGGTTACCTATATCTACTCTAAATCACTGCACGTATAAACCTATCAGTCACCCCTATGGCAGGCCTTATCAATCCTGAAGGCAGGGTGCAGGGTTTTGTGTGAGAGGGTGCCCCTGCATGAGCAGAGCCCCTCTGCAGCCTTCGGAACCTATTCTCCGGGGTTGTCTGTGATGCAGCCAACCATATATACTTAAGTGCATTATAACGTCGCAGTAAATGCTAACTTTAAAACGCCTGCTTAGAAACATGTTGTGTTTGGTGTCAAACACCTTGGAATCATACCTCCACACCGGTATGCTTCCTCCCTTGTAGTACCACTACTTTGGGGCACCGGTCTACCCGGTACCAGCTTTCTCGGCCACAGACACGAGTCTGCCCTCCTGCTGCTGAGCCAAGCTCGAGCAGAGGAAGGCCTGACAATAGGTTTCCTGTCACAGGGAGGTGTGACCACCTCCCAGACAGGCTTTAGTGTATTGGGGCTGGGTGGGTGCACTCTTAGAGTGCCAGAAAGTCTGCACTGGGGGCACATTTGGTGTCCCCGTGCATAGTCCAGCTCAAACCGGTTGCAGGAGCCAATTGCTCCTGCTCTGGTGCGAAACTGGACAAAGGACATGGGTGTAGCCACCCCTCTGTCCTGACCCTCCCCTAGGTGGGTCCCCAGAGTTAGTCCAACCCCTTCCTTGGGTATAAAGTAGGAAACCTGACTACAGGACTTTAGATTTTACCTGGACTAAACTCTGCAAGCAGAAACCAAGTACTTCGACGGTCTACACTTCGCTGGACGGCAGAAGAATCTCCCTTGGAGTAAAGGAGTTACTCCCCTGCAGCAGCAGGCACCTAAACGCATCTGACCGGTTTGCATCTCCCGAGCTCCTGAGGACTCCGAAGATTTCTGCAACACAGGAGGTGGGTTACCGAGCGTCGCTGAGGTTGATCTGCTCTCTCAGCAATCCTGAGACCAGTATCCCTTGTGGGGACCGTGCAACCCGAACCCCTGTGCACCGTGTACTTTTACAGCAGCATATGCTTTTCGGCAATCCCTGAGGCTGTGCTTTGGACTACGTGTAGTCCCGACCCTGAGCAAAATTTCCACCAAAGATCTCCGGCCTCCACTCCACGAGTGCTCCGTGGGCTGGTATTTTGTGATTCAGCTCAAGGTCCCTTTGCGATCCCTGGTCCGTTGGCCTGTGGGTCCTTGCAAGGGTTACTTTGACTTTCCTTGGGTTTCCCTAGTTGCTCCAGACGTGCCCTGACTTCCCATAGTTTAGAGAGTCTCCTGGACCTTGCTGGTCCATACTATCACTTGTTTCCTATGCCCACTTGGGTTGCCTTTGCCAAGGCTTGTTGGTGTTCAATCCAGACACTGACCCCTCAGCACTCAACATCCTTTGTGGGACAGCTCACCTCCGGACTTTGGTCATCGTCGATGTCTCCTGGTCCCCGTGGCTGCAGAGTCAAGCATCTGATCTTCGCACCTGAAGCACCCGACATCGGTGGGCATTCGTCTATTGAGCCCCTGGTCACGTGAAGTGACCCAGACTCTGTCCCCTCTGCTTTCAGGTTCTTCTTACTCTGGATCCAGGCTTGGATTCCACCGGACACTTTTCATCTTCCCGGCAGCAGTACTTCTTCGTATCACGCCATTGAAAACGACGGGGTTCCTGATACCACTTGAACCCTATGCACCCGGCTCCTCTGGGATAGGTAACACGGGTACCTCAGTACTCACAAGGGTGCTGGCCTTAGAACCTTCTATGTTCCAAAGGGTTTGCTTGAAGTCCTCTCCGAAGTGTCCTTAAACTGTAATTTTCCAACCGCGACTTTCCCATAGAGTTGTACGGAGCTCGCGTCTGTGTTCCCACACTGCACCCGTCCTCCGTGGGCTCCCTGTGTCACTCCTGTGGGTGGTTCCTTGGGGTCCCAGCGATTCTACGTGCTCTAGGCACTGTGTCTATTGAAGTCGTGGTTGTTATACCACTTTCTTAGTATATGGTTCGGTCTCCCCCTGGAGCCCGCTGTGTATTGTGCTATTTACTGGCATTCTATTGATTTAATATTGTGTACTGTATATTCTAATCTCGGGTAGAGATTAGTAGAGTGTGTTTTAGTAATAAATACATATTTTTATATAAACACTTGTGTGGTTCTCCTTTCATTTAGTCATTCAGGAGGTGATACTCTGGTAAAACAAGCTGCTTTACATTCCTTCAAGATTAAGCCTGAAGGCTGCTCTCCATAGCTACCACTAGGATAGCTTTCATAAAGGTTATCTTTGACCTAATCATCAATAAGGGTCGTTTGGACTGGTGCAAGGTGCCCACTTTAATTAGTGGACAGCATATACCAGGCCAACTTCTCACATAACTCCGCGAACGGAGCGGAGTTTAACGCCCAGGGATATTCAGCAGACAACCTGGGAGCTCTAAATTGGCTAATTATGGAGGTCCATTTTATTTGAAAACAGTCAAAGCAAGTGGCCTTTTGCAAGTGCAAGCAACTACTGGCACATAGGATTTTTGACAAGTTGTAAATTGTATGGATTGCCTTATCTTTTAGTATACTGTAAGATCCGGGTTATCCTCTGACAGCTCTGTCCGAGAAACTCACCTGGATGGCTTAGCATTTACACTTGTCTTCTTTTCCTTGTTCCTCTTGTTCTTATCAGACAGTTACTTTGATGAAAATATTCATTTTTTATCACAAAGAGAAGAAAATCTCATCAAAACAGAAATAAAAACATTCGATAATGCACAAGATAATTTCATTAAACTGGCCACCAAAGGCTGAAATATTTTATTTTTTCATAGGAAAAAAATGTAACAGAAACCCACCGCCAAATTTTAGCTTCTGTCTGCTATGACAAACGTGAGATGAATACCACAATCACAATGAAAGAGAGATACAATCTAGGGTTAGAATGTTGGAAGGAATCTGGACTACCTAATGAAGATAAATTCAAATATTTCATGGTAAGCAACCCTAGAGCACACAGGTAAACTACTAGAAATTATTGAAAACAGTTTGAAAAAACAGCCACGAAAGTGCTGCCCCTATCTATAAAAGTGAATTGATATACCTTAGCAACCAACTCTCTGTACTTTAATGTGGAATACATCATTCTGGAAAATCAACACACAAAATATGAATATCTTAAATATATGTTAACTAACATGTCTCTTTATGAGTAGAATCACTGCCTCAAGCTTCAGCACCATGCATTTTTGTGGAAGATAAGTTATACTTTGTACTTGAGTCTTATGTCACTGAAAGGAAATTTGCAAACATTAATAATCTGAAATTTGTATCTTAGCAACTCATAAACATTACTCAAACTCTAATACCTTATGCATAGATATGAATACACAGCATGAGCAACATAGTTCTAACTTAAAAATCCTTCTTCTTCCTTCATAGGAGAAACCTTAAGTGTATGGCACCAATCATACAGTCTTTAGAAAGGTTCATAATAAATGATCTGATTGTTCAAAGTCTGTTTGTAACATACAACTCAATTTTCAGAATACTTCTCTTTAGTCCCAATGACCTTCAAACAACTCCACAGGAAGCAGCTGTTCTTTGCAAAGGAAATGCTTCACCTGCCTAGCAAGATCCTGGTTGCAGCAACATGGTACCACATTCCAAAATGATGTGAGAGTTCATGGCCTGCTGGGAAATGTAGTTTGTCATCCATATTACTGTCAGATAATGCATTTTCCACAAATGAAAGCCTCAATAAGGCATCCCCAACACTGCAAGGACTGTAGCCTTTTTACCCTGGCGATAGACTCAGCAAGGAGGGGGCTTAGAGTATCCCTCTCCCATACTCAACAAGTCGTAAGCGGTAGGCCATACCTTCAGCCCTGCTTACTGACAGTTTGCTAGAATGGGGTTCCAGATACTGGATGGACTTATTGAGAAATATTTCTTTTTTTAATTTTTTTTTATTTATTGGCATTTTTAAACAAGAAAAGCAACAGGTCACATTCCAAGCCATAATATAATCAGTATAGTCTGATAAGGATACAGTTCGAATGCGTAACCGCAAAACATAACAAAACAGTCAGGAAGCAATACATTCGCATTCAGTGGCAAATTACAACCTTTGACAAGAACTGGGTCACAGGTTCAGCGCATTAGTATGGCACATGGAACATTTTCGTATAGAGTCCCACTGACGGGCAGTTCATAGGCATCTGGTCGGCACAGCCTTCCAAGGTATCAGCCTGATACTCCATCTACTCCTATACTGTCCCTGCTAGTGTAACCCTCAAGTGTCTGCAGGGATTGGGGAGGGGACGCTACCGTCTTGTAGTGCTTTCAGCCAGTCCAGAAAGGGACCCCATATATTTTTGGGTTGAGAGGCCATTGGCATTAGCTTCCAAAAGGTAGTTAGTTGAGTGTGGCTAAAAGTGACGTCTTGTATCCATGCCTTGCTCGCGGGAGCCCGTCTATCCCCCCAATGTACGGCTACTCTTCGTTTGGCAAGCAGAAGTAGCATGGCGTGTAATTTATGATTCTCCGGCTTAGTGTGTTTGACATATCCCAACAGACCGATGAGCGGTTGAGGCTCGCTTGAGGTCCCCAGAATCTCCTGTATTTTGCTAAATATGTCCGCCCAAAAGGCTGCCACAGGTGGGCAACTCCAGGACATGTTTAGGAAAGTAGCGGGGGCGCAACCACACTTCCAGCAACTCTCATCTGGCCTGATCCCCATACGATGCAACTGAGAGGGGGTCCTATAAAACCTATGTAAAAATTAAAAATGTATCAGTCTCAGCTTATAGTTTGGTGAGAGCATTAGGAGTTGGCCAAAGCAGAAGGCCCAGATGTCGTCCGTTATCAGGTTGTCTAGATCTAGATTCCAACTGTGTTGGGCCCGAGGCACAATCACTGGTGCTGTGGTTTGCATGGAATTATACAATTGTGTGATCAGTTTACATGGAGATGCGTTTGTAATCGTCTGTTTGAGTGTGGGCAGTGGAGTGGGGGGACTCGGAAAGGTGGTGTGAAGTTGTCTGCACGTCGTTCTCACCTTGTAATATAAAAACAGCTCCGAGAAGCTCCTCGCGCCCTCAGCCGGGGGGCCCGGCTGGGCGCAAAAAGCATCATTGGATAGAGGTCAGCAAAGGATTCAAATCCCATGGATTTCGCCATAGCAACATTTCCACCGTCAGTCAATGCCGGAATCATTGGGTTCCGTGCAAGCAGGATAGACGGGGCATATAAGGTCTTCAAGCAAGCTCTGGTACGCAGCCTGTCCCAGGACCATCGTAGGGCTTCGACAGTATCTATGCCATCCAGCGATCTGTGGTATGGCTGACAGATAGCTACTTGAAGGGGAACTGGAGCCGCGACGTCCGCCTCCACAGCCACATGAGGCTGAAATGGGGTAGGATGTAACCAATCATTTAAAAATTGAGCTTGCGCACAGTACGCGTAAAGCGGAATATCCGGGGCTCCCAGTCCTCCCTGCGCGAGGGGGAGTGTGAGCAGCTCCCAGGAGACACGCGCCTGCCTCTCGTCCCAGACCATCGAGATCAGCAGCGCGCGGATAGTGATAAAAAAGCCCCAGGTGAGCGGAATTGGGATATTTACAAATAGATATAAAAATTTAGGCAAGACGACCATTTTGGCTATGGCTATCCTACCAGCAAGGGATAGTGGTAACCGAGACCACAACTTTGCCTTTTCCTCCAGCCAGGATATCGCGCGCCCATAATTTAAGTTCCAGATTTCCTGTTCATCCCGGCTTAGCCAAATGCCCAAGTATTTTACCGGGCCATCCGCCCATTTCAGCGGGTGGTCCAAATCAAAAGCCCTGGTGTCCTCTGTAAGTGAGAATAGGGTAGACTTTGTCCAATTTATAAATATATCAGAAAGCCCGTCAAATTTAGTCAGCTCCCTAAGCAACAGACTTAGATTAGTTTCAGGGTCCGAAATGTACAGTGTCATATCATCTGCGTATAAAGAAATAAGAAGCCCTCTAGTTCTAAATCCCAGTCCCCTTGCTGCGTGATGTTGGCGTAACCGAGCAGCTATTGGCTCCATTGCAATGGCAAAGAGGAGAGGGGAAAGGGGGCAGCCCTGACGAGTTCCGCGGGATATATAAAAGGGGTCCGATATGAGTCCATTCATGCGCAGTCTGGCTGAGGGAGGCGTGTAAAGCAGCTTTATTAATGCTATAAAGTTCGGACTTATGCCCATTCTCTCTAGAATAGCGAAAAGGTATGGCCACTCCAGCGAATCGAATGCTTTAGTCGCATCAAGGAATGCCACTAGTGCCCTAACCTTGGGATTTAAATAATGCAGCACCGTAAAAAATGTGCAGAGGTTGTGGGAAGTGGATCTGCCTGGGATGAAACCAGATTGATCAGGTCTCCCAATTAGATTCTTACAGGTCGCTTTCCCTGATTAATATCGATGCTAAGATTTATGCCAAACTGCTTGCTAACAGACTGCAACCTCTGCTCCCTCTATCTCGTGGCTTGGTTTCCCAGGTTTCAGTATAGTCTGAACTATCGCCTCTCGCATCGATGGAGGGAGTGCTCCAGAAGTCTGAGCCTCCTCAAACACTGCGAGGAGCTGGGGCACCAGTAAGTCAGCATATGCCTTATAAAAGGCAGTCGTCAAGCCGTCGGATCCCGGGGCCTTGTCCGCTGGCAGACTGCTAATTACCTGCAGAATATCATGGGATGTAAAGGGTTCATCTAGTTTATCTCTATGAGCCCTCCCGAGCCACAGAAATTCAATGGACTCCAGGAATGATTGAAGCTCCTCCGGTACCGTCTGATGAGTGGCAGTGTATAATTTAGCATAGAATTTGGTAAAACGGTCCATGACTCCCTGAGGCCCTCTGACTACCGTTAAATCATCACCTGCTATCTCGGATATGTAAGTGGCTGTGTGCGTTTTTTTGAGCATATTCGCTAGGGTTTTGCCAGGTCTGTCCCCCTCCCCGTAGTGCCTAGCTAGGGTATATTCGCCATGAATTACCTCCTTGCAGGCCTCCTCCTCAAATTCAATGAGTAACTCTTTAATGGACAGTAAGAGTGCCGGGTCCTCTGTAGCATAATACGTGGTCTGCAGTTCCCTGATGCGAGTTTCTAGAGCCTTCAACGCGCCTCTTATAGCCTTGAGCACCCCAGCTTGTCGTGAAATACATTTCCCCCCTAATAACCACTTTGAATGCCTCCCAAAGCGTTGCATGCATGGAAACCGACCCAGCATTTGGGTCAAAGTACTCCTCGATGTCTCTGTATATCTCCTCCTTAAAGGCGAAGTCTAGCAGGGCATTAGGGGCTGGTCTCCAGCTAAACATCTTATGTGGTGTGTTTGGGACTATTAGCTGTAGCAGACACGGGGCGTGGTCGGACAACGTTCTGGGGAGATGAGTGGTGTCTAAGGTCCATGCCGCAATGTCCCGGGTAACCAACCAGTAATCCAACCTGGACCAAGCTCCATGATGTGCTGATATGCAAGTGCCCTCCGCCACCCCCGGGTTTCTCAGCCTCCAAATATCGACCATACTGCCATCCTCTATTATGGTGTGTAGGGCATCCCTAGAGTTGGAGTGTAATGCACGAGCGCTGCCCCTTTCGGTCCAAGGTATCATTTAGCACCACATTAAAATCGCCCCCCCATATTATGGTATCACAACCAATGATTTGTGTTTTGGCCCATACATTACGAAAGAATTCGGGGCAATCGGCGTTGGGTCCATACACTGCCGCAATTACCATCTTCACTCCCCCCAATACCCCGCAGAGAATCACAAATCAGCCTTCAGGGTCTATCTGCGAGTCTACAGTTTTCCAGTCAAGTCCTTGCCGGATCACTATCGCCACCCCTCTTGCATAGTTAGAGTAGATGGAGGAGAAGGTTTGACCCCAATACTTGCTGTGTAACTTAAGGGAAGATGTGCTGTTCAAGTGGGTCTCTTGGAGCAGACATACGTCAATGTGATGCCTGCTTAAGTAAGAGTGGACTAATCTAGCTTTCCTACGATCATTTAGTCCCCGGATGTTCCAAGTTAGGAATCTGAATTCAGTCATCCTCGCCTGGGGCGTGCGTATGTAGTGCCCAATTTTAGAAAGATTATTGCATAGAAAGCCCAGGTAACCCCATGTGCCAAGGTCTTTGAAACAGCCAACTCTTGTGAGTGTCCCGCTAAACTGTTCTGAAGGTTGCGAATAAATACCTCATTTAGCTCTACATTGAATGCTGTCCTGGCAAACTTATCCAACATATCAACACCCCCTTTCCCCCCACCCACACCAACCCCCAATCAGGTTGTGCAGGACATCCCACCCATAATAAAGAACAGAACAGTGCGCCCCAGATCAATGCCTGGAAGCGAAACTTGGGAGCTCTCCCCGGAGGCGTGGGTTAACCGGCAAACATCCCAGCCAAATGGCGGGTGGCCGAGAACAATACAGGGAACCAACGGCAAGTGAACTAGGATTCCCAGAAACCCATACCAGCAGGGTGTCTGAAAATCAGTGCTATTATCCCACAAGGAGCTTGAAACATAATATACTCAAATGTCTCACGTTGCTCAACAAGTGTTGGCCATCAATTATACGCAGTGTTCAGTCAGCATCACTGAGATGCTCGCCAGAGTTCAGAGTGTCTGCAGGTTTCGTAGCTCGTTTTTGTCCACATATGTGTTTAGCAAACTTCATGGCTGATTTCGCGTCCATGAAAAAGTGGGCGGAGCCATCATGAGAGACCTTCAGCTGGGCTGGGTAGAGTAGCGCATAAGGAACCTCTGCTTGCAGGAGTATACGTTTAACTGGCACAAACTCTCGGCGCGCTGCCTGCACCATGGGGGTGAAATCAGGGAAAAAGGAAATGGTGTTACCTTTGTGTTTGAGAGTCCCACGTTCCCTGGCCAGGTGCAGCACATCTCGATCTCGATAGTTCAACAGCCGGGCCAGAATCGGGCATAGAGTAGCCCCCACAGGTGGCTTTTGTCCCAGCATACGGTGTGCCCTTTCCACAATGAAGACAGTCAATAAGTCTGACCCAAACAACTCGCATAGAAGTTACTCCACAAACGTCTCCATTTTCAAGATGGCCGTCGTCTCAGGCACCCCCGTGATGCGAATGTTGTTGCGTCTGGATCGAGCTTCCAGGTCATCATTCTTAGCTCTAATCAGCGTCAATACTTTGTCCATTTGCAAGAGTTGCTCCTTGGTCTCGACCTGGAAGTCATGTGCATCTGAGGTGCGGTTCTCGAGCTGGTCCAGTCTGTTTTCGTGTGTATCTACGCGTTTCCTGACCTGATCTAGTTGGGCGGTGAGAACATCAAGTTTGGTGTCTATGGTCTTTAAGCTTGACCTCATATCCAGCAGGAGTGCATGCAGATCCCCTCCCTAGGCATCTGTACTGGTTGTAGTTGGGTTTTCTCCCTCTCCCTCTGTACCAGAATCTGTTTGTCTTGTCAGCCTTTTATTATCAAAGGACAGTTTTGGCTGCTTGACTTCGTGTTTACCCATGTCCTTGCAGCAATGGGGGTCGTGGATGTAATCGGAAAGGTAGGCCTTCCTAACGGTCCCACGGATCTTTCGCCCACTTCTGATAAGGCAACAGGGGCAAACGGTGCTTCAAGCACAATGCAATTGTCCGCAATTTAAGGAGCACCAGCACCAACGTCAACATTGAGGCGAGGAGCCTGTTTACGTTCAGGGATCTCTGTTGTGAGAGGTTTTCCTAGATGTTAGCTCTCCACTCCGAGGGCACCCACAGCAGCCTTATCACAAAACAGATGCTATCCGTACGTCACTCCAACAACGGTGGCTTAGTATCTGCAAACGCCCCCAGGATAATCCCAGCAGTATCTCAATGGGCCCGTCAAGAATATGCACCCACCGTGGCTCTAGGCCTCAGTAGCGAAGACCTCCTCACGTACCTTCCACGGCACGTCTGCGGCTTCCTCGCCTCAGCTTCAACATCGGCCGGTCAGCTCCCACCAATGCCAAAGGATAGGGCTACGGCAGAGCTGCAATATATTCGCCATAGGAGATTGTTTGTGCCACTCCCCGCAATGCTCTGTGCGCCCACTGTGATGCGTCAGTCGGTTTCTCACCTCGGCCCCAGCTGCGGCCCACAAATGTTTGTAATTATCTCAGGGCTAGTTTCAGGGGAGCCGCAGTACATCAGTCACGGTAGGCCCACCGCGCCGCTCCCGGTAATATCCCTGGGCCACAAGAGCAAAGATCACACCGTGTACTCTCTACGTTGCGTCTGCAGCCTCCCCCTCTCAGTGCCAGGAACAGGCCTAGTCTTGCCGGTACGTTCAAGGATCAGGTGAGCGTTGGTGCCTATTCACCCACCTCCAACGTCAGCTCAGGAGGGCAGCTCACGGGCACTCCAATGTCTCAAGCGAGGGCCTTCAGCCGTCTGCCGCCCCTGCCCGGCTCCTCACCTTAGCTTGAGTTCTGAATCGCACCTCTTGATTTTGCTGATTGCTGCACAGCCCGTTCTCTCCCGGGCCGAATCCGGCGCCCCTCCACACCAGCACGGGGGCAGCGGCTCGGGTGACGATGGATGCCTGCTTCTCCTCTCCCCCTCCACAAGATGGCGGGCACGGTAAGACCGGGCCCGCAAGCCCGGGGATAGGTGTGCGATCCAGCGCTCCTCTCCCAGATGGATCAGCCTGAGCAACCAGCCAGTTTCCGCACAGCCGTCAGTCCCGCACCCTGATCCGAAACGCCAGGTCCACCAGCATTCCAGGCTGGTGCGGGCTCCAGCAGGCCGCGCAGTCCAGCGAGTGTCGCAGCAGGCCTGTACCTCGCCGCCGGCGCAGGGAGTATCTGAAGCTGCCTCTCCCCTTCAAATGGTATCACTGTGCGCTCCGTGTCCGTGGTAGCCCAGAGATTAGGATAGCTTGCGCCATTGGTCCCGCTAAAGGGCAGATTTTATTCAGATTTTGCCTCGGCCGGCAAAGTGCACTCAAAGAGCGGCCATCTTGCTGCTCGGCTAGACCACGCCAGAGAAATATTTCTTTAGTGTTCTTTAATTCTTCAAGACTGGAATTTCCAGCATAAGGTTAGCAGATGTCTTGACTGACAGTGATGGCCTGAGATGACCAGGTTGTGGTCAAGATATTTCAATGTTTCCAGCTCATAGTGATTCATGGGTAATGTAGGGAAGCTTCTGAAAAATTCTTGGTCAGTAAGGCAGTCAATTTGTAGTTTTCAACATATTTGTACAATATGTTAAGTGAATGTCTTGCATTTGTCAGCATTAAGCAAGGCAAACAAGACTGTGGTGCTAAGTACCTATGCAATGTCTGTTTGTGCTGATTCCTGCTGTTAATCACAGAGCCTTTAATCCATACCTGGTATTACCCTTACCTTTTTTGCACAAGTTTTGTGAACTTTGGTGTTGCATTTATCTCACTGTAAGGAACACAACTGCTCATGGCTCCCTCATGCTCCTAGATTCTCGATGCCGCTGTGCCTGTGTGCTGCTACCTGCTTGAACAGTGGCACCTACTTAAAGACCCGCTAGTGAAGTTCTTCTGGAGAGTTGGAGTTTGTTATGGGCTTTCCCGAGGAGGATACCAACAAACTCACAGCAGGATTTGCAGAAGGGGTCACCACAGAGCACAAGGAATGGCTGGTGAGGTGCTGCCCTGTGCAGCTTGTGGCCCCTCAGTCACGCTCAGGCCATTGCTACAGCCTTCTGGCTGCTGTTGCGGCAGTCAGCAGTTCCCTGCTGAGTGACGTCAATCATGCCCATCGCACGCCAAGAACCTCAGAGAAGGTACCTATTGCAGGGGCAAGAGATACTTCCAAGTGACTGAGAGATCCTGAGAGCTGGCCTTGAGGGCAAAACAACTCATGGATGGAATGTCACTGAAAACAAACCAGTGAAACAGACCAAACCTACCAGTTGATGATCTCCTGTAGTCCACTGCTACAAAAGCGACCCAGGCATAGACAGCATTGCAGTACGAGTCAAGGGCAACAAGAAACAAACAGGGGTGGGTATAAGGGCATGGATGATTGGAAAGAGAGCAGAAGAACTGATCAGGTACACCAGCCTACAGTTTACTTATCACCTTTGCCTCTGTCTTTACCTACACTGCCTTATCTGTCTAATTATAACTTGATTGTTGCCAACGATTCCTAAGAGCATGTGATCCAATGATCTTACAGAGCTGGGAAATTTGACCGAATTTGTCTGAATTTAACTGAATTTGACTGTCTAAGCCCAACCATGAATTATTGAGGCTAGCAAAGACTATGACTAGTTAGAACTAAAACTGATTATTTCAGCCAAATACATTTTAATCAAAGAACCTGGACGTTATCCCTACAACACCAAACACCTAGGTGAAGCTTCCTTTGACTTCTAATGACCTCTAATGCCTGTCACACTTTGTGATATTTGAACGAATCACAAAAATCGGTACAAACACAACTGCATCAGCAATCAGGATTAAGGAATCAGTGCCATAAACTGTTTGCTTATGAAGCACAGTAAATAATCAAAAACAAGCACTTGTGACCCCCCTTGCACTACAGTCACAGTCAAATCAATTAGCACACTGTAGACCGGTATATTACAGCACAGGAGGCAGCTAATAGGAAGTTAGAAGGTGCTAGAAGGGAGGTCAAGTGAGCAGAATTCCACTCAGTACCAGAAAGCAAATTAGTCTCATCCAACTTACACAAATCTAATCACTATAAGTGCAATTTTAACACACTTTAACCTATAGTAGATTCACTTGTGTCCAAATGGAGAAAACAGGCAAGCAGTTGAAAGCATTAGCAAGACTAGACATATTACTGGGACCACACAGAGCAAACAAGAAATTATTCTTCAATCTGTTTGAATAATTTTAAATGCCACCAATGCATTAAATCCCTTACATATATTAATTAGGGAAACATTATGCATTGCAATTGTGTCTCTTTCCCTCACATGGTACCCTGTAAAAAAAGATTAGATTGATTTCTGAGTGGACCCTTTTAGAGGTCTTATCAAATCTTTTTGCCACTTGGCGAAACTAAAATTGTCACAAATAGGTAAAAACGAAATATAACTGATTTTCTGATAGTAAAATAATGAAATGTAGTTTTGGCTAATATCACCAAGAATGAGGATATTGTTGTTATTCTTCTCTGTTCAGCACTCTGCTGTATGTATTGACAAGATTACTACTAAATAAATGAGGATGATGATGATAATAATAATAATAATGCTCATTAATTTAACACTCACATGTTCGTTCTTATTTCATCAAAACACATCCATTTTCGACAAGCTTCAGAATACGAGCCGGCAGAGGCCTGGGCATTCATAGGCTTCAAACTGCGCTTAATGCTTGGTCAGAAACTTGGTAAACTCTTGAAATAACATCAGACCAACTGTGTCTAGCCTTCTAAAATGATATTGGGAAGTATACAATGGCATAGTTGTTGAAGCAAAATCTATGCTTATTATTTTAGACAGAATAATCTGGAATATTAGTAGTCCAGGCTGTGGTCCCGTGGCATCTGAAATGTGTAACCTGCACCCCTGCAGCATTCCTTTGGAATTTGCCTCAATAGCAATCACTCATTATAAATACATTTTCATAAATAAGTTCAAATAAATTCTGGTAGCAATACAAGTAAAGACAACAGCTTGGTTAGTTTGTTTGTTTCACCAATGTAGCATGTAAATCTAGAACACTTTTATCGACTTTTGAGTAGTGTTTTCTAACTCTCCTAGTTGCTCCGTGAGGCTAGTCTTTCCAGACATACTAAAGATTTGTCTATTAAGTCATTATAATATCTCTCTGACACTCTTTATGCACTTTCATTGTAGAGAAAGTTTCCGCCAGGTGAAACTTCAACTTCTTTGAGTAATTTTTGTCCCATCATCAGGCACAATGTTTTGGCGGATTGCGCCTGGTATAGCTTCAGCCATGGAAAAAAGCACTGGGGCTGACTTTATCCTGGGAGAGGGGTTTTAGGGGCAAATGATGTCCTCTGGACTTCTGGGGCACCCATTGCCTGGTTCTACTGGATCTTCAGGATGTACTTGAAACAGTGGACTAAGAGCTTCTCTTACATGAACTTGGGAGAGGTGGTCTTGGAACCCCAGTGGTCCACCATTTCATCTGAGTTTTCCAATGTCTAGAAGAAGCTCCACGTATCTCCATCTCTCACCCAGACATATCCCCCACCATTAGGAGAGGATTTTGAGTGTGTATAAATGGTCCATGTATCTCCATCACTCTGGTGGATATTTCTGTGTTCCATGTACAGTTTTAGGTGAGGCTGATGACCATTGTCTCGTGCAGTGGTTCTCTGGGACTAAGGACTAGATGGTCTCCATCAGTCTTTCATTCATCACTTCATAAACTGAGCTCATGTTTTGTGGTTCAGAGAATTTCTATTTCCAGGGTCAGTCCTTGGACGAGTGTCGCAACAATTTGGCATGGACTTTGGTGCTAGTAAGGAAAATGGGTCCCCATATCTGCCGCTTTTTACTAAAATACAGCTGTATTGGGGTGCAGTGGCCCTCTAAAGCACCCTAGTCCTGAGCCATTGCACCTTATACATTATTGAAAGCTGCGCCCTTTCTTGGTATATTACTTTAACTATGACAGCACAATCCCTGGATCTTTTACCTGACACGTGACTTTTGTATTAATTACATGTTGTCAAGGAATCAAATCTAGCATAATATCAGTTACTTAAGCTTTGTTGGGCAGGTCCTGCCCTCCAGGCTATTCATTATATCCTACAGTGAATGCCTTGACTCTTTCTTACTTTGATGGCAGCTAAGCAATGGAGGTAGCCTTAAAGAAGAGAAGTGTTTTGCCTATTTGGCTTTTCTCTACTAGCTTCTGTTTGAGGCTGGAATACTAATTATGTCTGACATTCTTTCATAGAGCATGTGTATAAAGCAGTAAGACTGCACGAATAATGTATTCAGTCTGCGAAGGTGCGTAAACACATTTGTGCCTTTTTACTGCTGCTTTTAACAGCATGTGTTGAAAGACTACTATGCTGTAGTTTCCCTCTTAGACATGTAAATCGTTAATCAAGCTAATGAAATGTATGTCTAACAGCTGTCTTAAAGACGTTCACTCCCACCTTCAGTGGCCTTTGCCGTAGGAACTCAGGGGCATATTAGCAAGACCGGCGATAATGGGCTTGCTAATATGCGTTATAGAATTCCAATAGAAGCGATAATGGGTTAGATGTGCAGGCATAGAAGCCCAGGTTAGATGTGCAGGCATCAGCCACCTAAGATTCATGTGATATGTGCAGCTGGACATGCGATTTGTTTGGTCCCACAGTCACCAAATGACCTGTGCCTCCTTTTTAATTGGAAAATGTAGGCCTTTGACTTTGACATCTCACACAAGTGCACTTTATAACAATGTCCCTAAGATCCGCCTTCAAAGGTTGCAGATTCCACGGGAAAGCGAAAGGGAAAGAGTAAATTAAAACCGCTGTTTTGGATAACATTCATTTGTAGCAACAAACACCGTGGGAGAGATGGAAAGACAAAATGTAACCGAATATGTAAGTTCCCGCCACTCCTTCTTAAACATTTTTCATTGTGAATTTACGAAAAGGCCCTAAAGGAATCCTTATTTTTGGCAGTGTTTATATTGAGGGTCTTAAGGGAGTTCTTGTCATACTCCTGAAATGCCCTAACATTGTGATCCTTAAATACGAGTCACACTTGATCCGGGATTAGATAGTCCACCTTGATACCTAGCTTTCACATCAAAATATGTATTAGCTCTCAACCTGTGAAAGGTTTAAAACGCATCCACTGACAATTATACGCTTTTCCAGTTTGTACTTTCAACTACATCACTGGAATAATCTTTTGTATCGGTTACTATCTCAACACGAAATTAGTCTTTTTTCATTAAATATAAATGCTACTGTGAGAGCTGATTTTCTGTCAATAAAAAGCATGACAATTGAGCTTATGCTATCTTTAGATTGTGTTTACACTGTCCTCCATCTTTCTTCAAGTCACAATATACTAGTGATGGCTACTGCAGATTCCTGTTCTAAATAAAGCATGTTCAGTGATCATTTGAGTGAACAGAAAGTGTTCTCGGAAAGGTTTTCACATTGTCTAGCTTCAAGGACACTTCTTATAGTCCAAGGCTTATGCTAAAACAATGAACCGGCTTACCTTTACAGCTAGGACTGTGAAAATGACTGAATCTCAATGCACTGCTATCCTGAGAGAATCCTTGAATGTATTCTATAGTAAATAGTTTCTTCTAGCTTGTTCCTTATTGGTGCAACTGCAAACCCTGAGAATCACATATTTACACAGAATGTATGAAAGTCTTTGTTGAAAGCTCTATATAAGAACGTGGATTTTTGTTACTAGAGACCCCCTTTTCCCCACCTTAGATGGTGAATCTATGCCGGTTTTTGTTTAGAACTGTGCTGAACTCCTGTACTCATGATTTGCATGCCTTGCTGCTGAAACCCGCTCATGGCATTTCTATTATAATCTGCGCATTAATTCTTTATATAAAGCTTCTTATGAGAATGTAATCACCCTTGTTATATGGATTCCCCCAACTAAAGAAAGACAGTTCCAGTCAGGGGGCACCAAAGTCCGTATCAGGACTACATTACTACCAGCCCTAGCTGTTGGCACCTCCCCATGAGTTTGTATAAAAGACTGATTTGTGTTCAAAACTCTGCTGGCTTTCCTTTCACCTGAATAAAGGTGCAGAGAGTCCATTGCAAGTGAACCATAGGCAATGTGGGTTGTGTTTGGTTGGGTCAGTCCCATTACACCACTTAAGGGGTGATTTTTAATGTACTTTCCACCTTCTCGAGTGCTCTTCCTGGAACTTCCTAATCTTTTCCTCTATGTTTTGAGGCAACCATTCGTGTAGTCTTTCCTTTTCAGTCCCTGAGAATTAAGGCACAAAAATATATATGAAAGTTGATGCTTCCAAGAGGTTGCTAGATCCTCTGTTGAGTTAGCGAACTGGAAGCCATGCCCACACTCCACTCCTGGAATCCTTTTCTATGACAGGAAGAACCCGAGTATGGTAAGAAAATACACCGAACACCAAGTTCTTTTTGTTTTAGCATTGGTACTTCGGTTTATATTGTCATTTTTAATTATTTGTGGTTCAGAGTGCAGATGGATATTTTACTTGTGGCACAGCGTAGCACTATGTGGTATCCTTGTACAGGGCCAAGAGTGTGAGAGGTAGTGGTTAATCGTTTTGGTGCTTTCACTGATCCGGGCACAGTATGAACTTAACTCATTTGGATGTATATATTCCAGAGTGTGTGTGTGCCTTAGCCCAGTAAAGCCCTTCCAAGTCTTTAACCTGCCAATAAGAAAATAGATCATGTTGTGTGTTTTCTTTAATAATTACAATCCACCCTTAGGAGCATTTCTTTGGCTCTGGAAGGCATAGGATTAGCGTTTCTTGGCTGTATTGCAGAATATCGAGGAGAAAATTAACCAGCACAAATATCACTACCGCAACATCAGCAACTTCTGCATCCCCAAGGTAAGTACCGATAGGTAAGTGTAGATTTACTATTCTTAACTCCACTTCTGCTTATCAATGTACAAATATGCAAAAATAAGCACCTAATGCATTGCAGCTGTGTGTTGATTTCTCTTTACACCGCCATGAATGGCTTTGAAATACAGTTGATTGGAAGGCTTGGCCCAATGCACATACCTCTTTGCAGAAAACATCAGTCTCAAAAGGCTTTGGTAATTTTTATTTTTAGCTTGGAATTGATACAATGAAAATACATACTCTAAATGTTGCTCCTCTACCCCAAATGCAAAACTGCAGAAAATCAAAAAGCACCGCTTCATCCCTCTCCCAGGTTAATACAAGAATTCTTGTGCAATGTGGCGCCCTGATGTTTTTCTAAGTTGGCCATCTTTGCTTGTAGCCTCCCTAGCCCTATGATTAACAGTGATGCGTAAAATGTGTGGGTAGGTCTCTGATTTCTTCTATACGAGCAAACTCTCAGGTCTAGCATTGCATTATATTTTCCAAATAACTAGTCATATTATCAAGAACGTGGCACTTGAAGAGTCATAGCAAATAAAAAGATAACTCAGACCTTTCTCAAGAACGTAGAGAAGATATTTTAATATGAGCATCTGTGTTTTTTTATTCAAGTTTTGACCGAACGCTTGAGGAAATACCCACATTGCAAGTTTTTGAAAGGGAGACTAATTAATACAATGACAAGATGTAAATTAAATTAAACCAGAGCACATATACACATACGCACAAACATTTAATTGCCCAAACTGTAACCTTCGATGATAAAGCTTTTTTAAATTGCAGTTTTGGCCAAAATAAATTATAATTGCCAGTGACATAGCATGGGTATGTTTGGCGCTAGAGCAAGCAACAAAAATAAGCTCCTCTTTTCGCTGTTTGTAGAGAAACAACAGCCATAACTAGGATGCAATAGGCCACTCACACAAGTTGGCCGTACTGGCACATCACCAGCTGCTCTATTGATAGCTACACCCCTGATACACACAATATTTTCCAGTAATAGAGTGGCATTTGAGAATTAGGGAAAGAATGCCAGGTTAGTATTTAATTGGGGGTAGGACAGATCGTAGAAGTCAATTTTGATTCTGGAAATGTATTGGTCAAGTAGATGCTTTACTCTCTGCCTTCCACGCAGAAAAATCAGAGGCCCCCACCATAGAGAACAGATTGGCCTAGGTGCAGAGGAGAGAGGTGCTAGCGCCGCGATGGCTGCATCATCTTGTGGTCTGGCAACTCTGGTACCTCGACTTGTACACACCTCCACGTCTCTTGCTGTCCACGGGTCAACGCACTACAGTCTGGTGAGTCCAGTGTTGTGGATCAGGGAGGGCCTGGTGATACCATAGTGCGGCGGCCTTGGATAAATTTGAGGGCCTGGGAAGATTGCCTGGTTGGGACCTGTGGTATCTGGGCCACAGGCCTGCAGCTGAAAATCACTGTGTTGCTGCGGACACTCTGCAGGTGAGGAGAGCAGCTTTGCCCCTTGGTGGTGTCCCCTCTTTATTTTCTGACCCTCACCTGATTGAGGACATGACCCAAAATGGTGGAAGATTGGTGGGGCACTTCCCACCCATGAGGCAAGGCTTCCTGGGCAACTGGTGCTTGCTTTACACCTGCCCCTGTGTCTATAGCACGTGCCCCCTTCATATGTTGGATTCCCTGGAGCAGTCTCCTAGGACAGAGAGTGCCACTGCCTGCAGAAATTGATGGAGGAACCCCCCCCCCCAGCACCGTAAATAAGAGAGCCTAATCCTTGGGCACTGCCTAGGTGCAGCTGTTGTTGGTGGGGGAGTTCTGCTGGAGTACTGGGCCTCTGCAACCTACATCAGGGCAGAACTGGGTCCAACAACCAGGGAAACTGGAGGTGTTGAGAGTGTCATGGTAGAGCCATGGCTGAACTAATTCACTGGCGATCTTGCTGCGCATGAGGCCTGTTGATGTGTGACATCCTGATGAGCCCAGAGGACACAATCAATGGGACTGATATAATGTCGATCCCAGTATAAGCCATTCAAGATCCAGTAAACACTGACCCAGTAGTGGACCTTAAGAATTACCTCCTCACTGATGGTCTCCATCAGAAAGACAGGATTCCTAATCCACTATGGGTGTTAACTTCCCCCTGCCGAACTGATTAACCCTTTAGTAGGAGCTGATGACTTTGTAGTGTACGAGTACCAGATCCAGGGTACACGGCTGGGCCTGGGTGAAGGAGTGGAAATCCTGAAGAACAAATCAGAGTAATTACATACCCCAAAGTTGGATGACGAATGAACAACCCAACCTCCCCCTAAAGAATGGCAATTGAGAAGGCTACATTGCTGAAGAAATAACCATACAAATAGAGTAAGGAACCCTGAAGATGAATCAACTATATTGGGAGCCAGCAAGAGGGAGGACACCAATCCCTACACAACATAACAGCTACAAGATCACAGTACCAAATAGATTTGAAAGCATATAATGGGTGTTTCATTTAATGATGATAAGATTAAGATTTCTGTAATGACTGTTATGGCAGTGCCAATTCATCAGGGAGTGATAGAGGGATTGGGAGCTGCTTCATCCTCAAAAGTTAGCAGAGATAAATGGGCGACAGATGCTACAAGATTAGGAGTGTGGGACGAAGGTATGGGGGTCTCATGTTTTAAGCGTTGATAAGTTTGTTGAAGCATACACTACAGTCATAAAATAAACAGGCAAAGCAGGAAAAATGCCCAAGATAACACACAAAAAGAAATCATGTTAATAATCAGCAACAACTTGGAACTTAAATGACCTTAATAATAAATGTAACGAATGAATGAAATAATGTATAAAGTGCAGGAGCTACCCAGTTCAGGGCGTCCCAGTGCTTATGTAGGAGAAAAGGAAGATCACTCCTCAAAATTAAGCTGCATTTAATAATCATGTTGTCAACTGTTTTGTGAAAAGATCTTAATTAGCAATAGAAAGTAGCGAAAACAGGTGCTTGTTCCATGACTTGACTGACAGACAAATAAAGGAGTATTCTCCTTTCCTAGCCAGCTTAAACTTGAAGATCTCTAACAGTAATCCATTAGGACATCTAAGAGACCTAGAGGGACAGTAATGGGTAAGTCTCTTAATGATGTATTCGGGACCTGGCTTATAAAAAGTTGTGTGTCATAGCCGAATTATTTTGCATACTGGGAGCCAATGTAGCTTTTTAACTGCAGAGCTATCTTACAATTTGCCAAGATGTACTCCCCATACATCCTTCTCCTGTAGGAGAGACACCTACTGAGCACCCACTACATCTTCCCTGGTATTCTAGGGTTTATCATTTGGGATTTACTAAAGGACCCTGAAGGGTGGCCATCCTCTTTCACAAACGTTTCCCATTAATTGTAAATACATAATGATAAATTAGGGCACTTTTTAAGGGTTACTGGGTTTCTAGACGGGTGAACATGAATGCTGCTTAGTGTCTACGTTTCTCTGACACTAATGACAATACCGTACAGACCATAGTGAACTGGAGCTTAAACACATGGAGGTTGCTAGATCCTGAGTTTTTTGAGTTCCTGAGGAAAGAAGTTAAGATTTACTTTGACCTGAAATAACACTCTGTTCCCTTCAATATTGTGATATTGGAGACCTTAAAGAAGACAATCCCTGGTAAAGCAATCTTTTATCTGATAGACAAATCTAGAGCACATGAACGAGAAGTTGCCTCCCTTGGACACACCTTTGAAACTTTACAGAAGAAGCTTACACGGGTACATGATGAAGAAGCTGTTCACCAACTAGAAATGGTGAGGTTATCCCTAAAGAAAAGGTTACTAGATACCGCTAAACAGGTATAGACAGCATCCCAACATAGGGATAAAGCCAGTAAACTCTTGTATTGGTTGACAAATTGTGAAATATTACCAAGAATAATAGTTAACATTCAAGATTCCCACATAGGACTAACTCATGCAAAATTGCAGAAATATTTACAAACTATTGTAAATAATTATATTTGCAACCAAAAATCCAATAGTAAATGAGCTAATAAACTTCAGATGCAAGACAAGCAGGACTTGGATCTTCCAATTTCAGCAGATGAGATGTAGGAGGCGAACCCATCTCACTAATCAATATAGAAAATGTAATCCTAGCTGCAATTCTTGCCAACAGCTTGATTAAATTTATTAGGTTGTTAATTAATCAGGATCAAAATAGTTTCATGCCAGGTCGGAGCATGAACCTTTACATCAGAGACCTACAAGTCTCTTTGGTAAACATAAACAAAATCTAAGACCCTAAGGTGCTTTGAGAAGGCTTTTGATTCAATCGACTGCTGCTTTTGTTTAGGAAATTTCGAGAAAGATTGACTTCAGCTTCCTATTTCTGGATTATATTCAAGTGCATATACCTCTCCAGGGGCCCATGTTGAAGTAATTAGAATCCCCATTGCCCCTTCCCTATAGAACATGGCACTAGGAAGGGGTGTCTCCTATCCCCCTTTTATTTGCACTCATGAGCATGCAACGAGCTGAGTGAATTTGACAAGACGCCCACATAGGGGGGTCTGAATGTAAGAGAGGATTCAAAGAGTGAGTCACTCAATATGCAGATGATATGCTCCTATATATTCAATGTCCTGCGCACACCACCATAGTGAGGTTAATTGAAATCCTTTGGGTTTACAGTGAGGCCTCTAGTCTCAAAGTTAACTGGGAGAAATCCAGTTATAACTCAATTGGTGGTGGTCGACATCCTACAATCCAGATGATATTCAAAATTTGCCAAACGTAGGATCACTTTTACATGCATAGATGCTGGGATTCATATATAAATCCTGTATTAAGCCAAGTTAAAAATCATCTTGATACCTGGAGTATGCTCCCATTATCCATTATATGCAAAGGTGCTCTATTAAGACAATCATATTACTCTCATTACTGTATGTATTGGATAACGTCCCACATACTATTCCCCAAACATTCTTCACTGGTTTGCAATCCACCTTCACTAATTGCCTATGGGCAGGTGGATACCCGAGAGTCTCGTTTGGTAAATGTGAACAATCACACTATGACAGATGCCTTCATATAGCTGATATCAAACTGTACTATCGGGCATCTCAACTACTTGCCATAAATGACTGGATATTCTAGGGTAGGCAAGACTCAATGGTCAGACTTGAAATTAATATTCGAGACAAGCATGGATGATTTATTCAACTATACAGTACAAAACCCATGAAAGCATTGCCCTCAGTCACTAGAAACCCACAACGTGAGGCTAATCAAATGGGACAGTTACTTAACTCTTTAACCTCTTTGGCAAGGCATGGGACTTGCTTGCATTGCTGCCCTTGACAGCTTCAGGACTTGCGATCTGATTAGGATCTTGAAGCTCAAAGATATCTGGAAGGCCAGCCAGGTTTAATTCTTGGAAAAATGGTAGGAGATTTTCCACTCCACAAGACTCCATTTTTTCGTTATCTAAAACTGCTCCATGCACTATACATGTGTAAAGAAGTTCTGGGCTTCGTCCCAGAGTTTAGCCCCTTCGAACGCACACTCAATATAAATCATTTTGATGGGAAAAGTATACTAGTCTTTACAGATCCTTTGTTGCAAACATACCCTATTCCTTGGTGACACTTGGAGTCAGGTGGAGTAGGATCTGGGGACAATGTTAATTGTGATTGTAAATGTATTTATATAGCACTTAAGACCCCTGATGAGGCATTGGAACACTTTTTTCAGCGAGTATTATGCTACTCCAGAACTCAAGATTAGTAGTTAATAGATAGAACAGTTTTTATGGTTTTTATTTTAGTGTGCATTAGTAGTGTTAGGTTTGTGCTCTTGATTTTCTGTGTTTGAGGTTTAAATCCTTTTATTGATTTGGGAACAAATAACAACAGCAACCACCTACATCAATAGGCCGGTGGGGAATAGGAACCGTCATGAGAATAAGAATAGTGAAGACAGTAGGGAAAGGCAGTGAGGAAATCATAACAAGTCATGGAAGTAGAAGCACTCAGTAGCCAGGGTAAAGGCTCACCATGGGGTGGCTAAGCTACTCCTGTGTCAGCGCAATACATATAATTGCTAGACATTATGAGTCAGTATGAACTGCCTGGGTAAGGCGAAGGACCCGCAAATACATCGGCCATGCCAATTCAACAAACTCAGTCGCTAGAAACCTAATGGTTGAGCCCCATGTTTTATCAAAGCGTGGCAGTGTATGTGTGATACTAGCTGTTAGTTTCTCCATACCTACAATATCCCACAATTTGTGCAACCAGTCCAGCCTGGTCGGAATAATTTCAGTACCCCAGCGGGATAGTAGGATCTGATTGACAGCCCGCAAAGCCAGATTGATGGCACGTTCATGACCAGATCTTAGGGGGAAGGTCAACGTGTTTGGCAGACCAAGTAGTATGTAGCTATGGAACCTGGGCAGTTCTGCTTCATAACTAAACTGTTGTCGATATCAGACAGGACGGCCTTCGAAATTGCTGGATCTTTGTGCAGTGCGACAGCTGGTGCGTTAGGGTGCCCTCCTGTCTGCATCGTCGCCAGCATTGCGGGTCCCCACCTGGCTTCCAATGGGCCACCCTCACTGGGGTGTAGTACCAATAATGGGAAATTTTGAGGAACATTTCCTTGCCTGCAGTGCTGCATGAAGAGGCCCTGGCTCTATGGAGAACATCTTGCCACTCCTTAATGGAGAATTCTCGCCCACATTCAGACTCCCACGTACACTGCGCTGGTGATTTGGTGTGATGTAAGGGGGAAAGAATATATATATACCAGAGTAAGCATTTGTCCGAGTGGTGGGTAATTAACCATTTTTCGAAATCCGTCAGTGGACAGCTGGCATGGAGGGGGACATGGGGCTGCGTGACCCAGTGCCTCAGAGCGATATATTGCCAATATTTGTCACAGGGCAGGCCGTATCCAGAGCGGAGCTGGGTGATGTCCATCGCACCCTCCGCGTCAAAGAAGTCCCCCAGTCTCTTACAGTTGGCCTCCTGCCACTTAATATAGCCAATTCAATATAATGGGAAACCCAATCTACCCTTGAGGGCTTGGGCAATTCAAATAAACGGGTAAACAACGCCTTCAAGGGATTTGTTTGAAATACTCTGTTCTATTGCTTTTGATAAATATTTTTTAGCTGCAAGAATTGTTGATAAACTTGCCACAGAAATGTTATTCAAACATCTTTTATCTAAAAAATAATAATTTAGTTCCTTGTAAAAACATAAGGACCAATGAATCAATCACGGAACAATGAATATTCAAAACACGGGTATATATAGAAAACACATTTTTATCTTTTGAAATTTATCAAGGGTACTACACAGTTATATAAACAATGTAACACGAGGAAAATAGATACAATTGTATGATCCTTCAATGCCACTATTGATTATTCACCTTAAACAAAAGTTACAGAACGACGATTGATTTGACATATGTGTGTCAATTGTAATTCTTAATCTTTGGAAACATCATTCAGGGGTCATTTGTTATATTTATGGTAGTCCTGAAGATGGTCTCATGGACAAATGCATAGAGACCGAAACGTCGACACACTCTCTTCTGGAAAATAATGTACAATGAGAAGAAGTGTTTACAATAGTGGCATTGAAGGATCATACAATTGTATCTATTTTCCTCGTGTTACATTGTTTATATAACTTAATATAGCCATCCCCTTCCGTTGCCAGGGGAAGTCAGGGTGGCCTATAAACGGGGTCAGGGGTGATGTGTGTGTGGAGAGGCGGCTCGCTTCCTGTACCCTGTCCCATACCCCCGCTGTAGCCCTGGTAACTGGAGAGGTATACACCCCGGCAGGCCGGTATTTCTTAGGCAGCCAGGGCACTTTCCAGACGTGGATCCCGGCGACAGCACGATCAATAAAACACCAATGCTTTTCGAAGGTGGTTCTGTACCATTCAAACATGTAGCATAGTTGGGCCGCCTGCTAATATATCTTAAACAAAAGGAGATCAATGTCTGGTTACGGGCCTGTCGGGAGGCCAAGGATGGACTGGGCGGACTGGGAGAACTGACAACTTGCTCTCCGATATATACCGAAACTGAAGTACTGATGCTCCATATGCAGGCTGCGGAGTGCCTCTTTAATTCATCACGAAACGTCCTGGAGGAGGAGTCCCGGAGGATGACGTCATCCCCTGCTGCCCTATCAGGAGGGAGCAGCAAGGAGGAGGAGGAAGAGAACGCACTTCGGCGAGAGGACGAAAGCGCGAACTCGGGAGGACGTGGAGCAGCAGAGACCACGCCAGTCCTGTGGAAGAGACGGACATCCGAAGAAGAGGGAGCCAAAGCCAACGTCCCGGAGGACAAGGAGACGCCAGGAGGCCAGCGAGACCACGCGTTGCCCTGCCACTCTCCAGGAGGAGCATGGCTGGACAAGGTACAGCTCCGACTACGGGGATTCTCTGGGCACTGGGTGGGGAAGGGAACTTCCTAGAGGGAGGACACCGTCTGTCTGCTCAAGCGGGGCTGCACAAGGTGGCGGTATTTGGTGATCCCTCATAGTCCCCGTCTCGCCTCTAAGAGTGTCTCGGCCACCCATACTGACCAGTGTTTTTTTTGTTTTGTTTTGCTTTCCTGCTGTATGGCACCACGACGGAGATCCACGTGCTCAGGCTGTCTCCTCCGACCCTCGGTGATTACAGGAACGCCTCCTGGAAACCGGACTACCTTTGTTAACAGACTTGTGTTTTCTTTTTTCTTTTTTTTTTTTTTGTCCTCATGTCACCACCGATTAGCACTAGTTGATGCGCCCTTCGTGAGTGCCAAAAAATCGGGTATAGATCAATCAGAATTGCTGGGTTGTTTCGATCCTTGCACTGCCCTCCCAGTTACTGAAATGAGAGGGGTATAATCATTGGACAAGGCGGTCTTCAAATTTTAACAGGTTCCAAAACCCAAGACTACTTTTATCAGTTTCCTTAAAAAACAACACAGAGTTCTTCCAACTCATCAAGGACGGAATCTATGGAGCTCCAACAGCAAAGATTCTAGTTAATGACTGCCTGTCTTCTCCTGTGCGAATTGAGAGAGGTACAAGACAGGGATGTCCTTTGTCTCCTGTATTATTTGATCTGTACATAGAGCCCTTTGCTCAAAGTCTGAGGCTAAATGAAGAGATTAAAACCTTTAAAATTGGGGCATATTCTAGGAAGATTTCGCTTTATGCTGACGACCTTATGGTTTATACTTCGGACGTAGTATCAACTTTACCTCATCTCATGGCGGAAGTAAGGGAATTTGGTAAACTGACAGGATATGCGGCAAATGAAGAAAAAACAGAAGTAATGATATGGAATCAGGACAGTGGAGAAATAAAATGCGTGGAGGAAATGAGATATTTGGGGATTAAAATAATTAAGGACCTTGGGAAGATAGCGGCAGTTAATCTGGAAAGAGTAGGAAAGGAGATAGACGCATTATTAAAAAGATGGCAGAACCTCCCACTCACGATATACGGTCGGGTTAACTTGGTGAAAATGTCCATCCTGCCAAAACTCACCTTTCTCTTTGACAATATCCCGCTGCATTTCGAAAAGAAAACACTCCTGAAGCTGCAGGGGAAGATTTCTTCCTTCATATGGGCAAGTAGAGGAATACGCCTCTCATAGAAAAAGCTGAGACGGAAAGTGGGGGTGGGAGGTTTGGGTCTTCCTGACTTTCAGATATACTGTTGGGCGTTTCAACTTAAAAACAGCAGAATGCTTTTACAAAGACCTGATGACTCTCTAATAGGTGTTATGTTTAAATCTATGCTGGTGAGCCTCCCTGAAGAGGGTTTCTCTTATAAATACGGGGTTCCAAAATATTTCAAAAAAATAAGATTAAAATGTCTCCAGTCAGCCGCAAGAACATGGTATGAGATAAGGTACCCCTCGGACCGATCTTATTACAGCAGACTGTTCCCTATATGGGATTCTCCAGGTACTCCGGAATGTCTATTAGATAGCTTAGCAAAACCACTGAATAAGTTAGAGGTTAGGCAGTGGGGTCAACTGATAGATGATGGACAAAAGTTAACTTGGAGCTACTGGTCTGCCAAGACAAATGGGGCAATATCCAGGTTTAAAATTTACCAGATCAACTCCTGGCTCAAGAGTCAGGCAGGACTGGAAAGAGTTTAAAAACAAATGGAGATGGAACTCCAGATTGCAACGGCAAGGAAAAAAGAGGTGGCACTATGGTACCAATTCCTTCTGGATGCAGATCTGGCAGAAATGAAACCACCACATAGTGTATGGGATGGATGCTTGCCGAACACTGAGCTGGCAGATTTATGGCAAGTATCTTGCGCTACACTTTATTTGGTGGTTAAACCTGCTGCTTTAAAGAAAAACCACTTCTTTACTTTGTATAGAATCTACTGGACCCCAAAAAGGCTGGGAAAGATAAAAGGAGGCACAGATCTGAGGTGCAAGCGATGTGGTAGCGGAGATGCTGACGACGTGCATATGTTTGCTAACTGCTCTAAATTGGGAGGATTCTGGTCAGCAGTGGGTAAGACCATTTTGCGCTCCGTGGGTGTCAACATAGAGGTAAGTCCTGAGTTATCATGTTTGGGACATCCCAGGAGATTAAAGATAAGTACGATCTGCAAGTAAATTGCCACTATCTGATTTTCTACTTAATACTATTGGCAAGAAGAGAAATCTGTAAACTTTGGGTCCACCCGGAGGCTCCGTCCCAGACTTGTGTTTTCTGAATAAAACAGACACCAAAGAGGCATATGGTTTTTGGATCCTCATTTCATTTGGGTAACATTCCCTAGACATCACCTTCCCGGTGGGACCCTTGACATTTGTGGTGGAGAATGTGGGCATAAGCCATCTGATACAGGATGGACAATCTCGTTTACCAACTAAAGGAAGGACAAAACAAACTAGAATGGGCGTTGCAGAAAAACGCAAACTAAGCAGAGATGGACCGCGCTGTGTTCATCCTCGCCATACAGACGCAGGCTGAGAATATGAACAAACTAGCAAAAGGACAGACACAATTGCTGCTGACCCTAGGTCAGGGGAGGGGGCCTGCACTTCTTGGAACAGTTATTCCCCTACAGAAGTATGTCCCGGGGGACGACCCTGTTTCCTTCTTTCTTAATTTTGAGAGGGCCGCAAGGGCCAGCACTTGGCCAGCGGATCGTTGGCCTTTTTACCTGGCCCCCTTGCTCACGGGTGAAGCCCAGGCCGCCTACCAAATAGCTAACAAAGATGGTACGGCTACCTATGGACACATCAAGCAGTTTATAATGGACCGATTGGGGGTGGACGACGAGTCGCACTGACTCAAGTTCAGGCAAGAACGGGGCGCACAGGGAGTCACACCGAAGACCCTGTTTTACAAACTTAAAGACGCCGCCGATCGCTGGCTCAAACCGTTGGCATCTACCCGAGAAGAGATTATGGATAAGATATACCTGGAACAGTATCTGGAGGCACTGCCTTATGGAACTCAGAGATGGCTTCGACAACATGCTGGCCTAACCCTGGAGCATGCTGTGGAGATGGCTACATCGTACGCTCGAGTTCAGAATCGCAACATTATTAAGGAGCCAGAACGGACACAAAAAGCACCCCAACCGTTGAAGTCCGAGAGGAAATCAAGCAAACCGCCATTCGAGCCTTTTAGGGTGCGATCAGGAAGACCTGAAGCCTTCCGCTCCTCCAGTCCCCAATGCTTTGAGTGTGGAGAGTGGGGCCATATCGCAAAGTTTTGCAGGAAGAAGAAAGAGAAACAGGAAGAGTAACCTATGGACGTTAGTTATTTGCCCCGGCCCATTCTTTACTCTCAGGAAATGGGACCAGTCTGCAACCTGAGTCAAGGAGGGCTGTCACTACCTTGTCGTTCATTCTCAGACTTACGTAGTAAACACTCGGTAGTTAGGAGGGAGCTAGTCCCCCAGTCCCAGATCATCCCCGGGAGGACTGTTAGGATACGCTGTGTGCATGGCGATATCAAGGACTATCCTGTAGCAAGGGTAACTCTTCAGACCGAACGTGGCATAGAAACTCTAGCTGAAGTAGGGGTCCTCCCCTCCCTTCCTGAACAACTCATAGTAGGCATAGACAATCCCTGCTTCTACAGTCTCCTAGTGGGAAACCTTAAGACCTATTCCATAAAGAAAGATCCCCACAATAATCTTCTCACCTCCGAGCCATGGGCCATGGATAACCACTTTAGAGTAGCGCAGTTAAATGATAGCACCCTTAGTAATGCATGGCAGGGTACCAGAGAGACCCAAAACAACCCCAGAAAAGGCTATCCCTGTTTTGTTGAACAGAACGGTCTCCTTTACAGAGTCGCTAAGGAAGGAGAGGAACCCCAGCTATTGGTCCCTATGGGTTTCAGAGACCAGATCCTCTTCTTTGCACATTCCCACCTCCTTGTAGGCCATTGTGGGGTAGAGAAAACAAGTCAGTCCATTTTGCACAGTTTCTTTTGGCCAGGTATTCACTCGCAGATAAAAAAATATTGTCAAGAGTGTGCCGTTTGCTAAAAGAAGAACCCATATATCCCTCCAAAAGTACCCCTACGACCCCAACCCATTATTGGCAAACCTTTTGATCGGATAGGGATGGACCTTATAGGTCCTCTCCCCAAGTCATCCAGGGCATACCAATATGTCCTCGTCCTAGTTGATTATTCCACCAGATACCATGAAGCTCTTCCTCTGCGTGCCGTGACCACCACCACCATAACCCAACGGTTGATTGAGGTGTTCTCAAGAATGGGGTTTCTCCGTGAAATCCTCACTGACCAGGGGACTCCGTTCGTTTCTAGACTGATGAAAGAAGTCTGTAAGCAACTGAACATTAGGCACATAAAAACTTCTGTGTACCACCCTCAGACAGATGGCCTCATGGAACGTTATAATGGTAATCTAAAGCTCACCCTAAAGAAATTACTAACAGGTGATGGGAAGAACTGGGACCAACTTCTCCCGTTGGCCTTTTTCGTCATAAGAAGCCAGGTACAAAGTAGTTTGGGCGTTTCTCCCTTCGAGCTCCTCTTCGGACGGAAGCCACATACCCTTTTGGAGATCACCAAGGAGAGCTGGGAAAAGGAGGGTGCAAACGAAGCCCAGACTCTGCTGGCCTATGCTAACCAAGTAAAAGTCTGTCTCCACAAGCTGAGAATCCTGGCTCATGAGTCCCTGGAAAGGGCCCAGGTTAAACAAACACTTCTATGACAAGGGCAAACGCTGGAGGGAGTTACGCATAGGTGATTGGGCTCTGATCTTGCTCCCTTCATCCACTCATAAGCTGAAAAAGGAATGGCAAGATCCATACCAGGTTGTGAGAAAAATAGGCAAAACTACCTATGTCTTGAGTCTTTCCCCGTCTAAAACCCAGATGTACCACATCAATCTTTTTTAAAAAATGGTTAGGCCCTCCTCCTAGTAAAAACCCATACCATCTCAACAGTGAACACCCAGACTTATACGGCTGACGCCACCGTTGTTAATACTGACCTGACGGAAGGAGAGAAACAAGATATACAAACCCTCCTTCATTCCTTTACGGATATCTTCTCAGATCAGCCCGGAAAAACACACCTGGCCATGCATTCTATACCCACCCAAGAAGGAGTCACCATTAAACAAAGACCCTACATGGTTCCTGAAGCCTGTCGGGCTGCCCTACAGCAAGAAGTCGCACAGATGCTAGAGTCCGGTGTCATAGTACCATCAAGGAGTAACTGGTGCTCACCCATTGTGCTGGTACCAAACCGGATAGTAGCATTCGGTTCTGCATCGATTTCAGGGCAGTGAACCGGATTTCTAAGCAAGACAGCTATCCCCTTCCCAGGGTTGATGAGCTAATCGAACGCTTAGGTGAGGCACGTTACATCTCCACGATCGACCTCACAAAAGGCTATTGGCATATCCCGTTAAACCCCGACGATCAGGAGAAAATGGCCTTCTCCACCCCTGACGGTCTATACCATTTTACCGTCTTGCCTTTTGGGTTACACAGTGCCCCAGCCAGCTTCCAGAGACTAATGGACACAATTCTCGCACGACACCTGCGGTATTCATTAGCATATCTAGACGACATCGTAGTGTACAGTAAATCTTGGGCTGAACACCTGGGTCATCTCGATGCTATTCCATCCGAGCTTAGAAATGCTCATTTGCATATCAACGCAAAGAAATCCAAATTTACCTTTCAAAAAGTGAAGTACCTGGGCTATGTGCTAGGAAAAGGCTTGATTGAACCACAGACAGAAAAAGTAAAAGCGATACGGGACACCCCTTTTCCAAAAACCAAACGTGAATTGAGGGCCTTTCTGGGACTTGTGGGATATTATGGGCGCTTCATACCCCAGTTTTCTGACATCGCTGCCCCTCTCACAGACCTGTTGAAAAAAACAGCCTCCCCTTCATGTCTTCAATTCCCCTCTGACCCTGAAAACCTAGCCTTCCAGAGACTGAAGAATGCTTTGACCACCTCTCTGGTGTTGCTTACTCCTAACTTCCAAGAACCGTTTATCCTCCAGACTGACGCTTCATGGGTGGGTATAGGAGCGATCCTGTCCCAGTTGGACTCAGACGGACTCGAAAGACCGATCCTCTATATCAGTAGGAAGCTCTTTCCTAGGGAACGGGTGTACCCCACAATTGATAAAGAATGTTTAGCGGTGAAGTGGGGTATTGAGAAACTAAGGTACTATCTGGAAGGGAGGACTTTTGTTTTGTATACGGACCATGCCCCTCTTACCTGGCTCCAAAGGAACAAGGGCTGCAATGACCGGGTCCTTCGATGGTTCTTGGTCCTGCAGCGCTTCCAATTCGAGGTTCGGCACCGGAAGGGTACGGAGCAGGGTAACGCGGACTATTTTTCGTGTTTCCCTATTTCCCCCGATCGGGGAAATCCTGGGGAAGGGGTGTGTCGGGAGGCTAAGGATGGACTGGGCGGACTGGGAGAACTGACAACTTGCTCTCCGATATATACCGAAACTGAACTACTGATGCTCCATATGCAGGCTGCAGAGTGCCCCTTTAATTCATCACGAAATGCCCTGGAGGAGGAGTCCCGGAGGATGACGTCATCCCCTGCTGCCCTATCAGGAGGGAGCGGCGAGGAGGAGGAGGAAGAGAACGCACTTCGGCGAGAGGACGAAAGCGCGAACTCGGAGCAGCGGAGACCATGCCAGTCCTGTGGAGGAGACGTCGAACATCCGAAGAAGAGGGAGCCGAAGCCAACATTCCGGAGGACAAGGAGACGCCAGGAGGCCAACAAGACCACGCGTCGCCCAGCCACTCTCCAGGAGGAGCGTGGCTGGACAAGGTACAGCTCCGACTACGGGGATTCTCTGGGCCCTGGGTGGGGAACGGAACTTCCTAGAGGGAGGACACCATCTGTCTGATCAAGCGAGGCTGCACAAGGTGGCGGTATTTGGTGATCCCTCACAGTCCCCGTCCCGCCTCTAAGAGTGTCTCGGCCACCCATACTGACCAGTGGTTTTTTTGTTTTGTTTTTTTTGCTTTCCTGTTGTACGGGACCACGACGGAGATCCACGTGCTCAGGCTGTCCCCTCCGACCCTCGGTGATTACAGGAATGCCTCCTGGAAACCGGACTACCTTTGTTTTATTCAGAAAACATAAGTCTGTTAACAGACACCAAAGAGGCATATGGTTTTTGGATCCTCATTTCATTTGGGTAACATCTCCTGGACATCACCTTCCCGGTGGGACCCTTGACAGGGCCATATGGGCTTTCTTTCCACCCCATATAAAGTCTCCCATTTCCCATTAGATGTTGCAGCTTAGACAGCACTGACAAAGGGGGGGGGGGGTTGCAGCAGTAATGTCTGCATGACATATAAAATCGGGGGAGTAAAGTCATTTTAACAGCCGCTAGTCTACCCAACCAGAACAGTGTATGCTTTTTCCAGGCCGAAAGTTCTGTTCTAGTCATGGCAAGGAGAGTGGTGTAGTTTTCTTAGGACTAACGCTCAGGTGTGGAGAAGATCTGGAGACCCAGATACACCATCCCATCAGTCGCCCAAACAAAGGGAAACATTCGCCAGTCGCACCTGGTCATCCCTAGTGATAGTCAGGCTGAGGGCTTGCATTTTCTGCAGGTTGGTCTCAAACTCGGACACCTGGCCAAAGTCCTCCATTTCACTCAAAAGGGGGGCAGGGATGCAAACAGTTGTGTTAGGATTAGCATCACATCATCAGCATAGAACGATATTTTGTGCTCTCTGTCTCCCATGCGGATCCCGGAAATGTTGGTGTGCTGATGAATTTGCTCAGCAAAGGGCTCCATGTAGAGCGTAAATAATAAGGGGGACAGGGGACACCCCTGTCGGGTGCACCGTGAAATGCTAAAGGGGTGGGACTAAATACCATCCAGTCAGACTTTGGCCTCCAGTGTGGTATAGTTACAGCTTACCCATCGCCGAAATCTCTCCTATGCCCAAAACTTGCAAGCACTGCGTGCAAGTAGGGCCAATGCACCCTGTCAAAGGCCTTTTCTGCATCTATGGACAGGAGCAAGGCAGGCCTCTGGGAGCATTGTGATTTATTGAGGAGGTGGCAAAGTCACTTGGTTCCATCGCTACAGCCCCTTTCAGGGATGAACCCCAACTGGTCTGAATCTACGAGACTCTGCATGTACGGATCCAGGCGGGAGGCCAGCACACCAGTAAAAAATTTCAACTCGACATTTCGCAGGAAGATAGGCCGATACAAAGCGTAACACGTCAGGTCCTTACCCTGCTTCAGAATAACTACAATTGCAGCCATCTGCATGGAGGGAGTAAGACACCCAGAGTTGCTAAATGAGTTGTAGAGGCGGGAAAGCAACAGGGCGAGGACGTGCACAAATATTTTGTAAAAGTCAGAGTTGAAGCCGTCTTCTCTGGTGGCTTTACCTGTGGGGATTTCTTGTGTTTTTAGTAGAGTTTGGGGTAGGGATAGAATGATAGTAGTGGATTTGAGAAGGGGAAGACGTAAGTTGTTTTTGTAAGTAATGGTTGTGTGTGCTTGTTAGTTAGGTGGCATGGCTTAAAAGGAGGGATGAAAGTTTGAGAAGGATGTTTGAGTTATAGTGGTCAGAAAGGTTCATAGTAGTCAGAAAGGTTTGGGATGAGTCACAGGGAGGAGGGATGGGAAGGACAGGAGGAATTTTTTAAGTTTTAAAAGCAAGTTTATTAGAAGTGAAATAAAAATACCTTTAGATAATGCAGTACAATACAGAATGAAAAGACATTTGGATCTGGGAATATATGACAACATAGAAGAGGGAAGAAGGGCATACAAGGTTCATGGTAAAAGCAATCTGATGATTACACAGAAAAATGCTTGTGCTTATGAATCAATTTTTAAATGATAAGTAGTAATACCATCACTAAAAGGAAAGTCAAGTGGGTCAGTGAACTTCTTCTTCATCAGGTTGACGTTTGAAAGATGGACTTGAATATCTATCTAAAAAGTTAGTAACTTAGGTCCATAGGATTGAACGATTTAAACCAAGTGATACAGGGGGCATATATGCAGTATCTAGTCTATGATTATGGCATACGGAGTACCACCAAGCTTGAAAAGATAATTGGGAAAGGTCCTTTTTTTGTTATTTGTGGCAATGCTACTGCTAATAAGTCCAATATTCGTAAATCCAACGAAACATTGCCCAGTCGTCAGATAAACTTCCTAAGAAAATATTAATAATAGAGAAAGGTATCCTAGAGTGAAAGATGGAGTAGATTTGATTTCATTTTGTATCCAGAAATTATAAATGAAAGGGCATGTGAAAAGTAAGTGTTTTAAATCTGCATGTGGTGATGAACATGATCAACAAGTATCAGGGAGGTTTGGGTAAATCTTGTGTAAGGTTACAGAGATAGTAAGAGTCTATTGTATATGTAGAGAAGTGCTTGCATAGTATTTGCTGCTTGGGAGGATTTCCTAAGTTTTGTCCATATTTTCTTCCATAATAAAAACATACCATGCCACTTATAAATAATTTTTCCAAGATAATTCTGTATCCATTTTGTCTCGATCAGCGGGAACACATTGTATATAGGAATAAATAGTGGAGGCCTTTGGAATTGTAAGTAAGAGATCACCCAAGTGATTATTGGGGGGTGGAGTAGGTTGAGTGTGGGATTGACAGTGACCGTGTGTGTTGGTTATGATGTCTTGTAAGAGTTGAAATGTATGTTGAAAGGAAGGTTGAAAGCCAAAAAGAGTTTGAGCTTGTGCAAAGGATATGAGGTGGTTGTGAACTAAATGTTGTCTGACCCAAATTAAGCCTTTTGTTCACCAGGTTTTCCAGTAGATAGGTTTATTATTAAATTGTATTAATTTATTATGCCAAATAGTAGAGTTAAGAAATGTATGAAGATCTTTGGGAGTACATGATGGTATAGATTCTAGAAATATATATGAGTGTTTGAGAATGGGAGTGGCAAGGTTTCGTGGTTTGTGACTTTAGGTGTGAATGTCAAGTATTCATGGAAAGAAAAAGGTGATGAAAAGCTTTGTTCCAACTCAACCCATAATGGGAAGTAGGTTGGGGGATCTGCAACCCAATAAGCAGATTGCATTAATAAAACAGATGTGTGGTAATTGGAAGAATCAGGGGAATGTACATGACCGTCAAATTAAGTGCGTTTAAGTTTTAACAAGGATATACTAGGTTTTTTATTTTTCCAAAGAAATGAAGATAGTATGGAATGAATTGTTTTGAAGGATTTAAGAGAAATAGTTGATGGAAAATTAGAAACAGTGTAGAGAATAATAGGTACTACCATCATCTTGATAGTATCAAGGTGGCCCTACCAAGAAAGGTGCAAAGGGTGCCATCGATTGATTGATTAGGTTATTTTGTGTATACACTTTTCTATATTCAATGAGATGGAGGTTTTGATGGATGGAGTGAAACCATAGACCAAAATATTTAATTTGTTGTGCACTCCATATTAAATTAGAGATCAAAAAGTCTTGTTGGAATGTGAATCTATTTAGGGAAGTATCTCACACTTATCATTATTTCATTTATAACCAGATACAATAGAATAAGCAGCAACTTCATTTTAAAAGGTTTGTAGCTATGATTGAGGTTGTGAGATAAACAGCAAAATATCATCCAATTTAATCTGTGGATTGCTAGAAGTAAAGCCATCGATATCTTGATTTTGTCTTAGTTTAGAAAGAAAAGTTCCAATGCTAAATAAAAAAGCAAAGGTGAAAGGGAACAACTTTGTTGAACTCTTCCACCCAGAGTAAAAAATTCTAAACCACTGAAAAGAGTGGAAAATAAAAGGCCAATATACTCGGTCAAAAGCTGGAATGAGTGTCGGAGTATATAATCTATAACAAAACAATATTATATCAAAGCAATAACATCTCAACATGAATAAGTGCAACCAACTAACTAAGTCATTATTTAAAAGAACAAATACTTTAAAATAATACTAATAATTACAATTTAGGGGATTTTGAAGTATCCATATTCCCAACCCTGCAAGTCTCAAGAAAAGATTTCAAGCGAATGGGGTATTTATGAATTTTTGTTTTATTCTTATGTCACTTGAATAAGCATGGATGGAATAATCCAAAACTAGCACTTTGACGCAGAGACTTTTTGAGTATGAGACCAGTGCTTTGCTCTCATAGTCTTGAGAAAAGTAGATTGAGTTACCTGATTGTTTGAAATGGAGTCTCTAGTTGGCAGTGGTTTTCACCCTGTGCAAGTAGGGACCCTCACTCTAGTCAGGATAAGGGAGTCACACAGCTAAGATAACCCCTCCTCACCTGCTTGGTATCTTGGAACGAGCAGTCAGGCTTATCTCAGAGGTGTTTGTAAAGCATTTGTACATATACACACAGTAGTACAGTGAAAACACTACAAAACGAGTCCACACGGGTTTAGAAAAATAGCCAGTATTTATCTGAATAACACAAGACCAACATAAAAAAAAAATCAAACGCACACAAGTAAAGATATCGATTTTCAAATGTTAGGCAAATTTAATCCATAGGAATCTATGGATGCGTCACTTTTAGCACAAAGTATCTGGGATGCGTCAAAATTCAAAAGACAAAAACAGTCACAGAGGAGGTGAGGCACTGGAAAAACAAAGCGATGCATCGGTTCCCACCTCCAAGGGGAGGTGATGTGTCGGTTCCTTACTGGATGGGGAGGTGATGCGTCGAACTCTGGACATGCGGCCTCAGTTCCTTACTGCTGGGCAGCGTCGATGAAGGGACAGCGTTGAAGGACGAAGCGTTGAAGTACGATGCGTCAAAAATCCAGATGCTCTGTGTCGATGGTGAAGAAGAAGCTGCGTTTATTTCACAGTTACAAAGCAGGAGATGCTTTGATTCTTCAGTCGCAAAGGTTGAAAGTCTTCTTTCTTTTTGGAATCCATTATTTCTTTGTTGGTGGGGATGTCTAGATGCGATTAAATTGATGGTTTCCTCTATTTCTTTATGTCTTCTTTATATGTTCCCATTTAATATACCAAAATCCTTATTTAAAAAATGTAACTCATTTTTTCTTTCCTTTTTATGGCATAAAAAGAAATCACGTGTAGCACTTTCAACTTTGCAAAAACCCAAAGCTGCTGGAAGAGTTAATTCTCCTGATTTTTATTATTATCATATAGCATATACTTTGAGACAAGCTGCCCTTTGGATTTCTGACGTAATTTCACCTCTTTCTCCTCTGTGGTTAGCTTTTGAGAGAGCTTTCGTTAATCCCTTCTCTTTTAAGGAGGTTTTGTCTTTTTCTTATGCAAAATCGTTCCTTTACTCTCCGGTTTTAAAGCAGTCTGTTTTGCTGCTTAAATCTACCCTTCTCCCAACTCACTTGACTCCTTCCATATTTCTTGAAATGCTGCTATGGTACAATTCTTTAATTCAGGTTAATAATAGACCCCTCTTTTGGCGTAATTGGAAGGATAAAGGTCTTATGTGAGTTCATCAACTCTTTTCTAATAATGTTCCAATTTCTTTTCCCCAATTTTGCAATACTTATCATTGTCCCAAGTCCTTCTATTCTCGCTTTCTATCATTGATGAATGTGGTGCTTGATAGATATTTTTCCCTCCAGAATTCTTCTTCTAGTTTAGCTCCTCTTTCTTCAGGATTTACTGAGTTCCTCAAAACAGGTCCTAAACCGGAGGCAATCTATAAATGTCTCTTGTTGCCAGACCCTACTCGAGCCAAATCCAAGGTTGAACTTTTTGGAAAGAAGATTTGGGAGTAAGCTGGCAAGTTCCATTATAAAATTTCTAGATCAGCTAGTATTACTCAATCCCTCTTTTTCATTTACCACAGATAATATTATACTCCTGTACAATGTTCTAGGTTTTCCTCAGGTATTTCTGCAAAATGTTGGTCTTGTGATTTTCCTCAAGCAGATCTTATACATATATTATGTAGGTGTCCCAATACTCTTTCCTTTTGGCATAGGGTTTGGTCGCAAGTTCAAAAGATCTTTCATATACGCCACTCCTTTACTATTCTTTATTTATTTTTGGGTACATTAAATCGGTCCTTTCTGCCCTCATTTCCCAGTGATAAATTCATAAAGCCATAAATTGGATACTATGTATATGATGCAATGTTCTTCCTCTCATAATGCCCCAAGATTATGGCTGCCTGTTACTGTATTTCTTAATCAAGTTGATGCTACTGTATTACATACTGTTCCTACAGTCTGAAACTTTTCAGCCTCTGTGATTAATTTATTCCTTGTCTTTCTTTTATATTTGAAGGGAATGTTGTAGTTTCAAACTGCATATTGTAGTTATGCTTATTTATATTGACATGGTTGAGGATGTGTATTTTTCATATTATTGTATTTATATCTAGGAATTCTCCTTATCCCTTCCCCTCCCTCCCCTCATCTTCTTTCCCTTTCCCTCTTCCTAAAATTTATAAAGCCTTTAGTTTATATAAGGTGTATTGTTGGTATTTGCGCGCTATTTTATCATTTATTCTCAGAGAAGATTATATATTGTTGTCCCAAATAGTCTTTTGAACATAAAAAAAATCCCATAGGCATGTTCCAATATTTTAAATAAACTTCATTCATAGTGTGAACTGTACAGGCAAACAACCCAAGGCATCTAACAGGACATCTTTTTCCTACCTCAGGAGCTTCTTTATTCAGCAGTAGAGTTTACTGTCACCGAAAAGCCTATAGCTAACAGTGTGCATATTAATTTCATAACAGACTTCTTCCCTATGACTAGGTAGATCTGGAAAAGGTCCAGAATAGACACTAAAACTACATTTATTAACCCATACATTTCTTGAAATAATAGCGCACCGAGCTCCCACGGTGCTTATCCTTGTCCTAAGTAGAAAACCTTCATTCTTTCAATCTTCGACATTTGTCTGAAGAACAGAGCAATGGAAGGTGTGTTACATGATCACCATTAACCTTTTATATTCTACAATCAAAT
This sequence comes from Calotriton arnoldi, assembly GCA_963921515.1. Classification (NCBI taxonomy): domain Eukaryota; kingdom Metazoa; phylum Chordata; class Amphibia; order Caudata; family Salamandridae; genus Calotriton; species Calotriton arnoldi. The sequence goes on from CAWUFW010000409.1 coordinate 3,065,073, forward strand.
CTTAATGAACTGCATACACATCCCCATTCATGCCCATGCTTGCCATAGACCGAGCCTGGACTATTGGAAAGAGGAGCTTGATAGCTGGGAAATGAGTCAGGCAGGGAGATGAAAGAAATAATGAGCAAATACAAGGACATGATACAGAGAAGGGAATTAGAAGTAGAAAGGAAAAAATAATGGGCAACAGGAATTAGCATGGGAAAAAATGAAAGCAAAAATCTTTGCAAGCATTGGGAAAAACGCCCCCCCCTATTTTGTTTACAGAGCAAAATGTCATAAACCCCCATTTTTTCAAACATTGGAAAGCACTGAAAAACTCCACTGGAATTCACAACAAATAGAAACTGAAGACAGAAAAGTCTACTCAAAGGAGGGATGTTGCTCAGGTTACAGAGAACGTACAGGTTCAGGTATGAAATTAATCACTTACTGAGCTCAAATAATCTTCATGTAGACACCCAAGTGGTTATGTTTAATTTGAGTTACATAAGGCACATATTTCCAGTATGAGGTCCTGTTGAGACAAAACAAATTAAAGGCAAAAAGCTTACAGAGGATACTTACACTTCTTGCAGATGTGGATTGGAAACATGATTGTCAACTGATCTGTAGAGTCACCTCTGGGTTTAAACTATGGTTACCTGGCTTGAATTTTAAAAAATGGGCTAAGGGCAGTTTTCCCTTTACCAACTTTCCTGCAGTCCTCAGTACAGACCTTCAGAGAACCTGTCCACGGAGTAAAAAAATGTACAGGTGTATCCCAGCACAGGTACTCATAACACACAGACCAAGTTAACTTCTAACAACTGGTTCCATGCAACTTCAGCATTCCAAAACAAGGCTCTCTCTGAGCCACAGCTCTCAGGAGCAAAGGTTCCCAGCAGGCAAGCACATTTCCTACATTGGACACAGGTCTCAATACCCTTGGAGGTCGGCTTCATCACATGGGATGGACACGTTTATGCATTGAAAAACCTTGATAACATCTAGGAAGCACACAGTATGCCAAGGATGGCTACCTGGAGAGTAGAGCCTGTAAGAAGGTGAAATCTGACTACATGGTTACCCCCACTTTTTTCCTGGTGTTTTTCTGTTTTTTGACTAGTCTGACTGGGATCCTGCTATTCAGGACCCCAGTCTATCTGCTTTCTCCCTAAATTGGTTGTGTTATGTACTTTAGGTACACTCCAGATTGGATTCTGGGGTACCCTTATCAGTCCCTAGTATATGGTACACCATGTACCCAGGGCATAGGTACCCCAGAGGCCTCCCAAGGGCTGAAGCATGTATTGTGCCACCCCTGAGAGGCCATTCAAAATGACACCACAGTTCTGCTACTGCAACCTGTGTAAGGAGGTGCATGCACCCCTTACTTAGATATAGTTTACCTATATCTATTCTAAATCACTACACATATAAACCTATCAGTCACCGCTATGGCAGGCCTTATCAATCCTGAAGGCAGGTGCTGGGTTTTGTGTGAGAGGGTGCCCCTGCATGAGCAGAGCCCCTCTGCAGCCTTCTGAATCTATTCTCCGGGGTTGTCTGTGATGCAGCCAACCGTATATACTTAAATGCATTATAACCTCGCGGTAAATGCTAACTTTAAAACGGCTGCTTAGAAACATGTCGTGTTTGGTGTCAAACACCTTGGAATCATACCTCCACACCAGTAACTGGTGTGGGAGGTATGATTCCTCCCTTGTAGTACCACTACTATGGGGCACTGGTCTACCCGGTACCAGTTTTCTCGACCTGGGCAGCACAAAATGGATGCTGCCAGCCACAGACATGAGTCTGCCCTCCTGCTGCTGAGCCAAGCTCGAGCAGAGGAAGGCCTGACAATAGGTTTCCCGTCACAGGGAGGTGTGACCACCTCCCAGACAGGCTTTAGTGTATTGGGGCTGGGTGGGTGCACTCTTAGAGTGCCAGAAAGTCTGCACTGGGGGCACATTTGGTGTCCCCGTGCATAGTCCAGCTCAAACCGGTTGCAGGAGCCAATTGCTCCTGCTCTGGCGCAAAACTGGACAAAGGCCACCCCTCTGTCCTGACCCTCCCATAGGTGGGTCCCCAGAGTTAGTCCAACCCCTTCCTTGGGTATAAAGTAGGAAACCTGACTACAGGACTTTAGATTTTACCTGGACTAAACTCTGCAAGCAGAAACCAAGTACTTCGACGGTCTACACTTCGCTGGACGACAGAAGAATCTCCCTTGGAGTAAATGAGTTACTCCCCTGCAGCAGCAGGCACCTAAACGCATCTGACCGGTTTGCATCTCCCAAGCTCCTGAGGACTCCGAAGATTTCTGCAACACAGGAGGTAGGTTCCCGAGCGTCCCTGAGGTCGATCTGCTCTCTCAGCAATCCTGAGACCAGTATCCCTTGTGGGGACCGTGCAACCTGAACCCCTGTGCAGCGTATACTTTTGCAGCAGCATATGCTTTTCGGCAATCCCTGAGGCTGTGCTTTGGACTATGTATAGTCCTGACCCCGAGCAGCATTTCCACCAAAGATCTCTTGCATCCACTCCATGAGTGCTCTGTGGGCTGGGGTTTCGTGATTCAGCTTGAGGTCCCTTCGCGATCCCTGGTCCGTTGGCCTGTGGGTCCTGGTGAGGGTCACTTTGACTTTCCTTGGGCTTCCCTGCTTGCTCGAGACATGCCCTGACTCCCCATAGCTTGGAGAGTCTCCTGGACCTTGCTGGTCCATACTCTCACTTGTTTCCTCTGCCCGCGTGGGTTGCCTTTGCCAAGGCTTGTTGGTGTTCAATCCGGACACTGACCCCTCAGCACTCGACATCCTTCATGGGAAAGATCACCTCCGGACTTTGGTTGTCGTCGACGTCTCCTGGCCCCCGTGGCTGCAGAGTCAAGCATCCTATCTTCACACCTGAAGCACCCGACATCGGTGGGCATTCGTCTATCGAGCCCCTGGTCACGTGAAGTGGCCCAGACTCTGTCCTCTCTGCTTTCAGGTTCTTCTTACTCCGAATCCAGGCTTGGATTCCACCAGACACTTTTCATCTTCCCGGCAGCAGTACTTCTTCGCATCACACCATTGAAAACGATGAGGGTTTCCGACACCACTTGACCCCTATGCACCCGGCTCCTCTGGGATAGGTAACACGGGTACCTCGGTACTCACAAGGGTGCTGGCCTTAGAACCTTAAATGTTCCAAAGGGTTTGCTTGAAGTCCTCTCCGAAGTGTCCTTAAACTGTAATTTTCCAACCGCGACTTTCCCATAGAGTTGTACGGAGCTCGCGTCTGTGTTCCCACACTGCACCCGTCCTCCGTGGGCTCCCTGTGTCACTCCTGTGGGTGGTTCCTTGGGGTCCCAGCGATTCTACATGCTCTAGGCACTGTGTCTATTGAAGTCGTGGTTGTTATACCACTTTCTTAGTATATGGTTCGGTCTCCCCTGGAGCCCGCTGTGTATTGTGCTATTTACTGTCGTTCTATTGATTTAACATTGTGTACTGTACATTCTAATCTCGGGTAGCGATTAGTAGAGAGTGTTTTAGTAATAAATACATATTTTTATATAACACTTGTGTGGTTCTCCTTTCATTTAGTCATTCAGGAGGTGATATTCTGGTAAAACAAGCCGCTTTACATTCCTTCAAGATTAAGCCTGAAGGCTGCACTCCATAGCTACCACTAGGATAGCTTTCATAAAGGTTATCTTTGACCTAATCATCAATAAGGGTCGTTTGGACTGGTGCAAGGTGCCCACTTTAATTAGTGGACAGCATATACCAGGCCAACTTCTCACAGAGCCCTTCTAAATATGTTTCTTTGTTCCTTGACTCGTCAGACAGTATGAAGTGAAGAATTTTCAGAGCTAGAAAACACTCATAGACCAGGGAAGCACATTTCCGCTTCACTGAGACATGGTCAGCCAGCCACCTGCATTTCATATGTCCATTGGATCAACAGAATCGCATTTGCCAGCTCTGCTGCCAGGAGCACATTACCTGCCTCTTCAGCCAGTTCCCGCATGGACTGCCAGCTTGGCCCTTCAGGATATCATTGGTTACTGTTCTAAATGAGGCCAAGCAAGCAAGCACATGTAAAATTCATTCTCAATCACCAACTGGCATTGGTCCTTGGCACACTCACTTTTTCCATTTCCTCCTCTGAGATGAAAACTAATTTAACCAATAAAAATATGTAATTTTACAGACCAATTGTACTTGTAAGACTTTGAATAAAAGTCTGAGGCTCCATCAGGTCGGCATGTAAGGATTGCATCGGTGCGCCCTTCAAATAAAAAACACTTTAAAAAAAAAAGAACACCCCCTTAAACACAATCCCTTCTTTTAAGTGAAGTTAGCATACACAGTACTGAGAAATGGTCTATAGTTAACAGTATCCGCCTGTACTTACATTCTAGCTGGTAATAATTCTATTAACCAATATGATGAATGTAGCACTTACGCCACACTCTGGTGATTCACTGTCCAACAATGACCAACACCGGGTGCAGCATTAACTTAAGAGGCCGCGTTCACAAAGGCACAACATCCGGTTAATTCCTGTAAAAATACTCTTGCTGCAGCACAGAAACGAGAAACAATAGGTCTGAGTGCCCAGGTTTTATAACGGTGAAGTGGAGGGCTTGGTAGATAAGACCATCAAGTGGAACCGTAGCTAATTAAGTAAGAGGTGCAGATGACGGCCCAGAGCAGGGGAGCGCAATTGTATAGGTAACTGTGAACAAAATAAAACACTGACCTTACTGATGGCCATCTATGAAAAGAGTATGGCTCATGGCATAAACCAATATATACTCTTGTAACGAAATGTAGACAACGTGCTCTAGCCACCAGTAGAGGGCGCCTCAAGAATGTAGCTGACAGCAGTTCTGGGAGCAGAAAAGCTGACCATCTTGTCGACTGAAGATATCATTGGTATGAAAGATGCCACAGCCAGTTAAGGGATTGTCAGTACATGGGGAGCATTGCACATTTGCACCAAGTAGCCCTATGTAAAGTGCACAACAAAATAGAATGTAATGGATGGAATTCTTGAATTAACCGAAATTACTTGTACTAATCTGATTAGCATTTCGCTCCTTTGTTTTTTGCCCAATGTGCTATTACAAAGAGGCACTCACCACTTGCAAATTAGACATGGTCCCACTGAGTGTGAACACAAACAACTCCATACGATGTAATGTGCACATTTAATCTGCCGTGCAACCCGATGATATGGAAATGGTATGCTTGGAACTAGCAAGCTTCAAAGTAAGCATGAGATATCATGGTCCAATTAGATCACCATGTCAGGACAACAACACACTTTCAGTTTTGCTCTTTAATCGTAAAAAGTAATGCATTCCGGGATTTGGTATCTAACCTTGAAACCACATAGCTCTGTAGAAGTGATTAATTTAACGTGGTGTACAAGAAAAACGTGAACTAGGAATATTGGTCCACACAAAGAGAAGTGTAACTATGTTGGGGGAAAAAGGTTTGAGGTGAGGTGACCTAGTCTAAAAGTGAAAGTAATACGATTGAATGGAGATTGATGTACCCATGCCAACATAAGGCAATTTTAAAGTCCATTCTGTTTTCCACGGGTAGCTCTTGAATGATGTTTGGACTGCTTCTTGAATGTCAGCATATGACCTCCTAGAATTCATGCAACATGGAGTCATGCAAACATGTACCATCTTATCTGGCTGTATAAGAACAATAAACATGATGCAGTACAATGTTGAAGTTTTGCCCTTAACACACACACACTTCGGTATTTGAAATGCATGTTTTGGAGTAACAAAAGAACAATTAACACGAAATCTAAAATATGCCTGCAAGTTGGAGCCATGCCCCACGTTGTAAAGGAAGGGCTAGTAATGTGTTACAATTTATAGGCCAACCCTCTGAGGATGTTAAACATTTTGCATGAGAGCTGCCTAAGGATGTTGTTCTAACAGCTGAATGCAGCTCCAGATCATATAGTACAATGCACGAGAAAAAAATGATACTAAAGCTTACAGTAACAAGAAAATACGAACATTACAAAAGATTGCTTTTCTTATTGTTAACCCTACTGTTGCTCCGCACTATTCAGGAAGTAATGCCACGAAACTGCTCTGAAATGGACCGTGTGTGATATGTCACTCTCAATATATTCACTAAGATAGAAGATGTCAAGCCCCTGATAACTCAACATAGGGCCTGATTTAGATTTCGGTGGATGGGTTACTGAGTCACAACCGTGACAGATATCCTGTCTGGCGAAATATAAATCACATAATATCCTATGGGATTTATATTTCAGCAGACGGGATATTTATTTATTTTAGGAGTTTTCTATAGCGCTAGCCAGACCCAAAGGTATTGGAGCGCTTCACAACAGTCGGCCTGCGAGAGACATACAATCTAGACAAAAGTAAACATATTAGCTCAAGGCGCATTTCAAGTCTCAGTGCAATGTACCCAGTGATGCAAGGGGGTCAGGTAGTATTCAGGTTGTGTGTCTGTTGACTTGCACCGCGTCTCCTTTGGGGAGGGGTGACCAGGGCACTTCCACTCGTGGAGGGGAGGAGGAAAAAGACTTAATGTCCCGATAGCAGGGAGCGGCAGGGTGCTGGTTTGTGAGTTTCAACAACAGCTATCAGTTCAGGAAGGAACGATTGAGGAAGAGGTCTTTGAGCTGTCTCTTGAATTTTACAAAGGAGGTGGTAGTCCTGATATGGACTGGGATGGAGTTCCAGATTTTTGGCGCATTTCCAGCGAAGGACCGGGCTGCAGTTTTTTGTTTGCGTGTTTTCATAGGGATGGGGGAGTAGTGTGTTGGTGCTCCTGAGGTTCCTTCCCTGGCCAGCTTTCTTGAGTTTGGAGGCCAGGTATTCTGGCTTCCCTGTGTGCAGGGCTTTGTGTGTTATGCAGGCAGTTCTGAAGCTGGCTCGCTTTTTGACTGGGAGCCATTTTAGTTCTCTGAGTGCGGGTGAAATGTGATCGTATTTCTTAACTCCAGTGACCATTCTAGCTGCTGCGTTGAGAGTTGTTCTGAGGGAGCTAGGTGTGATTTAGCTGTACCTGTGAGGATTGCATTCCCGTAATCAAGTCTAGACAGCACCAGCGATTGAGTCGCTTGTTTGAGGTCCTTGGGCGGGATGAAGGGTTTTATTTTGTAGAGTAGTTTCATGTTGAGGAAGGCGCTTTTTGCGGAGTTCTTAATGTGCTTTGTCATGTCAAGTTTAGGGTCTAGGGGGATTCCTAGCTATTTAACAGAGTCAGCCAGGATGAGATTGCCGTTGAGAGCATCAGTAGCTTTTACCCAGTCTAGGATTTGGGGGTTCTCTTCTTTGTTAGAAATGAGTACGATTTCCGTTTTGTCTTGGTTGAGTTTTAGATGATTTATTGTCAGCCAGTGTTGGACTTCTCTTAGAGTGTTGTTGAGTCTCTGAATGTCATCAATGGAGGAGGTTTCGAGGTAGATCTGGGTATCGTCTGAATAGAGGTGGAAGGGGATGTTGGCTTTTTTGAGTATGTTTGTGAGGGGTTCCATGTATATGTTGAATAGTTGCGGGGAAAGTACTGATCCTTGGGGAACACCCCTGCTGATGGGGTGTAGGTCAGACGTGAAGTTTTTGATTTTTATTCTTTGGGTGCAGTTGTGGAGGAAGGAGGAGAACCAGTGTAAAACCATCTCATCCACACCTACCCTTTCTTTGAGGACCTTGATGAGTCGATTATGGTCAACCGTGTTGAATGCTGCCGATAAGTCCAGGAGAATGAGTAAGCAGCATTGGTCTGTATCGAGTGACTTGTGGATATCATCCATGACGTTGAGGATCGCGGTCTCAATGCTACAGCCTTTTCTGAAGCCCGATTGGTGGGGGTCTAGTAGGTTGATGCTGTCAATATGTTGAGTCAGTTGTAGGAGGACGCACCTTTGCTAGGATTTTGGCTAGGAGAGGGAGATTGGAGACGGGTCTGAAGTTGTTCAGATCATTGGTGTCCAAGCCTGGCTTTTTCAGTAGTGGAGTGACTTGGCCGGCTTTCAGGCATTCTGGAATGTCTCCCGTTCTTAGAGAGCTATTTATGATTTTGCTCCAGAGCGGGGCTAGGGAGAGTTTACGTTTTTTGGCCATTTGGGCGGGAATAGGATCTAGGACATGAGAAGAAGGTTTGGAAGAGGAGATTAGATTGACTATCTCCTTTTCCGAGATGGGGATGAAGGATTTCCAGGTTTTAGGGGGATGTTTGGGTGTGGGGTCTTCTGTTCTTGGTGGGGGGATCATGAGAGGGGGACTGAGGTCGTTGCAGTTGTCCAGTGAAAACTCGATCTTGGTGATTTTGTCGTTGAAGAAGTTCGTGAAGTTGTCACATCGCTCTTTGGAGGCCTGAGCTGAGGATGTAGGGGGCTTGGAAGTTTGTTGCCTAATGAGGTTGAAGAGTTCTTTAGGCCTGTTTTTTGCATTGTTTAGAGCGTTGCAGAAAAATGCGGACTTTTTGTTCTTTATGTGGTTTTTGTAATTCGCGCGAACTGATTTGAGTTGATCGTGGAGGATTTTGGAAGGGTTGTTCTGCCAGAGTCTTTCTGTAGCTCTAAGTTGTCGCCTTTCAGCGTTGATGTCTGTGTTGAACCATGATCTGGATGGAGTGTTCCTGACTCTATTTAGTTTCAATGGGGCAAATTGGTCCAGAATGGAGGTCATATTTGTGTTGTAGAGGGAGGTGAGTTCTGTTGTGGAGAGATCCTCTGTGAGGATGGGAAGGAGAGAGCTAACCTTTTCTTCGAGGTCAGCCAAGGGAATCTGATTGAGGTTTCTTACCCATTTGGGGGGGTCATGTGTAAGGGATTGTTCTCGAGTCGTTTGGTCCGACCACCACATCATCCTATTCCACATCAACCAGTCAACAGGCAGGATGTGGTTGATCGTGATTGTGTCTCTTTGGGAAATAATGGCATCTAGGATTGCTCCTCTGTTGTGAGTTTCCTCTGAGCAGTGTTGGGTGAGGTTGTTGGTGAGGAGGAGATCCTTCAGGGTTAGGATTAGCGAGTTGTTTTCTTCGTTCCAGTGTAGGTTGAGGTCCCCCAGAATTAAGTTGTTTGTGTCGCGAAGTGAGCAATTGGCAATCAGGTCAGACAGGTGTTCGCCGAATGTGTTGGTGTTGCCTGGTGGGTGGTATAGGAGATGACAGCGTAGAGACTTTTTGTCCCTTGTCTTAATGTGGGTGGTTAAGCATTCAAAGAATGTCTGTCACTCGTGATGGAGTAACCCGTCCGCTGAAATCTAAATCAGGCCCATAGACTAAAATAAGCTGTGCCCTCTGTTTCGATACTTGTGGCGCACCACATAAACACTTTCTAATGCTACCACACCTTTGGCATTAAAATCTGACACATGCACCTCTCCCCCACAAAAAACATGGTGAGAGACCTTTACTGAAATATCCTTGAACTTTCTACATTTCAAAGCATTCAGTCAGTGGCAAAACAGGATTCCAAAATGAGGAGGCACCTATGACCAGGATACTCAATTTTAGTTGTTTCTGGTACTCGCCTTCTGCCAGCAGCATCATTGGCATTGGCAGGAAGATCCTGGCCAGGGCCTCAATGGAAAGGACCAGACCTCTTCACCAGCACCAGCAACAACAGTGCCAGCACCTGCGGCTAGCACATGTACAGTTCAGGACACTGTGACCACGGATAACCCTTCTAACACTCCAGCTGCAAAGGCAAGTACGCCATAACTGGCACTTCTGAGAAACCAATTTCCTCTTTGAAATACTAGAATGACATCTTCAAAGAACTGTCAAGAAATCTCCAGGGTCAGTGTGAGGCAGCAAGAACGAAATAACTCACTCCAGGAGAGGCCTGGATACACTTCAATACTGATTCATGATGTTTCAGACATGCCCACTTGCACCCAGGTAATGAGTGTCTCAATCAACAGCCTGGTGTCCGTCAAAAACTGGCACAGTCATTGCATCGAGCTATTCAAAAACATGTGCCTAGCAGAAAAAGTCTTCATTGCACGGTGCAGGTTCATCCTAACCCTAGACTGCAAAAAGCATGCTTGCCCTGCACTCCTGCAGCCCCACAAAGGGGATTCCGTGTTAGGAACCAAGCTATTGAGCTATTCCCTACAGAGCTCTGCAGAGGTAACATAACATACCCCAACACTTAGATTTGGCAACGTAGTCTGAGCTCTCCAGGAGAATATACTTAGAGTTGCTTTGTATTAATTTACACAATAGTTCAACAGGAACAGAATAAGAAACTTAAGATTCAAACCAGGTTTAGCCAAAGAAAGTGGAAAATGTACTCATCGTTTAGTATAAAAAATGATCAAAATTGAGTGAAAGGAATAAAAATTGTTAGCAAAATCAGACTTAAACAACGTAAGTGGAGCAGCTAGTCAAGTGTTCTAGGCAGGAGAAAGAGTAAATGAAAATCAAGAACGAGAGTCGCATTGAATTGTTGTCAAAATCATGTTCGAATTGGTAGTTGTACTTGGTGAGTTGCGTGTGAGCCGGACACTAAAGATCAGAAGTGAGGGACAATGAGAATGCTCATGAGTCATCTCATAAAATCAGTTGCAGAAGCAGTCCTGCTGTGTCATACAGGGCCTCAGAGTCAGTACACCACAAAGGTTCATGGGTGCCTTGTAGGCCCCAGACACATTTATCAGGTCACAACCGACAGAAAGCTTACAGATTCCTTTGTCTTGGAATCCAAAGGTGGTCCTTTCAAACACTTCTTGCTTTCAAGGAAATTTTGAGGAACCATAGTAGGAGTATTTGAAGGTTACCACCCTGTGCCATCTGAATACAACTAAGAACACAAATTCCATGCCCTCTCTTATGACAAAATTATGTCTTTCAAGATGTTTGGGAAGAAGTTCCCAGAGCAAGAGCTACTCCCAGCTGTCCCAATTTTTGCCTAAAAAAAAACCCCTTCCATCAACCCAAAAGTCCCATGCTGATAATTGGTGAAGAAAACAGTACCTGAATTGAAAGTGCCAGGCTGCAGAAAATAATCCTAAAAGCAAAAGTAACAATTGATGGAAGGAATGCTGAATAATGCAAACATTCACCCCCAGTCACAAAGCTCTGGGTTTAATCCATCGTTCTTTTGCTCACCACGCCACCCCAGTTTGATTTGCATATGGCTGGGTCCAGTCTTGACCCTGTTCCCAATGGGAACAGTCCAGCCCAAACTGCCAAGCCAGGTCCTCTCTGGACCGGAAACAAGCCTCCTGGGACCGGTTTCGGTGCATCACCCATCCTCAGCCATTCTAGTTTGAATCCAGTGGCGCAGTGAGCACGTGACCCATGTCTGGGCATACCCTTCCCACTTAGGGCGACAAAAGGACCAATTGATGGACGGAATGCTGAACAATGCAAACATTCACACTCAGTCACAAAGATCTGGGTTTAATCCATCGTTCTTTTGCTGACTACGCCACCCCAGTTTTGACCCAGCACTTGCATTAAACAGTTTATCTCTTGGGCTCACCACCTATTCCATTAACACATTGTTAACCTTGATGAATCACCACTGAGTGAAGTGGCTGCACACTTGATACAGCCGCAAACCAGGGGCGGCTCCTCCACTAGGGCGGAGGAGCGTCTCCCTACTGCTTTCTCGCAGTGCGAGAAAAAGAAACAAACTGGTAATTATTACCATTTTATGTTTCTGCTTCTTGCACTGCGAGAAAGCAGAAGGGTTTGGTTGCGGGCGGGCGTGTGGGTGGGGCTGCTCTGCGAGCAGGGCTGGGCAGGGGAGGAGTGGTGTGCCCACTCCTGAGTGTGCATGACTGGTTTGGTCGGCCCTCTGGGGCCCACCAAACCAGTCATGCACACTCTGCCCTTCTCAATGGCGCAAACTGTAATTACGTGGCCTGCAGCCAGACAGTAGTGTGATTTCATTTTAAATCCAGTTTGCTGCAAAAATATTCTTTTATGATCGGTAAGGATTATTGAGCATCCAACTACTGATTCAGACATCAAGTGCTAAAAAGTATTTCCCAAAGTGTGGCAAATTCCATCCACTGTCACGATGCATTGAAAAAAATAATTGTTGCCCTCCCAGTCTTGTCACACCCAAGCCTGATGATGTGATATTTTTTCTTTGCAGGAGACACTGGGACATATTTACAAGAACTGAACGCCACCAGAACGTCATTTTTAGTGACGTTCTGGTGACGTTAAGTCGTTTGCCTCATTTACAAGGTGGGGTTAAGCTACTTAACGTGGCTTAACGCTCCCTTGTAAATAATGCCCCTATTCATGAAGCACTTAGCGTGAAAGGGCGTGCATGGGTGTTGCAGTTGGCATTCTTCCACAACACCTATTGCCTTTTGATGCTCCCCCATATTTACAAGGTATGGGGCAGCGCCAAAAATAAGACCCAGAAATACCCGGTGTTAAACAGGTGATACGAGGAGAAATGTTGCATTTCGCCTCGTATTTTGCTCTTTCCATGTGTGCTGCATTCTGCAGCACACACAGAAACAGCAAATTGCCTGTGAAGATTGTTTATGTGCAGGTAGGGACACCTTCATGCACATAAACAATCCCCCCTGCAGCGCAGGCACCCTTGCAACATGGCGCAAGGGTGCCTGCACTGGCGCTAGGCTGCTTCTTTAGAGCCAGTGCTAGGGGAAACACAGGGGTGCACTGCATTTTTGTAAATACAGCGCATCCATGCTTTTTTAAACTGACGGAGTGCGGCATTACCAATTTTGACGTAGCACTGCTCTCTGCCAGTTTCTATACATATGCCCCATTTAGTCTTATTTCTCCATTGCATAACTGATACATTTGCAACCACAACCAGACCACTGTTCGAGCATAGTTAACCTACATAATGGCACCAACGAATATTTTCTTGCCTTAATCCAGTATCCAGAAGTGCAATAAAAAAAAAAACTAATGGAAAAAACACACAAACCAGTGGGAACTCTTCAGTGTCTTACCCTCACCAGCAAGAGCAACCATGATGGGCTGTGGGCATGTTTCAAGCAATCCACCACAGCAACAAACCTTTAATTAAGCACTCTCCGAGGCCTGCAGGATGAGACTCGTCCACTCTCATCCTGTGATGTGGGTTGGCTAAGTCTGGATTTCTACACAAGGACATGGATCCACTTCTAAAATTCTGACCCAAATGTAATGGATGCCAGCTTTTGAGAAATGATTGGACATGTTATTCACTTTGGGCACTTTGACCCTTCACTTTTATCCACTGGATAATTAGCTTGTAGACTGCATTACTTGACCAGTGATCTAGGGTTCAACTTAAGGATTGCATTCACTTTTATCGTAAGCTCATTATCTTAAAATATCAGCTGGCTGTACCCTTCCAGTTGATCCCAAAGCTGCCTAACTGTTTTGTGTGCAACTGCTGTGCTGTGTGGATGTTTTTCTCTATGGCCTTATGGAGTTCATTTACGGTAGGGGTGGGCATACCTGGCGTAATTTTCTCTAGTGTAATTTCTCGTAAACACAGCAAAATTACTCATTAGTATGTGCAATTATGTGAGAAGCATAATCCAGCATTTAGAACTACTTTAATAGTGCAAAATGGACCTCGTGTCCAAAATGGGCCAGAGAATGAATTTTGAACTTAGAAAATATCACTAAATGCTACAGGATACACACAGCATAAGTCAGCAGCTGCTCGCTCCCTGTTGATCTTTTTGAAAAGAAACAAAGTAATGCTCCCCTCTCCATGGGAGGCTTCTCTCATGGCAAGGAGAGCATTGAAATGGTTTTACTGTTCCATACTGCCAGCTTCAACCTGGCGGTAAGGAACAGTGAAAAATTACTGTTAGACGTATCATCCTTAGGGTGGTCTTTCCCTCAACCTTTTGCCTCCCATTGTTGCTGATTATTTTTGTTGGCCTTAGGACTCTGAGCACTTTACCACTGCTAACCAGTGCTAAAGTGCATGTGCTTTTCCCCTAAACATGATGACATTGGTGTAGACTCGATTGCCATATTTGTTGTACGGGTAAGTCCCTTGTAAAGTGGTGTACCACATACCCAGGGCCTGTACTGCAAATGCTACTAGTAGGCTGCAGCACTGATTGTGCCACTCACTACTTCAAACCTGTCTCAGGTCTGCCACTGCAGGGCCTGTGTGTGAAATTTACTGCCACATTGACTTGGCATTTAAAACTACTTGCCAAGCATTAAACTCTCCTTTTATCACATATAAGTTACCCCTAAGGTAGGCTCTAAGTAATCCTAAGGGCAGGGGGCTATGTAAGTAAAAGGTAGGACATGTACCTTTATGTTTTGCATGTCCTGGAAGTGACAAACAGCCTATTTCATTTTTCACTACAGTGAGGTCTACCCCTCTCATAGGCCAGCATTGAGAATTCCTAAATATACTTTTAAGCTGTAATTTCTGGTCAATGCCGCGTAGCTTTTTCGTGTTTCATATGTTTGGAATGGTAATGATAAATCCTCCTTACCTGTGAAGTTGGATTTAGCATTACTGTTTTAGAAGTGCCACTTTTAGAAAGTGGCATTTTCTCTGTACTTACTGCTCTTTGTGCCTTGCAGCCTGTCTCCAATACACGTCTGCGTTGGGTAACAGCCACACTTTGTGCATTCCCTCTAGACAGCCACAAACACAGGAAGATGGGGCTTATCTGCATTCTGAGCACTCATCTGCATTCATCTGCATTATGATGGGTCTTTCTGGGCAGGAGGAATGGGAGTGGTGACACTTACACTTCAATAAATAGTGTCCTGTCCACACACAAAGTAGTGATTCACCCCCCAAGGTTAGCCTGGCAGACAGGACTGGTTTGAAAGGGATCTGTGTGCACTACAGAGAGTTCTTTTGAAGTCATCCCCTATATCAAAGGCACTTTTGGGTATAAGTAATGGGTCTCTGACCCCCTAAAATTAGACAATGCTTGATCTTGAACTGAACCTCTGTCAGAGGACTGTTGTGCTGCTTAAAGGACTCAACTGGACTGCTTATCTGGAAGGACTGCTTTTCTGCTTGTTGCCCTGTTGCCAGCTGCTCCCTGACTCTGCTGGAAGGACTCAGTCCTTGGAGATCACTTGGATGGAAGACAAGCTGGATTACCTCCTATTTTCTGAAGTCTCAGGGACACAAAAGACTTCCTATGATTCTGCTGGTGGACTCTGCATTTTTTGAGTTCTACCCTTGCTTGAGGTGCCCTGGTCCTCAGAAGTGTGTTCTGCAACTGTTTTCATTAAAAACCAAAGCATTGAATCGACTGCATGAGAAATTCTGCTGCATCACCCTTTGATGCAGACGCTGCCCGATGAAAGTGCTTCCACAGCCAGTGCGACTCGACGATGATAACCCTCTGCAAAGATGACGCACTGCATTCACTTCAGAGGAGCTCGGTGACGATGTGGATCCCCTTTGCGCAGCTCGACGAAGGCACAGTAGACTCTTGATGTTGACAAAAGCTCGACCCAAGGTAGTTCTTCAGCGGGACCGGCCTGCTATTGATCGTGGTCGGCCTGAACTTTGGATTTACACTCGTCCCTCACAACCTCAAGTAATCTTTTGACTGCTAGTGACTTATAAGCACTATTTTTGCATTTAATTTAAAAAATTTATATCTTGACTTTTCTAAACCAGTGAGGAATCTTTTTGTGGTCTATTCATTGTGTTACTGTGTGTGTGTGTGTTGCACAAATATTTTCACATTGTCTCTTCAGATAAGCCAGACTGCTCTGTACCAAGCTACCAGAGGGTGAGCACAGGTAATCTTTTAGTGTGTATCTAGCTTTCCCTGACTAGAATGGTGGTTCCTGCCTGGTCTGGGTGCATACCTCAGCTAACTGGGAATCCCATTTCTAACAATGACTACTTGTCCGCCCATATAAATTGGGTGGGTGAACATGCAGCCTTTTCTCTGAGGGCCCTTACCCCCCCGGGGTCAGCGGTAGGGATTTATCACGGCGGAGACAGAGTAGTCTCTACCATGATTAACCCTAAGGTCTGCCCGCATGTAAATATAGGGGGGAGGACCACTATGTTGGCATGGAAGGAACTCTGTCACCGGTGTGACAGAGTACCCTCTAAACCCAATATATAAATCAGGCCCTATGTCTCAATTGTTGAGCCTAAATTGACAGTATGATTGAGCCCCTTAGAGAACCCTTTTCTTTTCTGAAATAAAGATGCACAGGTTTACATAGTGTTATTCAGCCCCGCCCATCAACCTATACTGTTGGATATTAGCACCATTGTAGTGTGAGGGACAGTATGAAAAGTAATCACAGAACATTCATAGAATGAATGTGTGAGAAATATAAACTTGCAGACTATCACACTAACTATGTCTTCTACATACATTTAGATCTATTGAAGTGGAACTGTGCACAGGTATGCCTGAGCCACATACAGTTAGTTACACAAAGAAACAGATTACAACATTTTTAGGTAACCCTTCACTGCTAAGTAGGAATTCAAAAACTCTTCCCAGAGAGCAAATCAGATAAATTAGAAATACTGAAGAGACTCACGAAAAAACAAATTAGAACATATCTTGTCACCCACGTTTTACTAGAAGACCTCAAGAATAACACCATCCCATTGGGCCTTCAAGTTAAAAACGTCCCGGTCATATTCACTGATGATAAAACATAATAGACACAAAGTGCTCAGGGGATTGGTTGGAACTTTCCATGGAGACAGAGCTTCTGGAAAGACATATCCTAGGTTATGCTAACATCAAGGATGCTAAAAAAAAGTATTAGAATAATTGATAAGCAAACAGCAGAGTTCAGAAATTTGACCATCAATCAGAAAACCACTAAGCTCCCAAGGGACAATAAGAACTATAGTCTCAAGAACATGTATCCGTATTTCAAAGAGAACTTCTATTCTGCACAGAATGCGAACAATATCAATCAACAATTCCAGGGTCAATCAAGAAGAAGAATTATCACTTTTTCGGATACTTCTTCCGATACTAGCCAATAAGGCATGGCAGAAGAAAGTCAAAGCCATTTCCAAAAACCCTCAAACCAACCTTTTTAAGACAGAGGCAGAAAGAAGCATGAGGGAGAGGAGGGAGAGGACAAGCTCAACAGTCAGGACAGATATGGACGAGATGACACACTTACAGATGGTGGATCCAGATAGGCTCCCCATCTACAATCTATCAGAATACAACCTCCTCCCAGAAGAGATGTCAATCCTAAGTAAAAGATTATCATTTGTCCCCTCAACCTTACAAGATAATGTGGAAGGCAAAATTGAAGTCCTACAATTCCTCAGAAAAGTGAGGTTGAAAATATTTTTCTCAGATTGGGATTGTGAAGCAACACTAAGCCATACAGAGCTCAAAAACAAGGCAACCTTCTGTCCATCCCTAACAGATATGCCAGTACAAATGGCTGCATTTGAAGGTATTTTCCTGAAAGAAATTGAATGAAACGACGGTCTCTTTTTGAACATGTTATCAAACATTACCAATGGAGAAATGCAAGCACTACAATTCATTGCTAATAACAAATCGATCACAATTAAGCCCGCCGACAAAGGCAGTGGGATTGTGATTATGGATAGTATGAACTACGTTAAGAAATATATTTAGACAATAAATGAAAATCACTTCAGAAAGATCCCAGTTAACCCCACTGTTGAGATCAGAGAACAGATTTGCACTATCATGGTGATGGTTTGCCGCAAGGATGGCTGTGCCCACTTCAGTTAACATAAAGGGTTGCGGGGATAGTAGTTTGAGTGTAGACATGTTAGTGTTCTATGTAAAGTTACACTCAATATCTAAAAATGGATGTAAAGAAAATAATAAAATGTTCTAATAAAGTAATTAGATTCATACAATGACAATGGTTCTTCTCCAGATTGTGTTCCAGCACCAGTACCTTCCATGGCAATTCCCTCACCTTCAAACATTCACAGTTGACACACTTGTCTCAAAGAGATGCTCACTGATGTTAGGCAAAAATAAAATGTTGCAGTATGTGGTGACTCCAATGCACATGTTATCGCATACATGCAACCAAAATGGTTACACTTCTCTTGGTGAGGCACAGCGCATCTTATATCCCAAAGCAAAATGGCCACAGAAGAGGATGTGAGCCTCCGGCAGCCAATCCCCTAGTATGTTGCTTAAAGTGATGCACACACCACAGTGTCCTGTACTCCACCTTCACCATCAAACATATTACAAGCACCCTCCCATATCCTTTTGTGTGTCTCATCTAGCGCCCTTAGTGGCATGAGTATGCCCAAATGTGGGTCCCATACTCACTGTGCCGCTAGAACCAAGCTGTACCCGGCTGATGAGCCCATAACTAGGGTGAAACTGGTCCTGGGTTGCTTGTGTTCTGGTTCAGGGAGGACCGGACTTGGCAGTTCGGGCTGGATAGTTCCCATGAGGAGCTGGATCAAGACTGATTTGCATATGGCTGAATCAAACCAAGGTGGCATGGTGAGGAAAAAAAGGATGGTTTGGGGTGCTACCCTGAGCTTTTGCCATTGGATAGACTTATTGCAAGCAGCCTCCCATCACCTTTTGTGTGTTTCATGTACCGCCCTTAGTGGCACAGGTATGCCCAGATGTGGGTCCCGTGCTCACTGTGTCACTGGAACCAAGCTGTACCCGGCTGACAAGCCCATAACAAGGGCAAAATCGGTCCTGGGTGCTTGAGTTGTGGTTCAGGGAGGACCTGGCTTGGCAGTTCATGCTAGACTGTTCCATGAGGAGCAGGGTCAAGACTGATTTGCATATGGCTGGTCCAAACTGAGGTGGCATGGTGAGCAAAAGAACAATGGGTTGGAGTGCTACCCCAAGCTATTGCTAGTGGTTAGACTTATTGCAAGCAGCCACCCATCACCTTTTGTGTGTTTCATGTACTGCCCTTAGTGCCATGGGTATGCCCAGACATGGGTCCCAAGCTCACTGTGCCACTAGAACCAACCTGTACCTGGCTGATGAGCCCATAACTAGGGTAAAATCGGTCCTGGGTTGCTTCTGTTCTGGTTCAGGGAAGACCTGACTTAGCAGTTCAGGCTGGACTGTTCCCATGAGGAGCAGGGTGAAGACTGATTTGCATATGGCTGGATCCAAACATGAGGAGGCATGGTGAGCAAAAGAATGATCTGTTTGAGTGCAACTCCGAGCTATTGCCAGTGGTTAGACTTATTACAAGCAGCCTCCCATCACTTTTTGTGTGTTTTATGAGCCCTCACTCTATCAGAATTTATGTGGAAATGTGAGCCCTGGTGTTTCAATGTGTGGCAGCGGTGGTTTGGCTCTTCACAGAAATCATGGTTGAATCGGATAGCCAACA
This sequence comes from Calotriton arnoldi, assembly GCA_963921515.1. Lineage (NCBI taxonomy): Eukaryota > Metazoa > Chordata > Amphibia > Caudata > Salamandridae > Calotriton > Calotriton arnoldi. The sequence continues at coordinate 3,084,362 of CAWUFW010000409.1, forward strand.
TCACCTGAAAAATAATGCAAATTTCCCCGAGGTTATTTCCTGAGCACACCATGGTCTGTACATTTTATGCATGAAAAAAGATATGCATTCCCAAGCCATGTCCTGTTGAATGCAAGTGAGCCACGAGTTGCAGAATACTGTTGTCAGCGCAGCTACAAAATCCTCATGTTTTTTGGGCCAGATTTCACTAAAACACACATTGCAATCAATGATGGCATGCACATTGATGCAATTCAAACCAACCCCACATTGCAGGAGATCTCAACAAGAACAGGACAGCAGGCAAGTGCTTCAGTTATGGAAGCCTATGGTGCTCCAAAAGCATACTCCTAGCCTGCAGCCTACGAGGAACATGCCAGGGTGACTTAATGGCCAGTCCAGCCCTGCATGGGCACCATCAGTGGCACCAAGTACAGAGGGTAACACAGAAAACTGAGATCATTGGGAAAGGTATATGTTGCTCTACTTGTTTCAATAGAGCAGTCAGTGTGTGACTGAGGATAACTCAAAAAGGCTTCCTCTGATGTCTCATTTGCCAGTCATCGAGCACAGTAAAATACGCCACTAGCACTGGTGCAAATTACCTAACAGGGCTTGTAGAAGCCGTAGTACTACATGCACTCTGCCAATCCTGGATTCTAAGACTGGCTGTGAATTGCTGGTGATTTCAAAGATGGCCGCCTGGTCTAGCAAATACATCCACAGCAAGTGCTTATGTAACATGTCCAGAATTTACATCCTTTTGCGGAAGATGTGTGAGCTGCGTCTGCAGCTCCCCTGCATGTCTCTTTGGCTCTGGTGTTCCCTAACGTTTTTAAAAAGATATTGTGTCTATGTGTTGCATGTGCAAAACATATTCAGATATTTAGTGATCTTTCGTAGTATAAACACCAGCAAAACTTCTACCACACGTTTACTGACAGATTGGTTTAAATGAATGTTGTGTTTCAATGTTAAAGACAGATAAAGGTAATATGTCATTCTGTGTATGATTTGTTAGAGTACTATGAAGAATATTCCTGCATACCACAGCAAGCCACATATTAGACCATAGTAATATCCTTACCGTACTCTGTAGAGCGAGTGTTCACAGTGTATGTGTGTTCATGTGAGTGTGTGTGCAAGTGTTCACAGTGTGACTGTGTAATTCCAAAGTCATGCGTGCCGTACAACTGGCTACTTAAACTCTATCAATTAAAACAGTTGATTTATGTGAATCCAGTTTTGTAGTTATGCATTTTCATGATGGGCTCTCCACCACAGTGGGTTTCTATTGTGGAAACTCAACCATACACTTCTGCCATTAAATATTTAAAGTTACAGGTATGGCTTCAAGCTAATTCAAGGGGAGAATGGCCTTAAACATGGATTTACACCATGAAATGCCTAATGTTAACATCACTGCTGGACATTTCCATTATACCAAACATGTGATCACAGACTTATTCCATGACGCCATTGCAACCATGCTTTGAGTTGCTTAGAGTTTCAATGACTGGTTTGGTAAACGTAGATAGCATTTTAACTACGGACTTTGTCAACACTGGAAAAAGCATAACACACTTCTGTCTCAGGCATACTGGCATTTCAAGTGACTTGTTACCTGAAGAGGTACCCTCAATTGTGTTGTTATGAAAATTCCATTAGTGGAAATTCTGACACGAGTTGCTAAATAACTCCCTTAAAGAAGGTATTCCAACTCCTTTGATGAATCCTACAACCTCCTTAAAACCTGAACCTGCTTTGCTGAAACCTGTTTTAGAAGCAAAATGGTCAATGGAAGTCACGTAATTAAGCATAATTTGACATAATTTTGCATAATTATGCAAAGGCAAATTACCCAAATTTCACATACCCCTAGTTGGTGGCTAGATGTGCCAAGCAAGTTCTCTGCCAATCTCCTTTACGAGGAAATCATTCCTTCATGTCCCAGAGACCTGGTGCACTTTCCCTCCTGTCCACCGGAACAGGATGACCTCTTTTCCATACAGTTTAATTTCATATGTACTCCATACTCTAACAAAGACGTCCGCGGAGGAGGTTAGGAAGACTCTTATGGATCTTAAGTCAGGCTCCCCCGACAACCCTTGAAAAATCTTCCTATTTCAGTCACTAGGTTGTATGATGACATTTTGTACATTTTATGCTGAAGGTAGAGAGTGAGCAGAATATCCTCAAAACTAGAGAATATCCTAGCAGCGGTTCAGAGCGTAGAACATGTTTTTGCCTTGTTAGGTAGAAGTCTATCAGACAGCCTAGCTGTCTTGCTGCAAAGACATATTGGGGACATGCTGAAAACTTACCTAGGAATGCATCCCGCCTATTGCTAACCATTGGCTTTGTGTTTTGCAGTACACATTAAATTGTGTTCTATTTGCTGACTTTATTTGTTTTAGAGAGTCTAGCATGTCTTTGCCTTTTCCGTTGAGCATATCCTCGTTACCACCTCTCTGATTGGCTCCTTGTATTCTTTCACTAGCGCTCGCTTTCCAGAAACTTCTTTTTTTTCTTTTCCTCAAGGCATTCTTTGAGAGTGCTTGTGTTTTCAGCTGTCTGTTTTGTACGCTAGTTCACACACTGTATTCCTTTGACAAGATTCCCAACCATGACTGATTCTGCTTATCTCATCAATCACCCATGCCTGTGACTATGCTGGAGTTCAGAAGGTGAATGAGCAAAAAGAGCTATAAATTTTGTTTTTATCTTGCCACATTTGCTGCACTTCAAAGAGAGAGGTCAAAGGTCAGGCTATGTTTTCTGACAAATTGCTCTTTATTCTTTTAAAAGGGAGGTCGGCGTTTACTTTTCTTTCTCTGCAGGATGAGAAGATTTTGTAAAGTGATCTACACATCAACCATGGTGTCTTATATTCCTGAGTTAGGCCCATGTAGCGAAGCAGCTTATTTCTCACATTGTCCTCACAAATAAAATTTACAGCTGTGACCTTTTGCACATATTTGCTTGCATGACAATCTTGAATTACTTTCCCTGAAACTAAACTTGTTTTCACATCTAGCTTCACACAACATTACCACAACACCCTGAACATCTTTTACAAGGCCTCGTTTCACACTACGTACAAATGTCATCACTATCTTCATCCACGGGGTGACAGGGCAATCTACATATCCATTACATCATTAATCTATGCACACATCGCAAGGCTTCTTTCTATTATAAAAGATGAGCATCCCGATAGATTATCAAAGGAGGCACTTCCGCTGACACCAAGGTCTTTGCATGCTGAGAAATCACCACACAGCGGTCGGACATCTCATGAGGGGTGTCCAGTTCATGACCAAGATGGGGTCCTTCACTCTCTCCCATCAGGAAATGGGGTTAGATCGTCCCTTGGGGGGATTCTTGGCTATAAACCTACACACACTCTCGGTACACTTAGAGTAGGGTTCGCATCATAGGAGTACGCTCGATTACTGCCTCGTTTTATATGCTAGCATATATATATATATATATATATATATATATATATCACTGCACCTCATAAAATCGTTCCACTTCCAAACAAAGATGAGTGCAGACCTCCGATAGTGCATAAATTATTTATTGCATGAGTCTTCTGCCATTACGCGTTTCGGCCGTGCAAGCGGCCTTGATCACATGACAGCTCTCACAAAAGTGTCCCGCTTTTTAAAGTGCTAGTGCCACATAAAATCATGAACATAAACAAAATACTTGCGACTGCTCATTACTACTTGCATGAATGCTTATGATGTTATTTAATTAATGAAATGGCATCCTATTTAATTAAAACCTGTAGTTTAACCACAATTTTAACAATATAAATATTTGCGTAAATAGTCCCCTGCCTTCATATATAACAGTATACATGCTTTAATGCCATGTTTGAGTAATAATGTAAAGTTCATGAATTATGTTAAATTTTTAAAAAAGATACAGAAAAAATGTTTTGGTGCTCCCCTAACGTGGAAATGAACATGAATCAACATATATTCAAAAACATGTGCCAGAAATTATGTTATGTACAAAATATCAAAGATACCAATCTCATTATTACACAAATTACTCGTATATTAGTTTATCAGATGAGCTCTCATATTGCTCTTTCTAAAACAAAGTAGTCCAATGCCTTGCATTTTCACTCATTGCATAATGCCTGTTTTGCACTACAGTGGACCCCTATTTAGTCTGTAATAACTTGATAGAGTAAAAGTGCCAATGTGCTACAGTACCTGTGATTAAAATGCATAATGCCGATTAAAATACAAATGTAGAGAGAACTAGAATTCAAGTTAATCAGATGTGCAAAATTAGCTATACAATAATCAATTCAAATATACTCAGTTGAAATCACCAGATTATATGAGGAGTCAAATAGTACCGAGAAAACAGTTGTATGAATCATTATACTAATCATAATAAATAAATAGACACTGAAAAAACCTTGTTAAAAATGACCAGAAATAAAACACAATGATAAAAGTACCCTATGTAAAATAACCAATCATTAAAATCAAGGCTGACTCAGGATTCAAAATTGTATAAAGTTTGCATAAAAATGATTTCAGACCATTAAATTCATAATATTGTAGGTTGACAATTGTACTGATAATGCTCAAAGAAGACTTTAACAATTATAGGAAAGTATGGAGATCTTCTGTAGCGTTGAGCCCGCCCGGGTGTTTAGAATCGAACTCTAATATATAACTGGTCTCCAGGCGTCTCAATTTCGCTTCCCTGTCACCCCCTCTTTTTAAAATGGGGATGGCTTCGATGGCAAAATACTTAAGATGCTGTGGGTTGCTATCATGTACAGACTGAAAATGCCTTGCAACTGGGTAATTTTGATCTTTGTTAATTATCGCCCTAATATGTTGTAAAATGCGTTTGTGGACTGCCAGTTTGGTACTTCCTATGTATTTCAGATGACAGTCACATTCCAAGACATAAACAGAATATTCAGTCTTGCATGTTAAATGTTGCTTGATTTCCCTTACTGTTTTGGAAAAAGCAGTTGTAAAAGTTTTCACATTGGTACCAAACTGGCAGGCCTTACATGATTGACAATAAGAAAGGGTTTTTTAAATGTCTACCACATATCCTTACGGCAGCTCTCCTGACTATTTTTGACCAACATATTACCCATACTCATAGATCTTCTGAAAGTAATGGAGGGATTTGAGGGCATCTGGTCACCTATCACTGGGTCATCTTGGATAAAGTGCCAATTGCGTCTTATGATACTCCTCAGTTGTTTCTCCTGTTTGGAGTATGTCAAAATCAGTCTTACAGGTTGTGTACTCTGTACAACCACTCCCTGGGATAATTTGGAGTTATAGGCAAGGAGATCCCCCCGAGCCCTCGCTTGAGATTTAAACATGGTGGCATCCACTGTTGATGTACTGTAACCCCTGGCTAAAAATCTATTACGACTTTCAATTTGCCTAATCTTCGCATCCTCTGGATCACTACAAATGCGTCGGATGCGGAGCATCTCACCGTAGGGAATGCTCCTGATTAAATGTGGAGGATGGGCACTTGATGCATGTAAAAGTGTATTACCTGCCGTGGGCTTTCTAAAAGGGTAGTGGTTAAAACATTATTTTCTACTGAAATTTGAACATCTAAGAAAGTCAGTGAGTGCCTATTAATGGTAAAAGTGAATTTAAGGTTAAAATCATTCTGATTAATTTCATCTATACATTTTTTGGCACTTTCCTCACTTCCTCGCCACACAATAAACAGATCATCAATGAAACGTAACCAGGAGACAATATTAGTGGTATATATATGTTCATACTTGCGCATGAGGACCAGTTCCTCCCACCAGCCCATAAATAAACAGGCATAACTGGGGGAGAAGCTGGCCCCCATTGCAACTCCCTGAATCTGTTGGTAAAACTGGCCAATAAAAAGGAATAGATTGTTTTCTAGGCTAAAAAGCAACATATCTAACAACATTCGTGTATGTTGTGCATACATCATAGATCTTGTACTAAGAAAGTACTCCACAGCTCTCAGTCCATCCCGGTTTCTAATACAGGTGTATAAAGAACACACATCCAGTGTTATAAGTAAAAGATCAGAATTCCAAGACAAATCTTTGATTTTGTTTAAAAAGTCACTTGTATCCTGGACATATGACTTGAGTTGCTTCATATGCACCTGCAAAAAATAATCTATGTATCTGGAAAGATTCTCCAGTGGCCCATCACACACTGCAATGATGGGTCTGCCTGGCGGGTTCTCCATACTCTTGTGGACTTTGGGTATAAAATAGATAGATGGCACCAGCGGATGTTCTTTCTTGATGAATCTATACTCGTCCCAACTGAGGAGCCCTAAACTTTTCCAGGCCAACAGATTTTTAAACAGGGAGTCCGGAGTGCTCTTATATTTAAGTGGAGTACTTTTCTTGTAACATTGGGGATCATTTAATTGGCTGTATGCCTCCTTCATATAGTCTTCCATAGGCCAAAGGACAATGTTTCCGCCCTTATCAGAAGTTCTTATCACCACATTTTCCTTTTGCAATTTCAAAATCAATTGATTGTATTTCCTCTCCCTGTTGGTATATGTTTTTTTCGATCTATTAGTGACGTGATTTAATTTTTGATCTGGTTAACCACATGGTCACTGAAAGAGTCCAGTCCATCCCGGGCCATTAGGGGAACAAACTTAGATTTCATTTTGAATGGCGTTTCTGGTCTGGCCTGACCCCCCAGAAAGGGCATATCCTGGCTATGCAATTCTTCTCCATCTTCCAGTTCACACAAGTCCCGGTATAAGCCTATACCTGAGACTGATAGCCCCGGAAAATCCTTACTGGTTCCGGCCTTGATGCTTGTGGCTGTTGATTCAATTGGTGTCCTTTGTTGATGGAATTTTTTAAGTTTTAATTTCCTAATGAATTGATAAACATCAGCTCTCGTTCGGGTGTATTGGAAGTTGGATTATCATACTGCCCTGAATCCAAGTGAAAGTAATTGGGTTTCAGCCACTGACAGGTCGATATTTGCTAGGTTCACGATGGTATTCGCCTCCTGTTGTCTTATTACAATGTCTGTGCATGCCGTGTCTGCAGTTGGTTTTCCTAATTCCGTTTGGCTCGACCCCGGCCCGCTTCTTGGGTTCTCCATTTCCTGCGGGCCTGGCGTCTCCCCCTTCTCCTTTGGGATTTTGTTTTGTGACCAACCCTTGGTTGCGTGGTCTCAAGGTGTCCCTTCTGCCCTGCTTTAAAATATCTAACTCTTCCCCCAATGTGAGCTTGATTCCTTGCTCCACATTCCTTCTGGTGCTTTCATTATCCGATTCACTCTCGGGTGCTGAACTTGTTTCCGAAAGTGAAGATACCTCAGAGCGCTGTTTGTTTATTTCACTGTTCCCTTGCAAGCGTTTGTTGGCTGTAGCTGCCCTTAATGAATCATAACGTCGGGCAAAGGTAAAATTTGACCGTTAGCATAATCATCACGGTCTCTTTTGAACTTGTATGCCTTGCGCACCTTTATTTTCTCCTCTTCTTTTGCCAATCTTACGATCATTTCCTCCCTCATTTTTAGTCCAAACCGGGAGTCACCTTCTTGCTGTTTAATTCTGTCCTCTAAGGCTTCAATCTTGATTTGCAACTCAGCCATATCAATCTCAGCGTATTTTACCAGTATTTGCACCAGTCTTCGCGACGAGTCGAGGTTACATTCACCCCACTCTGCCTTCATCAAGGGGTTTGGCGCCTCATAACTGGGGGCTATCATGATACGCAGCCCCCTAGGGATTCTCCCCACATCAAGGTATCTTTTCAATGAGCGCGCCTCCCACCACTTGGATTGTTCCTGGCGCTTATACTTCTCCAGTAGTTTGAAATTGTCCTTCAACCCATTAGTTCTGGCACTGGAGCTCCCAGCTCCCTCTACATTGGCATTTGCTTGATTCTCTATAGAATCCGAAAACATCTCCTCCGCGGCAAGCTCGCGGTTCCTGAGAGCGTCGGCAGACATATTGACTTGTATTTTGCACTTTGTTACTCCATACAGCAAGCCCAATGACACTGTCGAGCACTGCTCGAACACTGCCCTCGATTGCAAGGAGATATATATATTGTCTTGGGGCCATTGTAGAACTATATCTACTATTTACACTTCTGGTGCTTGTGATCATGTTTATCTGCTTCGGTCTACTAATAATTGCAGCACGCGTATTTTATGCAAGAATAACATTGGTTCAATAAATATTATTGAAAACGTCCCACTGTGTATTCTCTGTATTCTTCTCTGAGAAATAAAGGAGCACGAGTGACTGAGCGAAAGGTTCTGTACTGTTTCCATGATGCCTGAGGGGACAGGGTTGTCATGTTCAGTGGTTGCCAGAAACCATTCGCTCCCTGGTAGGTTAGGGGGGCTTACGGTGGCACTGTGAGCTAGCTGGTCTATAGGCTAACATATCCTAAGGGGGTGTCTGGAATCAGTCTTGACACCAAGCCCCTAGTTTATGTTGTCCAAATAATGTGCAGATCCTATGGTTTAATAGGAACTACACAACATGGCGTCACCAACGTTGGTTAGGCTCTTATTTAATAGTCAAATCTGAGTAGTGCAGTTGTGCTTTCTCAGAGACCGCTACTCACATTTTAATTGGAGATGTCCGTAGTGAGAAGGGAACTAAATCGGCCTCAGCCGAGTATGTATACCCTATGTATTGGCTGTAGGTAATTCAAGCTTGAAGGTTTAGACATTCCCACATTGTGCAAACCATATCTACATAAAATTCATTTAAATAAAATACTACTGCTGTGACAGTGACCAAACAAGATGATGATGTTGGAGGACAGATAGCTGGACTAAATATGTCAGAAAATTGCAGACAGGCAGTTACCATGAAATTATTACAACATGGCCTCCCGGCAACAGGTGGAGATGTTACCTTTGTGGTTGAGGCACATGAAGCATTCAGAACAGAGGTATTCTATTCTTGGGTTAAATTCCCACCGGCAGATGCGCACACACATGGTTATTTCATGAATACATTGAAGAACAACCACCTGAAGAATATTTTCCATAGGTGGACTTAGAAGTCTGGTTAACTTACCAAGAGCACTTGAATTGGTTTAAAGGTGCTGTACCCCATACCACAGAACACGTGAGACTCGGTCCGCTCAGCAGAGGAGGAGTGACCTGGCCGGTCTTAGCGTCATACACACCGTATTCAGACATTGCTGCCTTAACAGCAGCAGGAATGCATACACTCTATAGAGATCTTGTAAAAAATTGCAGAAATCTTACACAATACATAATGAGAACAGTAACAGTTCAACCTGCAAGGGCTGCTCAGGCTACGCAATCTCACATGGATTAGCCCACAAACACTGAATGCCATTATGGGAAAGATTCCCACCAGCTGAGAGAAAATCATGTTCTGGATAGCCAAAAAACAGCACAGCTTGAAGCAGTTTTTACCCAAATGTGGTGCAGGAAAAACACAGAATACTGACAATTTGCTTGCCAATGGGGATGGCTCCCTGATAGAAGATTGTGTCACTTGGTGTACATTCTTCGCTGCCGTATATACCAGAAAACATGGTACACCTTCAAAAGCAGTCATACCAGATGTACTGAAACAGATCAGAATGAGTACGGGGCAGAGCCTGCTCTAGATTTTGGGATGAAACAGGTGGGCAATTTCACCCAGGTATCAGTCATTATGTTGAGTATCATAAAACGTGAGGCAGCAGCAGTGGCTATATGCCAATGCCTGAGAGAATTCACTCCTGCACAGCAGGAGCGAGAATTGCCTAAGATTATCAAGGAGACATACGCTTCGCTTGGTGGAGATAATCTGGGAGCCAGACTTGGGAAACCAATAGTTAAGATTAAATCTGAAAAGGATAACTCTAAGCAAGCACCCAATTCTTCAAAGAAGAAATTTGATAATAAACAAAACAAAGCACAGTCATGGAGTGGGTCTCCTCAAAAGGAACACACCGAAAGAAAATACAATCTGACAAACCGTGACAATATTAGAACACCTGACAGGTATCAGGATACTGATACACGTTCATCTTGTTCCTTTCAGGAGACATCCGAAAAGCGTTCAGAGAGAGACGGAAAGTCAGAGAGCAGATCGGAAGAGCGAGTTAAGCCAAAGAGGGAGACACATCGCACTTCAGACTGCATCATTACACAGGAAGACAAACAAAAGACTTAAAAACCTAAATTTAAGAAGAAGATAGCAGGGATTAAGATTAGAAATGCCCAGGCTACTGAGGACTCTGCTTCTGAACAGGGAATGGGCAGTGATGATGCTGGACAGCATGGCAGAAGTCACAATAGTTCGCCAGAACCTGATGGATTATCCAGGGGTAGTAGCGCTGAATGAGCATATCACAGTGGAAACACCTGATACAAGGGTAAGTGTCCCACATCGTTTACTCGAAATAACACTCCAAATGGAGGGGGACATACCAAGACAAGTAAAGGTTGTCTTTTGGGAGAACCCAACCTATGATTACGACATTCTTTTGGCCGAAAAGGATTGGCCACCTAAATTCGTAATGGACTGTCCAATGGGAGAGGAAGTTATTTTACCTGCTTTCTCTGACCTCTACCAGAATCAGTTCAAAATTCATACGCGTAGGAGTGGGCGTTAGCTTCTGCACTCTACCGCAATCATGTTGGGTGGGATGATGAGTCACCTCATCATGAGATCCCATTAAAATCAATTACTCAACCTCACAGACAATACCCAATAAAGCATGAAGCAAAGAAACAAGTCGGGGAGGTCTTAGATCAACTTGAATTCTAGGGTGTGATAGAGAACTGCACCTCTCCCATGAATAATCCCTTGTTTCCTGTTAGGCAACCCAATAATTCATATCGTTTGGTCTTACATTACAGGCATTTAAACGCATCCACACGCACATTTGCAGTACAAAATGCACATAGTGCCGCATTAATGAATAACACTGTGCTGAAAAAATACAAAACACAAGACATCACAAATGGATTTTTCTGCCAAAATATAGTGCCTGTGAGCAGATATTTAACAACATTCTAGGCGATAGGCTCTAAATGCCAATTTTGTTGATTACCCCAGGATTTTAAGAATAGCCCCAGTTTGTTTTCAGCCAGGGGAACAGAGTTCCTTCAAAAGTTTGATGAGGCGGCATTGTCATATGTAGATGACATCTATCTGACGGACGATTAATTAATGGAACACTTGTCTAGGGTGAACCACATAAATCTTGTGTTCGCCCACCTGGGATACAAATTTTATTCGAAAAAAAAAAAATTGTCCACCTCAGTGTCCTATTTTTAGGCTACGAATTGTCAAGTGAAGGCAACAGCCTGGCGACACAATTTTTAGAAAAATGTACACTGCTCCAACCTCCAACGACTGAAAAGACTGCAATCCATTTTAGGATTTTTTAATTTTGGCAGGACATTCATTTCGAATTATGCAGAAAGGGTTAAACCTTTCTACGACTTAATTAGACCTGAGTTTTCAGTACATCATTGGACACAGGAACATACTGACATGATAGCTTCCAAACATTTACACACCCCTGTCAACACAACTAACCTGGCAATCCACATAGTCGCTGGTCCAACTGGGTGCACATATATCACGTTCAATGAAGGTGATACAGTCCCTATAGTGTACAAACAGATTTGTACACGAATGCTGAAATGCGTTTTGCACCAACAGAAAAAATACTGACAGCAGTACAGACTGCTGTAGTGAGAGAGAGAACACTAGCGTAGGGGAAACACATAATTGTCGTGACCCCGGTACCGATCCTAGAGGCCGTTACAAAGGCAAGCATCTCGAATGCTAAAGCATTACATCCATGATGGATTCAACGGGCTAACTCTCTCACTGCAACAGATGTTGGTATTGCAGGAATGCTTTTGTTTGTAATGTAGAACCAAAACTGAAATCTACAAGAATATCTTCTGCCGAATTAAATTATACCTCTAGATTGACATGAATGTATCATTTATACCGATGGATCTTCCCAGCCGGCCGTGGAAATGAAACAGCAATATTCCGCATCATGCGCATTTGTAAAATGGCGCATTCATGACGGAAAGTTCTTTCCTGGAAAAACACATACTCAGTCTCTAGGGGACTGTATAGTGTAGCTGGCAGAACTAAAAGCTCTGATACTGGCACTACAAAATACAGATTGTGAATTCCCCACACTCACAGTGTGTGATTCATTTTACTGTGTCAAGTCCTATAATGAATATTTGCACCTTTGGAATCCCTAAATCCATTCCGACCCCAATAGTGTACAGACTGACAAGATGCTTTGGGAACAAGTGGCGAAGCTGAAAGAAGACCTGCCATGAGCTCATGTTACTCATACATTGAGTCATCAGCGTGTTGGCGTTCACGTTGAAGGGAATTCCATGGCGGATGAAGCGCCAAGGCAACAGTTCATACTGCTGCTGTTGCTGCAATCACTTGCTCTAGCATGAGAATAGACGGAGCAACTATGATAGCTGTCAATGCCACACGCAACAGCTCAGCACAGCCAAAAGGTTTTCCACTCAAGTACTCCTACAAGTTAGATGCACAAAATATTCTGTATGCTCAAATTCCAGCAGTGTGGGATAGAGTAATACCAAACACTGATCGCAGTTTGGGATTGATACTAGCTGCACATGAGGGTCTGGATTCAGCACATGCAGGGATTACTGCTACAGTTTCATTACTGAAGCAGTGTTACTGGTGGCCAGATCTCAATAAACATACCAAGTACTTTGTCCTCAAATGCATTATCTGCCAGCAGATGAAGGGCTCCACGGTACCACGTCTACCCCAAACACCTTTATTGATCTGACACAAACCTCTCGCATGTGTCTATTTGGATCTCTGCGGCCCCTTACACTCTGACGGGGCTTACAAGTACATATTGGTGTCAGTAGATTCATACTCCAGATTCCTATGGGTTTGGCCCCAGTGCTCGGCTGACGCCCGAACTGTTATAAAGGGTTTGCGAGTCTTTATCGTCACATATGCAATTGGCACACTACATTCTGACCAGGGTCCGGCGTTTAGCTCTTGGGCTTCCAAAGAAGCCATGGGAAGTTTGGGTGTGGTCTTGCGGTACTCCTTCCCCCTATCATCCTGAGGGAAATTCGGTAGTCGAGAGGAAACAAACGTGACTTTAAGCAATCCTTAACAGCAAGGGTATTAGGCTCGGGTGACAGTTGAGTCAATTACCTATATGGTGTCCAGAGAGCACTTAACAACATGCCAAGAAATTCCCTAGGGGGTCGTACACCTTATGAAATCCTATTTGGGGTAAGGATGTGAGTACCCAACCTCGATAGTGTCAGTGCAGTGGTGACTGAAACCCCATTTGACATCAATGATCGTTTGCTTTGTAAAGCTCAACATTCTTTAAGGTCCTGTAAAATATCCAATGTCCAAGTAAAATGCACCGCCACGGGGGGAGTAAACACGGTATCGGCAAGACCTGCCTGGGTTCCGAAGATTGGGGACCTGGTCAAAGAGAAAATAGTGGACAAAAAGGAATTTGGGCCATCTTACAGAACACCTGTACCTGTCCTGGCTGTCGAAGGTACCAGAACTATTATTCTTCTGCCCCTTGCCGGCTGCCAAGACAAGAGGTATGTCTCGACTGATCTGATCAAACCACACTATGTGGCCGATTCTCAACAGTAGGCCACATGGGCTTCTGGGTAGCCGCCGCTCTCCTCTCGCTACCATGCAGGAGGTTCAGATGGAAGCCTTAATAACGACTGAAGACTCCACTTTCCAAGGAGAAGCTGTAAATAACAATTAAATGGTACTTCTCCTATTGAAAATACTACTACTGTACAGTCAACAAGTACAGAAATTTCAATTAAAAAAATTGACGACGTTTATATAAACCTACCACAGATTGAGTCATCTCCCAGTTCTACAAAACCTGATGAGCTTCCAAGAATAGACCTGACGATGCCGGTCTACTTCGTGCATTATGATGATTTCTCATCGGATCCAATTGAACCTGAAATGCTGACACCGCCTCTTCCTTTCATGCTACGAGTGTATGCTTTCTTTCTTTGGCTGAAAAAGACTTACTTTGTTGTTCCCTGGATACATCTCTGGATTATAATTGGATTACTTTTCCTGGTACTTTGGATTGGTATAGTGACTCTCTTTTTCCTACTTCTGAATGGACACTTTCTCCCACAACGCTCCACAGTACAACTTGTGAACTTAGTTCATGTTGTGATGATGCATGTGGTTTAAGAACCAAGACTTGTCCCTGGTGAACATTACAGCGGTTCCATTTCCTAAAGGAATTATATGGGATATGGTATCGTATGATGTACATGGTCCTACTTAACGTTTGAAAATTGCTTATTTGTTTAAAATTTCTTTAAATGACATCATCACCTCTAGTACTTTCTCCGATGATTGGGACATTAAAAATGCAGCCGATTGCTCTAAATCTGAATACAAATTATGCACAGTTTCAATGATGAATTGTATGATGGTGCAAGTAATTTTAGGGACATGTTCTGTTACCAGCATTATGGTCACCATTTTCACATAAAGCTAGTATCCCACATGCTATTTATAATTACACACAATGGGAACACTGCCCTACACCGCTGAAAGGTAGTTCAAAGACTTTTGCACAGAAGTTTACTTATTTTTCAGGTTTTGAAACATCAGACCCAGCCTCGTATTACTATAGGCTTGCACCTATACCTGCAAAGAAAAATATGCTGACAAACACCAAGCTGATATACTCTGCTTCCTTTATTTCCCAACTGTCTAGAAAGGGTTTTGACTTTTGGAAAGACACAATAGACACAAAGTCTATCTGGGTGACAAAAGATTGGCAGGTTCAGGGGACGGAGGCCTTATTTAGAGCATGCCTCGTTCCACATCAAATGATTTTCCTGAACAAGATAGTACAACAAACATCATGTCTTGGTATAGCAAAAAAGAAAGCTTTGAACACACCACATAGTCCCGCATTTTCACGCTTTGAGAATTGGCAGCGTTTTACACACTTCAGTGAGGATACACTAGATACCTTGCTACGTAGTGGTTCTCTCAATTCAGCTGACCCCAATTGGAAGGGTTGGTTGGTTTGGCCTGTGGACACAAACGGGTGTCAATCTAGATTCCTAGGTAACAGTGAAGGGTTTAGGATCAATAGGCCTGATCAACAATATGTACAAACAGGACACTCAAGGGTGGTGACGTCATATAGTGTTGGGAAGTTATGCTTAGATTGGCTACAAACCTCAACATTTACCAGGTTTAAACAACACTTGTTCCTTCTTTCTGATGACATGGATCTCAGGGGTTTTTTACTTGGCCCCGGAATCCATGTCAAAAGCAATTTTTGTTCGGAATATACAATGAGCTGTGAAAGATTTCTCAACAGAGAGATGCTGCGAGATTGCACAAGATTGATAGGGTTAACTTAGAAAAGGCTTTGGCTGTTGTCGACAATGGTATGACCACATTATCATTCAGAATTTATTCACTGGGCAACATAGTATCTCCCGCTATAGATATAATACAACAAGACATGTCAAATTACAACATGGACAGTCACAATTATGGTCAATAGTGATACTGAGCTGGACGTTAAAAACGTTATGTTCTGTCCATGTGCCATGGCGTTACATCAACAGTACAAGTCTGTTTTTGGAATATGATCTAACAGAAAGACAGATAACAATGGCACATAGAGATGTGAAATATACCATGTTGCACATTGAAAAATTGGACCAATTACCTTTCACTGTGGCTGAGACACCATCCACAGACTAGATAATCCATGGGTACATCACCCTACCGGTCACGAGCTTCCGATTCCAATATTGTCTCCAGTACCAACAGGTAGGCAGATATGAAGTGCTAGGGGATGGATATGTGCATGAGTATTGGGAATTACCGTTCAGGTTTAGATGCAGGAATGGTGACAGACATTTTTTCCTAGTGGCATCGACTGCAAACCAAGGAGCCGCTTAAGGTGTCTTCACAAAGACATTTCTCTCCACGGGGCATGCAATGCTTCAATGGCGTAGTTGTCTTGTTATCTGAAGGGTTCCCCAGCTGCCAATATTAATCCTGTATTCAGGCTGTGCTTGAATGGGAGCTATCTGATGCTGAATGATCAAGGTTGCTGCGGTCTCGAACCAGGCATCGCTTATCTGGTGACAGTTAATTCCATAGTCACTTCTTGTACACAAGTACTGTTTCCACCTGCCCGCACAGTTAGGAAGGCAGCACTATGGCCTTCGATAAATGTTGCCAACATAAAATTTGACTCCCTAAGCAAACTGAAAGCCATGCTTTTGCAAAAAGATGTGGCCTTAACTTCAGCCAAAGAGATGTTTGATCTCCAGGTTGCAAGGTCCTCATCTGAGATACAGACACTACTCCAAACTAACTTCCCACTGCATTTTGGGGAGTTGGTCCATCGTATGTTTAACATGTCTGATAAGAATGGAATAGTGCACTTTTTTAAATGTATCAGCTCTGGTTTGGTTAGCACCTTTCAGCCGATTTTCTGAGTTATACCATCTTTCATGCACTCCGTATTGGAAAGTGTTTTGAAGGGCTCCCGCTTGTTCTGCTACTTGTGGCGGGAATCCGGATTTTATTTTTTCTACTCCGCAATGGACGTCCCAGTGCAAATTGGAATGGAGACAGCACTGCTAGTGCTGCGTTGCCATGAGCACATGGTATACTGCTTTGTCACACCTCAGCTTTGAGAACTGAACGAGCATTGGTTCTTATCCTTCAGGCATGTCTGGCTTGACTGTATACAAGCTGTCTTCCGCTGTCTGCTCTGTAGCCACGAATGCATCCTGGATATATATCTCGGATCAGATTTGTTTGTGCCACCGGATATTGAAGCACTGATGGACCCCTTAAAGGCCCATGCGTATTGCTGTCCCCAGCGTATTCCATTGATAATGAACACATTTTTAGAGGCACAATGGGATGCTTCAGCTCCTAGTGATGTGAACAACAGCTTTGCAGAAAACGTATGGGATACAACGCCTCCCTCAGCCGCTGCTGTGGGAACTGGATGGAATCACCTTTGCTCCATGAACATGCTACGAGGGGCGCCCCTGGGAACGTCTGCAGATGTGAGCAACAGTAATGTTGTGTCTACCACTCGGAACACAAACAATTGGCCCTGTTCATGTGGAAACAATTTGGACTCTTTTTTTAAACAAAATGAACAAAAAGTTTTTTCTTTTTCTAGGCACAATGACTTTCTGAGTGCTTGGGATCTCAGATCATGTAATGACTTAAAAATTACTCTTAACAGTATCTAAAAGTGGGCTTCCCAATAAAATATGTATTAAAAGATTTTAAACGTTTTTAAAATTATCTGCTGGCTTTTTAGATAGCTTTTTTAGATATCGACACTTAGTATGAGGAATGGGTGTTATGTTCCCATGTTAGGTCCATGTAGCGATGCAGCTTATTTCTTACATTGTCCTCACAAATAACATTTCCAGCTGCGACCTTTTGCACATATTTGCGTGCACGAAAATCTTGGATTAATTTCCCTGAAACTAAACTTGTTTACACATCTAGCTTCGCACAACATTATCACAATGCCCTAAACATAATGTACATGCTTTCGTTTCGCACGACGTACAAATGTCATCACTATCATCATCCATGAGGCGACAGGGCTATCTACATATCCATAACATCACTAATGGATGCGCACATCGCAAGGCTGCTTTCTATTATAAAAGATGAGCATCCTGATAGATTAGCAGAGGAGGCACTTCCGCTGACACCAAGGTGTTTGCATGCTGAGAAATCACCATGCAGCGGTCTGACATCTCATGAGGGGTATCCAGTTCGTGACCAAGATGGGGTCCTTCACTCTATTCAATCAGGTAATGGGGTTCGATCGTCCCTTGGGGGGATTCTTGGGTATACACCTACACACACTCTAGCTACACTTAGAGTAGGGTTCGCATCATAGGAGTACACTTGATTACTGCCTTATTTTATATGCAAAAATAACAATTGATGGACAGAATGCAGAACAATGTCATACATTCACCCCAGTACAGTGATCTGGGCCTAAATCCATCGTTTTTTGCTCACCATGCCATTCCAGTTTGATCCCAGCCATATGCAAATCAGTCTTGACCCTGTGCCCAATGGGAACAGTCTAGCCCGAACTGCCAGGCCAGGTCCTCCCTGGACTGGAAACAAGCATCCTTGGACTGGTTCGGGGTTTCACCCCTCATCAGCCAGGATAGCTTGACTCCAGTGGCATGGAGAGCACGGAACCCACGTCTGGACATACCCGTCCCACTCAGGATGACAAATGCAAAAAGAACAATTGATGGACAGAATGCAGAACAATGTCATACATTCACCCCAGTACAGTGATCTGGGCCTAAATCCATCGTTTTTTTGCTCACCATGCCATTCCAGTTTGATCCCAGCCATATGCAAATCAGTCTTGACCCTGCGCCCAATGGGAACAGTCTAGCCCGAACTGCCAGGCCAGGTCCTCCCTGGACTGGAAACCAGCATCCTTGGACTGGTTTCGGGGTTTCACCCCTCATCAGCCAGGATAGCTTGACTCCAGTGGCATGGAGAGCACGGGTCCCACGTCTGGGCATTCCCGTCCCACTCAGGGTGACAAATGCAAAAAGAACAATTGATGGCTGGCTGATGAAGGGTGTTACCCAGAAACCAGTCCCAGGATGCTTGTTTACGGTTCAGGGAAGACCTGGCTTGGCAGTTCGGGCTGGACTGTTCCCATGAGGCACAGGGTCAAGACTCATTTGCATATAGCTGCGTCTGAACTGAGGTGGTGAAGTGAGCTAAAGAATGATGATGGATTCAACCCAGATCTGTGACTGGGGGTGAGTGTCTGAAAGGTTTCAGCACTCCGTCCATCATCTCCTTGTGTTTGCCTTATTTTATATGCAGGCATATATATTGCCTTAGCACCTTTACACTTCTGGTGCTTGTAATCACGTTCATCCGCTTCTGTCTACTAATCATTGCAGCAAACTTATTTTATGCAAAAACATTGGTTCAGTAATTATTATTGAAAACGTCCCACTGTGTAATCTCTGTATATTTCTCTGAGAAATAAGTGAGCACGAGTGACTGAGCAAAAGGTTCTGGACTGTTTCTATGATCCCTGAGTGGACAGGGTCGGCATGTTCAGTGGTTGCCAGAAACCATTCGCTCCCTGGTAGGTTAGGGGGGCTTATGGTGGCACTGTGAGCTAGCTGGTCTGTAGGCCAACATATCCTAAGGGGATGTCTGGAATCAGTTTTGGTACCAAGCCCCCTATTTTATGTTGCCCAAACAATGCGCAGATCCTACGGATTAGTAGGAACTACACGACAGGTGGGTACATGGAGCATGAAAGAAAAGGCTGCAGGATGTCATTTTTTTCTAGCACACAACAAAATGTAAATAACTTTAAATGAACTGTACTAATATTGTAAAATACTTAGCAGTCAGGAAAGCACAAATGAAGAACATTTATTTAATTCTGAAGTGTGGTGAAAACAAAGATTGTAATAGGAACAAAATAAATCAATATACTTGGCGATGAGCAAATTAAATATTCGCTAAAACCCGATTTCCACAGATCATCATTTGTACAGTCCATAGATTTATAAAAAAACTGTATGTCTTTGTAACTGCAGTGGTCATTTCAGTAGTAAATGTGTTATGTCACCACACATTTCTTTAGTAATATATTTGCTATAGTATGCCCCAAAATGTACCACCAGCTGCTTACTACACCCGTTTCACTCTCCTGCTGAATACATTTGCTACACTTGTTCTTGGTGTCATTCATGGATTTTTCACAACCTCTATGACTTCAGTGATGTAACATAAATGGCAGCATCCCCACTCTGAAAATTGTTTCATCACCACTGGCTCATCTCAATTAATTGCCAAATGTCATTCACGCATAAGCACTGGTTGGTACAATTCTTTTCAACAATCCTGCTTCTATGCAGGTCTTGAAGGAAGCAGCGTACTGTAATTAAAATAGCATTTGCTCAAGTATCTGGTGCACACTTATTAGGTTTTGCTTGAGTATTAAGTGTTAACACGTGTGCTGAAAAGAAATAGTCTTCATCAATGAAGCATATATACAGATTACTGTATTACCATCTGTAATTCACATCTCAACAAAACATTAAAACGGATGTTAATAGGACCCACTGAAACCAGTTCCTGGGCACATTCAGCAGGAACGTCAATTCACCAAATTTCCAGCGGTAGCGGAACAGACTTCACATGCCCCTTGACCATCACTTTCACTCACACATACATATGCTTATACAAACGTGCACACACTCTCACATACACATACACACACACATACTCTCTTTTACGTAAACACACTCAAAATTGCAAGCATGCACACAACATGCATACACTTAAAAGCATATTTTTTTTACTTACCTCAGCTGCCAGGGAAAGTCATTTTCCAGGTATTTGTGCTCCATTTTCTATTAAACTAATAGCGAATAATCTAATATTATTCACTATTAGTACAATAAAAATTGACAAATTAGGTGAGCAAAGCCCCCACTCACATCCATAAGGATGAGCTGCCTATGTTCCTGCCATTGAATAGAATAGAATCTTTATTGTATTTAGTTATTTAAAACCATTACAACAGTACATATTGATCATCACAGATCAGTTAAAATAAAAGAGCTAAAAATATTTTCAAGTGCTAGTTTTCAGAAAGACATAATTTAACTAAAAACAACACATTTTAAATACCAACAATAATTCATTACTCCTGGGCCGTATTGTTATAAAACAAAGTATACAGTCTTCTTAGTCCTGTATATTTGAAATTTCCTTAAATAAAGGGGTTATAAACTTCACTCCCCTACACGCAAGAGCGGCTGAGCGTCCACTTAGGCTTGCCGGCATGCGCAAATTCCCATATTTCTGAATAATGATTGCAGAAGAGTTTTCCTTTGCAGAAAGGGAATGGGACAAACACAAAATAGATTAATTAATTATTCGCTCTTATATGCACATGGTCTGCAAGAAAGGTTCTCTGGCTGTTTTTTCCAGGATGGAACAAGGTCTTTAGTTTCCATAACACCAAACCGGAAAAACATAAATTGATGTTTCAATCTTAATGAGAAATGTTCTGCCAGATACCGTTGAGGACCTATGCTGGAATACGAATGTATTACTGACCAGGCATGTCTCCTTAGTGCAAAAGCATTTTTATCGGTTACATTTGATGACATTTGCACTGCAGATCTTAGTACTTGCACTTCCCAGGCTTCATGTATGCCTAAATCTATGATAGATAAGATTAAATGACTTCCCCAGGGTCCCTGTGTAGTACTAGACAGTTGATCCTCTATTTCCTTCCAGCATAAATAGCTGATAGACCCTTTTTCTGCTGCTCTCAATCTCCAACACAATCTTAAAAAACCAGAAATACCAGTGTGAAAGTGATTTTATAATCCGAACTCTAACTGGATTTGTGCGGGTGAGACTGATTTTGGAATATTAAATACGGCTCTGTAGACTTTTATTTGACTTCTATTCAACGTATCTATTTCAAAACCCCGCATAATTTCTGTACCATATGATAGTGAAGGTAGTAACCGGGCCTCCATAACCTTAAGTAAATGGGTCAATGATTGACAATTCAATTTTGTTTTAGTATTTTGAAGCCATATGTTAATGATTGTGCCTAGGCATGAATTGATAATAAGTGGGGTTTACTGGTCATTTGCTTATCCATAATAAACCCCAAACATTTATAGGAGCGCACTTCCTCCAATTTACTTCCTTCCAACCGCCACACATGATTTTTTAACTTTAAAGTGATCCGGTTGGTTGATTTTGTTTTATTCACATTCAGATCAAGCCCCTGTTTTACCATATATTTATTTAGGGGATTCATACTCCGTTGTAAACCTATTGGTGTTTTACTTAATAGGACTATATCGTCCGCATATTGTAGACAGCCCAACTTCTCTTCCGCAAGCAATGGTGGATGATTATTTTCTAAGTCTGAAGTATATGCAAGATCTGATTAGTATAAATTAAACAGGCTTGGGGCCAGAATACATTCTTGTTTGAGACCTATATATGTCCTGATTTTGGATGTTGCACGACTTCCATCCCCTATTTTAACTTGGGCCCATGTTTGTGTGTATAGTTCCACAATTGCCCTTAATAAGTTTTCCGGTATTCCCCAATCCTCCAATTTTTTCCATAATCGACCTCTAGGTACATGATCGAAGGCAGATTTGACATCGATAAAACATGCAAACAAATGAGTTTTTTTCTGTTTTGCCTTCTCCATTAGCAGGGTTAAGGCTGTAAGATTGGTCAATGTCCCCATTCCTGCTCTGAATCCTGTCTGGAATTTTGGTGTTAGTTGTTTTTCTTCCATCCATATTTTTAGGTGTTCCATTAAACAGGATGCATGGAGTTTAGACTCAACATCACTTAAGGCTATAAGCCTGTAATTACGGGCTATTCCTGGATTACCATTTTTTAATATGGGCTGAGTAATGCTACCTTTCCAGGACTCCAGTATCTGATTTGTGTAGAAGAGATCGTTAAACATTGGAGTTAAGTGTTGGGCCCAATAATCTACATCTGTTTTAAATAAAGCATTTGGGATACCGTTTGGACCTGGTGCTCAATCAAATTGTAATCTTTTTTATTATTCCTTTGAGTTCAATAGGGTCATTAGATTTTCTTTATATGGGAGCTTGATTCCTCTTTACTTTCGTGTGTCCCTTGAGTAATATTACAAATGACCTGAGACCACAGTACATCATTATAGTCCAATGTTCCAGGCACTGATTTACAAATCTCCTGAGACAATAATATATCATTAATGTTCTTTGTTCCCGCAACTGAGTACATTGTAGAGACGGAGGCTTCCCAAGTTGCTGCATCTATTCCTGCTTTAACTTGTCGCTCCTTTCCTAATACTAAACCATTAACTATTTGCCAGAATTTTTTGCTATGTTGTTGTTTACTTGACTCTTGAAGTTTATTCCATAGATCTTCAGACTATCTTCTTTTCTCTTCCCAGCAACTTTTCTTTTATTTAGTTTTTAGTTTTTGTAAATTCTGAAGCGAGATGGTGGTGGGTCTTATTCCTCGTCTTTGAGCCTGTGCCACTAATCTGGCTTCTCTTGTTATTTGAGCTTTTTGCCTGCGTAATTCTTTGTTATTCCAGGGATTCTTTATACTACCCCCTCCATCAATATATTTTAACCATTGGGCTTTTAGTGGAAATCTAGCTAGCAGCAAATCTCTCAAATATTGCCACTCTGTTACTCTATTGTTGAATTCAAAATCTCCTGCCTCTTGCAGAGAATTGCTTTCTATACACTCAATTGATCCAGCAGTGTGATCGACTTCGGCCAGTAATTCCTTAATCCTCTCACCTCGCCATTTTAAGCGTTTTAAATCAAATGTTATTGGTGGAGACATTAAATTATTTGTGATTGGAATATGTGTATTATAGTGATGGATCCCAATTAATTGTGGAAATGATCACTCTCTGAACGCGGTTGGATATAAAAATATTCTACATCAGATAATGCAGCCTCAATAATTGCAGTATAATCAATTTTTGAACTTTTTGTGCCACTTACAAAGGTAATCGATGCTGGGGAATCACCCATTGAATTTCCATTTAGAATTCCGAATTCTAGTTTCTCCAATTTGTTCCTAAACAAACCCTGATCCAATTATTTCCCTTTGCGCCAGTTTTGCTAAAAACTGTATTAAAATCCCCACTTATCAGTATTGTTGCCAAATTATCTTGCTGCTGCAATGATTTTAATGTTTTAATCAATATTGCCATATGAGCCTCTTTCTTCACTTTGTTCGGATGTAAATAAACATTTATGAGCAACAGAACCTTACAAGGCTTATTTGTTCCCTTTGTGATAACTTTAATAATTTGAAGCCAGTTAAGACCCATATCCAATTGCTCCGGAACCCAATTGTATTTATTGAGCAATAGGTAGTGAGACCTCCTTTTAGGTGACCATATTTCTGGGATTTTTCAGCTGGGCAATGAAACCCTACATACCCCACTATGTGCTGTGCCTCCAGGCACCATGTTTCCTGTGGAAGAATAAGATCATAATTCTGCAAACAGGATCTTGTATCCTCCTCTTGTAAGATATTACTCAAACCATGTACATTCCATTAACAGATATTCAAAAGGGGTAGTTGTAATTCAATTCTTCAAATGTTGTTAGGATCTACTAAGAATTACGTCCATGTGTTGCATTTCCCTCCTCTGACTATGAATGAGCGTATGAGCTTTCTATCCGTATTCCATGATGTCTCGTGAGCTTTTATTCAGGGGCTTCACAATGGTTAAATTTTCAAGTGATCTTGTTTTATTTCCTGATCTCACTGCTCCCCTTAACACTGTGCCTCATGATGCGAGTAATCCTTCTCTTGTTTTGACAAGTAGGAAAGGACCAGGATATCTCAGAGGTTCATATTTTTGTAACTCAATACCCCATGAATTAAAGGTCATTTGTTTTTCCATTATTTGTTCTGCTATAGCTGTCGTTGCCCAGGTTGTGAGGGTTGCATCTCCATCATTTCTATGAGGATGTGGTCCAAATTCCACTGAAGACAAATCTATAGAGAAATTTATGTTAACTCTTCAATTTCATTTATGAGTTTTATAATGGTCCCTCTCTTTAAGATATCAAAAGCCCCTTTGAATTATAATTAGGGATGAATAGCACTTTATTTCCCTGAATGACGTGCACATCTTTGTGCACGCACCTCATTGTCAGTCTGGCCTCTTGAAGATCAATCGGCTTGATTTGTTGGATATCATGCTGATGTATTATTTTCAAGGAAGACAATCCATTGTTTTATTTCTCCCATTGAGGAGTCATTGATTTTGCCATTGCTGAAGATAGGGGTCACAAAGGAAGTGTCAGGGGTCACAAGCGGCATGCCAGGAGTCACAGCAGCGACCCCTGGTGACTATTAATGGACATCCATGACATTCAGAGGACTTTTCACAAGAATCTAAAAACACACTGATATAATCAAAAGCAATAAAGGAAGTGTGTGCACGGACATTACAAATAACAATTTAAAGAACCACCAAATATGCTCCTTACCAGCAACACATAGTGCAAGTCTTGACAATGAGGGTCTTCTCTTTCAAAGAAATTTTATAGCACTTGCTACCAGATCTGAGCCTGTGTCGAAGCAATCCTAAGGTTTGCAGGTAAGAGACTAAAGAAATAAGTAAGTTGCGAGGCCTTAAATTCTATTTCATTCCAAATCAATAATCAAGTTACTTTTTTTTGCTCACTTGACTCACTAAATGTAGTGATAGCAAGCAGAGAAGACGTACCACAGGGCTTGGTAGATGGATACTTGCTAAGATGCAGCATAACACAATATTGTCAGACCTGTGGCTCTTCTAGAGAGTATGGGCATAATTTAGAGGGCAGTATGGAATGAAACACTCAAATTAATCCACAACTCACAGTCCACACCAGGTACATGCTTCGCTCCACTTACGCCCACCTTACATCCACCTCTATCCTGACCCTCCCCCTGCTGGCATCAATGTGGCCCTCAGCCACACCACAGACCATACTTTTAGCCCTTGGGGAAATGTATGCAAGTTGCCATGGTGAACAGCATCACTAAAAATAAAAGACAATCGGTCCCAAAGGCAAAACCTATTGGTGTGGCCAATGCTTGTTTTTTCTTCTCTTGCAGTTTCATGAAGTTTGTGCAGCAGGTAGGGCAGACAGGACCAGAGAGGGACAGTTTTCCAGCCAGGCAATGCATATGTTAGTGTAGGAAGTCTGGGAAATAAGGTACTCGGGAAGGCTGAAATGTCATTCACGCAAGAGCAAGCTGGTGCTTAGGCACATGTCAGCGTTGAAGAAGCCTTGGGGGGGGTAGTTGTGAGTGGGTGCACAGTCACCGTGCACTGCTCCTTTCAATGTACAAGAGAAAGAGAGTTTGACCAAAGCAGTAGAATGGTCACTGTAAGAAGGATTTTGACTCTTTCTAATACTATTGGAGCAACAATACAATACTGGGGTACACTGTAGTTGGGGATAGAGGAGATACTTGGACATTATTCTATTCCATTCTGAAGGTCTTGTAAACCAGAAGGCCTCCCAGCGCTGGAACAGTCATCAGTTAAACGCAATCAGTAAGTAAGCAGTTCTGCTTTAAAAGATTGTTACAACTAAAGAAAGAGAACGAGACAAGATGAATATGTTCAGTTGTTTGCTTCTGTGTGACGTGATCCTCTGCCCCCTCACCTTTCTCTGCAGAGCGCTTTTCATCTCCCACGTGCGAGGGCCAGAGACTGCAGCGCTCATGCACGTGTCCCCGGTGAAGGCCACACTGGAGGGTCTTGGTTGCGCTGCCCGCGCTCATTGTTGCCTTGCTCTATTCGTACAACGTGTTCAGTTGTGTTTGAGAAAAAGCCTGGGGAAGAAGTGCAGATCAGAAGTGAACGTTTGCCAGAGGCTTTCATTTGCCAGAGGTTTTCATTTGACCGATGTATTTCTTTCATTCCATTGGCTGTGCTGCCGGGTTAGATAGGAATCTTATTAGGTCATCGCGCTCCGCCGTACCTCCTAAAATACAAGATGTGGTGTGCATGTTTACACTGCCTCTGTGATTTTGGCAAGCTTTCTTGTTCAGCACAAAAGATCCCTTCTTCATGCTAGGCTCAGCTAATGTGTAATTATGAATGGAAATAAAACTGCCATATCAACAGTAATTTCGCTTTCAACTGACGATAAAACCAAATGTCTCCAAATTGAGCAGCCGACCACAAGCCTGATTCCCGCCTATGAGGCAGCCTCCGGTGCAATCACCTCAAACGTGTGTGTGACCGCAGGCCATCGCAACGCAGCCAAGAGTTCGGAGCTCCCCTTTCCCTCTGGCACCGAGGAGCACACAGCGAGTCCGGGGAGACACATACCGAAGGATTCTGAACATTCCTGCGGCCAAGTGCTTGTGTCAGGACTAAGCAGAAACAGTGTAAGCAACCCAAGGAAACTTTTTAAATGCAGTTTTATTCTTAAACTGAAAATAATATGAATTTCTATTGGCTCTGTTGTTTTGCATTTTTAATTGTCATATTAATTATATCTGTAATGGATGTGTATATTTGCTTCTCCATCCTTTTATTGTAGAACAGCCACAAATATTAATATTTTACATTTATTACCACAATTGCTTCAAGCCTAATGCAAGCCACATTGCTTACCCTAAATATGCTGACTGTGTATCTTTCCATGGAAAACGTCTGGAATAATTTGTCTGCATTTCTTTTCCTTTATTTTCTCCAGTCCATATACTTGTCTAAACTCATTTCATGGTGAATTCCCTTCTCCTTCTCACCCTTCAGTGAGACATTTGCCATTACCCATATTACACTCCCAATGCAAAGAACAGATTAACTGGGAGGCAGACAAGCCTTTGAGAGTCTGTAATATAAAATGGAAGGCGCTCAGACACGGTGTGCGCTCCCTCACCACAGCATTGAAATGAACCTATTCCTCTAACTGGAGCCTGGCTAACATTACACTATCATCTTCTCATGTCAGTTATATCCATCCAATTTATATGCCTAAATGTTTTCATTGGTGCCCCAAACATTCAGGTTTACTATTCATTTCCTATACCCAATTTGACATAGACTTCAGAAGTTTTTAAAATCGGTTCAGCATGTATTTTTTTTTCAATCGGTTCACTATCTTTTAAATATACATTTATTAGCAATGCAGCTTATATAAATAGATCAGCAAGGATAAAAGTGTATCACAACAAAACGTTTTATTTAAATGTATTTTAAGAAAACTTCAATGCAGTTTTTCTTATTATGCAATATCCTAAAGCAATGTTTTTCTTTTAATACCATTTAAATGGAATGGGATACTTAATCTATAGATTTTGGAGAATGACATAGATTAGGTATCCTAACTTAATAGATATAAATGTTGGATAAATATATGCACTCAAAATGCAAGAACTGAGTGTCTGGCAAGTGACCCTCTAAATAAATCAAGTTAATGTGTAATGCAATATGTTACACAAATGATAAAATACATGATGGAATTAGAGTATATTATGTTTTAATATACAACTAATCAATATGTATAACACTGCAGGTAATTGTGCACTTTCTTAAATGTTACATCAAAATGTATGCTAACGAAAGACTTGCATTTATTCAACAGGGATCTACAAGACAAATCAGTTTGGCTCTGCTTCACTAACTCCAACGTCACAGGGACAGTAGAGAGAGCATTAGTGTAACTTTTCTCAGCACATTGAATAGGTAGAGCACAGGTGCAATCAGTACAAGTTTCCTTCACATTCAATGTACCTCCTTTACAGGTACTACCTGAACTCAATTACTAATTTACGTTACTACTGTGAGTTACGGCACCTAGTACCAGTGGTGTTACATAGAAATACTTTGAAATATGGAATAACTTGCCGGAACAGTGATTCTGTTTTCCACGCTAATTTTTGTGGTGGTGTTACCATACATTGGAGTTGTAGTAATACTGTATTGCTGTAAAACGGAGAAACGTGTTAAATGTGAGCTAGCTACCTCTTAAATATTTAACTTGAGTTTCACGACTTTCGGACACCTCTGGCTGTGGGCCATGAAAGAAGGCATACTATATGTTCAACAACAGCTGATGCTTCCTCAGGCAAAAAGAACAAATAGACCATGTGCGGCAGCAGTGAAAAATGTCATTATAAACAAATGTTAAACCACATGTAGTACGCACTATATATATATATATATATATATACATATATATATATATATATACACATACACACACACACACACACATACACGTGTTACCATCCTTGTGGGGACTATGTGTGAATACCTGCCTTGTGGGGGACCAACCATTCCCTATGTTTTTAAAGTATACTAATAACAGAATATTGTTAAGAAAAAAATCATGATACAGGATCCTGCTTCAAATTTGCAAATATATTGTTATTTAATCGTGTGCACTGTACCATCCTTGTGGGGACTTGAACACGTGCTCTCCATCCTTGTGAGGACCTACTCACAATTAGCATTTGTGATTGAAAACAGGCAAAAGCACCTGGCTAAATATTTATTTTATTAACAATATGCACAAATAACATCACAATCTATTCATATATCAATTGCAGCACATATCTAAGCGGTGTCCAAAATATGGATTATGTTAATGTGTCAGGAAAAATCAAATATAATAATTACAGAGCTGCACATAAAACTGTATTCAACCATTTACTTGGTTCCCTTATCACCTATGATTTTGAGCACTAAGACAAAGAAAATATCAGATGGAATCAAGCGATATGGTTAAGTGTAACCCAGAGTTTGAATATTTGCTCATATTAGTGTCAAAGTAGCTATTATACCACATCTCCCTAGGAATGTATGTAATGGTAATATCAGCATAGGAATTATGTGTGAAGGTGCCCACAGAGGTGGTACGTCATCGCTGCATTTGGATGGTGTGTGATAATGCTCACACAGATAGTATGTGATCAAGTAGCACAAGTCCCCACAAAGATAGTATGCGATTATTGGGATGTTAAAGTCCCCACAGAGACAGTGTGTGAAAATGTTTGTGTTCGAGTCTCCACTGAAATGAAGTCCCCACACAGAGAGTGTGAAGATCATGGTGTTGAAGTCCAAACAGAGATTGTGTAATTATAGAAATGTTCAAGTCCCCACAGAGATGGTGTGTTATTATAGTGATGTTTGAGTCCCCACAAAGATAGTGTGTGATTATTGCGATGTTTAAGCCCCCACAGAGATAGTGTATGGTCATTGGTATGTTCATGTCCCCAGAGAGATGAAAAGGTTAGAGAATTTTGTTCATGCCAACACTGAAATACTGTGAAAAGACAATGCTCATGTCTCTACAAAGATAGCATGTAGAAATAACGATGTTAAATTGTCGACAAATATAGTTTGTCATTATCTGAATGATCAAGTCCCCACAGAGATAGTGGATGGCGATAATCATTATCAAGGTCCACTGAAATAGTGAGTAAATCTACTGTTCAAGTCCTACACAGAGAGTGTGTGAAGATAAGGATGTTCAAATCCAAACAGAGATCGTATGCGATTATAAGCATGTTCAAACCTCTACATAGATGTTGTGTTTTCTTAAGAATATCATAACCCTCTAGAGATGGTGTGTGAAGGTAATGTTGTTCAAGACCCCAAAAAGATAGTGTGTTAAAATAGTGATGTTTAATTCCCAAACAATTATACTGTTTTATTATAGCGATGTTCAATTTCCCACAGAGGTGAAGAATGGTTATTGTAATGTTTAAGTCCCTACAAAGTGTGTAAAGATTATATTGTTCAAGTTCCTGCTGAAATAGAAATAAAGACTATTTGTGTGGAGACTTGAACATTAAGTGAGAAGATAAGGATGTTCATGTCCAAACAGAGACAGGGTGTGAATATAGGAACATTCAAGTGCCCAGAGATAAACATGATGGCCTTCACATACTAAGTCCCCACAATGAAAGTGTGTGAATAATGTGATGTTGAAGTCCTCATAGTGGTAGTGTGTGGTTATAGGGATGTTCAAGTCCCCACATAGACAGTGCTTCAAGTCCCCACTGAAATAGAGTTTAAAGACAAAGCTCAAGTCCCCACAACGTTAGTGTGTGAATATAATGAACAAGTCCCCACAGAGATAGTGTTTGTATATGATGATGTTCAGGTCCCCACAGAGATAGTGTGTGGTTGTAGCGATAGTGAAGTCCCCAGAGATACAGTGTGTGGTTCTATAGATATTTAAGTCCCCACACAGAGAGTGTGTGATGATAATGTCCAAGTCCCAGACGGCTAGTTTGTGAAGTTAATATTGTGCAAGTCCAGAGATAATGTGTGAATATAGGCATGCTCATGTCACTACAAAGTTAGTGTGTGTTAGTGTGTGATTATAATGGTGTTTTTCAAATCACCACAGATGAACATCCCTATAATTATACTGTATAAGTCTTACAAAATCAGTGAGTGAGGTGCCAAACCTTTACCTCTCCATTTTTTTACCCAGCACGACATCAACACACAATCTTTTATCATGCAGGTGAGGACCAAGTAGGCCTTTATTTGATACTTTACCTTGCAGGCAAGTACTTTTCTTTAAATAACATAATTATTATGTCATTTAAAAGAGGAGACATTAGGGTTATGGGTTTGATATGGGTTCAGGGTAGTAAGGACCTTTAAAGAGTTTTTAGGGTTCAGATGTGGGTTAGAGTAGGGGATAGTTAGGGTTTTAAAGGTTTTTTTAAGTGAAGGATGTGTAAGAGTTTTAAGTTTTTTGGGGTTTAGGGATGAGTAAAGGTGGGAGGTAGTAGGAAGCTTTTAGAGTTTGGTGGATAAAGGTATGGATAGTAACTGACTTACATGGGTTTTTAGGATTCAGGGGTAGGTAAGTGTACTTTTTTAATAAATGGGTTTTAGGATTCAGGGATGGGTAAGAGCACAGTTTAGTAAACGTTTTAAGAGTTTTTAAGGTTGGTTAACCCCTTCCATGCTTATGACGAGCTGGACTCGCCATGGCACACAGTGCTCGTGTGCTCATGACGAGTCCAGCTCGTCATACGACCACCCACGGGGAAGCGCTGGCGCTCCCCCGCGGGAATCCGATCGTCGGGGTTTTTTTAGGAGGCAGGGGAAGGACTTCCCTGCCTCCCTCGCCCCCCCGCCCCCCATCAATGACGCCAGCGCGCGAGGCGCGCTGACATCATTGAGGGTTTCCTTTCTTCCGACGCGCTGGAAGCCATTTGCTTCCAGCGCGTCGGGGGAATAAGGTGAGTTTTGGCTCGGGAGAGGGGGTTTGATTCAAAAGAGACATCGAGGAAAGGAAAGGGTTTTCCTTTCCCCCGATGCCTCTTTATGTATTCCTGCTGCACGATCATGTGATCGTGCAGCAGGAATGCCCACGAGGGCGGCATTGTGAGCGTGGAGATGTGCCTTCTCTCCATTGCCACCCTGTAAAGTTAGGTGTAATCCTT
Source organism: Calotriton arnoldi (assembly GCA_963921515.1). Lineage (NCBI taxonomy): Eukaryota > Metazoa > Chordata > Amphibia > Caudata > Salamandridae > Calotriton > Calotriton arnoldi. Next base: position 3,116,438 of record CAWUFW010000409.1, read on the forward strand.
GATGGAGGTCTCTGCACCCTTGATTTTCTTGAGCGCAATCCTTCTCCTCGTCTGCCGCTGCGATCCTGCAATTCTTCTGGTCCTTTACGCAGCTGTAGTGTAGGAAAGGCATTATACATTTACCCAACGAGGTAGCACTTACTGATTAGCCAGTAGAAAGTACTCCAGTTGAGTAGAGGTATTGCACAAAACGGTGGCATCTTCGTGAGCGTGTAGATGTACCTTCTCTCCATTGCCATCCTGTAAAGTTAGCTGTAATCCTTGATGGAGGTCTCTGCACCCTTGATTTTCTCGAGCGCAATCCTCGTGTAGTTCCTGTGACCAGGAGGTTCCTTCTCCTCGTCTGCCGCTGCGATCCTGCTCTGACCCTTTATAAACAAGAGGCATGTGAACGGGCCTAGAAGCCCCGCTCGTTTGGCCCCGCCACACATACACTAGCGGTATGCAACGTATGCCCGCCCTTTCCCTACTATGATGGACAGCTTACTCAAAGGATCCCGGCGCTTTCGGCGCGGTGGCAAAGTTACAGACACACAGGTCACTGGAGACAATCCTTGATGGAGGTCTCTGCACCCTTGATTTTCTCGAGCGCAATCCTCGTGTAGTTCCTGTGACCAGGAGGTTCCTTCTCCTCGTCTGCCGCTGCGATCCTGCTCTGACCCTTTATAAACAAGAGGCATGTGAACGGGCCTAGAAGCCCCGCTCGTTTGGCCCCGCCACACATACACTAGCGGTATGCAACGTATGCCCGCCCTTTCCCTACTATGATGGACAGCTTACTCAAAGGATCCCGGCGCTTTCGGCGCGGTGGCAAAGTTACAGACACACAGGTCACTGGAGACAATCCTTGATGGAGGTCTCTGCACCCTTGATTTTCTCGAGCGCAATCCTCGTGTAGTTCCTGTGACCAGGAGGTTCCTTCTCCTCGTCTGCCGCTGCGATCCTGCTCTGACCCTTTATAAACAAGAGGCATGTGAACGGGCCTAGAAGCCCCGCTCGTTTGGCCCCGCCACACATACACTAGCGGTATGCAACGTATGCCCGCCCTTTCCCTACTATGATGGACAGCTTACTCAAAGGATCCCGGCGCTTTCGGCGCGGTGGCAAAGTTACAGACACACAGGTCACTGGAGACAATCCTTGATGGAGGTCTCTGCACCCTTGTTTTTCTCGAGCGCAATCCTCGTGTAGTTCCTGTGACCAGGAGGGTCCTTCTCCTCGTCTGCCGCTGCGATCCTGCTCTGACCCTTTATAAACAAGAGGCATGTGAACGGGCCTAGAAGCCCCGCTCGTTTGGCCCCGCCACACATACACTAGCGGTATGCAACGTATGCCCGCCCTTTCCCTACTATGATGCACAGCTTACTCAAAGGATCCCGGCGCTTTCGGCGCGGTGGCAAAGTTACAGACACACAGGTCACTGGAGACAATTCTTCTGGTCCTTTACGCAGCTGTAGTGTAGGAAAGGCATTATACATTTACCCAACGAGGTAGCACTTACTGATTAGCCAGTAGAAAGTACTCCAGTTGAGTAGAGGTATTGCACAAAACGGTGGCATCTTCGTGAGCGTGGAGATGTACCTTCTCTCCATTGCCACCCTGTAAAGTTAGCTGTAATCCTTGATGGAGGTCTCTGCACCCTTGATTTTCTCGAGCGCAATCCTCGTGTAGTTCCTGTGACCAGGAGGTTCCTTCTCCTCGTCTGCCGCTGCGATCCTGCTCTGACCCTTTATAAACAAGAGGCATGTGAACGGGCCTAGAGGCCCCGCTCGTTTGGCCCCGCCACACATACACTAGCGGTATGCAACGTATGCCCGCCCTTTCCCTACTATGATGGACAGCTTACTCAAAGGATCCCGGCGTTTCGGCGCGGTGGCAAAGTTACAGACACACAGGTCACTGGAGACAATTCTTCTGGTCCTTTACGCAGCTGTAGTGTAGGAAAGGCATTATACATTTACCCAACGAGGTAGCACTTACTGATTAGCCAGTAGAAAGTACTCCAGTTGAGTAGAGGTATTGCACAAAACGGTGGCATCTTCGTGGATAAATATGCAGGGCAGATGTGCCTTCTCTCCATTTACACCCTGAAAAGTTAGCTGTAATCCTTGATGGAGGTCTTTGCATCCTTGAATTTCTCGAGCGCAATGCTCGTGTAGTTCCTGTGACCAGGAGGTTCCTTCTCCTCGTCTGCCGCTGAGATCCTGCTCTGACCCTTTATAAACAAGAGGCATGTGAACGGGCCTAGAAGCCCCGCCACACATACACTAGCGGTATGCAACGTATGCCCGCCCTTTCCCCACTATGATGGACAGCTTACTCAAAGGACCCCGGCACTTTCGGCGCGGTGGCAAAGTTACAGACACACAGGTCACTGGAGACAATTCTTCTGGTCCTTTACGCAGCTGTAGTGTAGGAAAGGCACTATACATTTACCCAACGAGGTAGCACTTACTGATTAGCCAGTAGAAAGCACTCCAGTTGAGTAGAGGTATTGCACAAAACGGTGGCATCTTCGTGGATAAATATGCAGGGCAGATGTGCCTTCTCTCCATTTACACCCTGAAAAGTTAGCTGTAATCCTTGATGGAGGTCTTTGCATCCTTGAATTTCTCGAGCGCAATGCTCGTGTAGTTCCTGTGACCAGGAGGTTCCTTCTCCTCGTCTGCCGCTGAGATCCTGCTCTGACCCTTTATCCCCTTCGGTGCTTATGACGAGCTGGGCTCGTCATGGCACACAGTGCTCGTGACGAGTCCAGCTCGTCATAAGATCACCCACGGGGAGCGCTGGCGCTCCCCGTGAGAATCTGATCGTTAGGTTTTATTTGGGGGGAGGCAGGGGAAGGGCTTCCCTGCCTCCCCCGCCCCATCAATGACGTCAGCGCGCTGACATCATTGAGGGTTTCCTTCTTCCCGACGCGCTGGAAGCCATTTGCTTCCAGCGCGTCGGGGAAATCAGGTGAGGTTTGGCTCGGGGAGGGGGGGTTTAGTATCAAAAGAGGCATCGAGGGAAAGGAAATGGTTTTCCTTTCCCCCGATGCCTCTTTTGTGCATTCCTGCTGCACGATCATGTGATCGTGCAGCAGGAATGCCCACTAGGCACCAGGGTTTTTTTTTATTTTTGTGTTGGGGAGTGGCCAAAAGGGCAAGGGTTGCTCCCCTTTTACGGGTGTGAATATTTTATTTATACTGTTAGGCCCAACTACCCCTTAGCTTGGCTGGTGGATTGTGTGTGGACTGGTGCATTATTTGCATATGTGATTGTAATGTTTTTTTTCCTCCTTTTTATTCTAGTGTAAAGCTTTTGATTCCTGTTTGCGGTTTCGGCAGTTGTGGTTCTGCAGTTTTGCGTAATTGCATTTATTTGGTAAGAAAAATATTTTTGTTGTGTGTACTCCAAATGAGTATTATTGTCATGCATTAATGAATTTTTTGTAAGTGGTGCCATAATGGCAGCATATTTGTTAGTGTTCAGAGCATGAAATTCTTTGCAATGTTTTGCATTGTCTTATGTGTAATTTTTTTCTTCTTCTTTTTTAGTGGGATATTGTTGATCCTTACTGTGTCTGTGCAGAGTAGGTGGTGGTGAGTCTAGCTGCTTCTGTCACGTGAGTGGTATAGTGTTGGAGTATATAGGTCTTTGTGATAAAGCTACATTTTGTTTATTTCTTTTTTTTTTTACAAAGGGTTTGTTGTTGTTGACTTGTTTGACAAGTAACCTTTATTAGTAAGCATTATGGCTAGCCGTAGAATTACTGCTCAGCAGGTGGTTGGTTTGCTTCTTGAATCTTCCTCTGAGCAGGATTATGAGACTGACAGTGCGTCTGAGGGAGAGGAGGGAGGGGAAGATTCAGGCAGTGAGTTTTCTCTCCACATGGAATCATCGGATGATGAAGGTACTCTCAGTGCAGATGAAGTGCCTGATTTAGAGGAGGATACTAATGTGCCGATGGTGCAAGAGGCATCTGGATTGCAGCCTGGGGCTGCTAGGCTTCCTACTGGAAGTGCTGGACTCTGGGTTGATCCAAACATGGTGCAGCCGGTGTTGCCTGCCTTTAGTGGTTATGCAGGGTGTAGAGTGGATTGTGAACATTATTTGCCTATACAGTATTTTCAGTTGTTTATGGATGATGTATTTTTGGGTGAGATTGTTGAGCAGACTAATTTGTATGCTGAACAGTTTTTGAGGGACAACAGTGCCAGACTTAGGCCCCATTCTAGAGCTACCCGGTGGAGTCCCACAAATCTGGAAGAGATGAAGAAGTTTTTGGGTTTGACTTTTTTGATGGGTTTGATAAGGAAGCCGTCCATGAGTTCATATTGGTCTACCAGTCCCTTGATGGCAACGGCCATATTTCCTGCAGTTATGACTCGTGATCGGTATTTACTTTTGCTTCGGATGCTGCATTTTGTTGATAATGGTTTGGCGTTGCCACGAGATCACCCTGAATGTGACCGTCTTTTAAGATTCGGCCTGTTCTTGATCACTTTGTAGATCGATTTTCAGAGATCTATACTCCAGGGAAAGATATATCTATTGATGAGTCTTTGGTGCTGTTCAAGGGCCGTTTGGTTTTTAGGCAGTACATTCCTAGCAAGAGGGCACGCTATGGAATTAAGCTGTATATGTTGTCTGAGAGTAGGACAGGATATGTTTTTAATTTGCGTGTGTACACTGGTAGGGATTCCACTATTGACCCCCTGGTTGTCCGTCCACTTTAGTAGGAGTTTCAGAGAAAATTGTGTGGGAACTTGCTAGAGGACTGTTTAACAGAGGCCACCATTTGTACATTGATAACTTCTACACTGCTGTGCAATTGTTTAAGGAATTGTTCAAAGTGGACACTTTTGCTTGTGGCACAATCCGCTCTAACCGTAAAGGTTATCCAAAAGAGCTTGTTTGCAAAAACTTCAGAGGGGACAGTGCAGTGCCTTGCGTAGTGAGGAACTGCTAGCTGTGAAATTTGTGGACAGGAGGGATGTGTACATGCTGACTACCATCCATGATGAGAGTACTTCACCTGTGGCTGTTTGGGGTCAGATTGCTGAAGTGCGCAAACCTGTGTGCATTTTAGACTACAATAAGCACATGGGTGGTGTTGATAGAGTAGATCAGAGGTTGGAACCTTACACTGCTATTCGTAAGTCTTACATTTGGTATAAGAAGTTGGCCATCCATCTCTTCAATTTAGCAACTTTCAATGCTTTTGTTGTGTTCAAGGAGTGTTCTCCTGCGTCAAAGTTGACTTTTGTTCAGTTTCAGGAGTCTGTCATAGGCAGCCTTGTTGTTGTGGAACAGGCAAGTGTTCCTAGAGTTGGAGTGGTGGAGGATGTGGCTCGATTGAAAGATCGCCACTTTCCTGATCACATTCCTCCTACATCCTCAAAAGACTTTCCCACTAGGAGATGTAGAGTCTATTGGCGAAGAGGTACGCGGAAGGAGACTCGTATGTACTGCCCTGAGTGTCCTTCTAACCCTGGGCTGTGTGTGCCTGCTTGTTATAGAGCGTACCACAAGCAAAAGAATTATTGGGAGCAACCATGAGTGGTAAAGTGAACTGCCTGGTCTGTAATGTTTAAGAATTGTTGTTCTGTTTCAAGGTTGGCATTAGTGCAATGTTTCTGATTTTGTGTTAGTAGATTTGTATCTATTTGCAATTTGTTTGTGTTTTCTTTTTTGTATAAAAAAATCCTAAATGTGATGGTGGTGTGTGTAGGCTGGTGCTTGGCTGGCGGTGTGCGTGAGTGGCGCTCGGCTGGCAGTGTGTGAGTAGTGACTTGCTGCTGGTCACTACACACACTGCTAGCCGAGCGACACTCCACGCAATCCATCAGGTTGTGTGGTTGCTGTGTTAGGAATGTGGGCGTGTGAAAGTGATGGGCCCTTGAATGGCGCTGTCTGCTGGTGTGAGTGTTGTAATGTGATGGGCCCGCGGCTGGTGGTGTGAATGGTTTTGTATTTGTCACACGTATGAAAGGTGTATGAATGGCCTGTAAAGAGGTTGGTGCCTTGTCGTGGCTTTACAGCTCACGAGCTGTGAGTCAATGGTTCAGTTTCTCGTCCTTTCAATTATTAACAGTGCATTTCATTTTTGTGAAATCACTTGTTAATACAATTGTATATACTGAACCATCACTCACCCTCGTGCCAAATCCAACCAGTATGTGTGTGTGTGCTTGAGGATTAGATGGTTGTGCAGTAATATTTTTTTTTTGTCTTTCTCAAGCAGGGTGTACCTTGTCCCTTTTTGTGAATGTTGTAATGTGTTTGTTTCGTGCCTGGGGGTGTGAATGGTCTTGTGTGTATCACGTATGAAAGGTGTGTGAATGGCCTGTAAAGCGGTTGGGGCCTTGACGTGGCTTTACAGCTCACGAGCTGCGAGTCACTGGTTCCGTTTTTTGTCCTTTCAATTATTGACAGTGCATTTCATTTTTGTGAAATCTCTTGTTAATAAAATTGTATATACTGAACCATCACTTGCCCTCGTGCCAAATCCAACCAGTATGTGTGTGTGTGCTTGAGGAATAGATGGCTGTGCAGTAATCTTTGTCTTTTTAGTCTGTCTGCCAAGGTGTACATTCCGTCTAAGAATAACCTACCAACTGTAGATATTGTCGTAAACGAAACACCCATGGGAGTACATGGTGATATCTCTCTGTGGATCCCAACAAGTTATGGTACCCACAATGTCCTGCAAACCTCAAAATGTCTGTCACATTTTCCTTGCAATATTGTGCCAACATTTTCACGCTGCAGAAATAAACAACACATTATCTCATTATGACCTGGTTTTGCAAGGGGGTCACCTGGGTTTTTGGCCCGGGGCTCGGCGGCCACATAGGGAAACCTACCAAACCCACACATTTCTGAAAAGTAGACACCCGGGGGCTTCCAGGGAGGTATGGCTTGCGTGGATCCCCCAACGTTTCCTTACCCAGAATCCCCTGCAAACCTCACTTTTAGCTGAAAAAATCACTTTTTCACACATTTGTGTGTGGGAAAGTGTGGCATCACTGGCCTCACACAAATTTCCTACCACCCAGCGTTCCCCCAGGTCTCCCGATAAAAATGGTGCCTCACTTGTGTGGGAGGCCCAAGTACCCGCGACAGGCAAGGGCCCACAACGTATTGAGGCGACCTCAAAATGGCCTTTCACAAAACCACCTGGTTTTGCAAGGGGGTCACCTGGGTTTTGGCCCCGTGCTCGGCGGCCATCTAGGGAAACCTACCAAACCCACACATTTCTGAAAAGTAGACACTCGGGGCTTCCAGGGAGGTATGGCTTGCGTGGATCCCCCAAGTTTCCTTACCCAGAATCCCTGCAAACCTCACTTTTAGCTGAAAAATCACTTTTTCACACATTTGTGTGTGGGAAGTGTGGCATCACTGGCCTCACACAAATTTCCTACCACCCAGCGTTCCCCCAGGTCTCCCGATAAAATGGTGCCTCACTTGTGTGGGAGGCCCAAGTACTCGCGACAGGCAAGGGCCCACAACGTATTGAGGCGACCTCAAAATGGCCTTCACAAAACCACCTGGTTTTGCAAGGAGTCACCTGGGTTTTGCCTGCTCGGCGGCCATCTAGGGAAACCTACCAAACCACACATTTCTGAAAAGTAGACACCGGGGCTTCCAGGGAGGTATGGCTTGCGTGGATCTCCCAACGTTTCACCCAGAATCCCCTGCAAACCTCACTTTTAGCTGAAAAATCACTTTTTCACACATTTGTGTGTGGGAAGTGTGGCATCACTGGCCTCACACAATTTCCACCAGCTTCCCAGGTCTCCCGATAAAATGGTGCCTCACTCTGTGGGAGGCCCAAGTACTCGCGACAGGCAAGGGCCCACAACGTATTGAGGCGACCTCAAAATGGCCTTTCACAAAACCACCTGGTTTTGTAGGAGGTCACCTGGGTTTGCGTCTCGGCGGCCATCTAGGGAAACCTACCAAACCCACACATTTCTGAAAAGTAGATACCGGGGCTTCCAGGGGTATGGCTTGTGGATCCCCCAACGTTTCCTACCCAGAATCCCTTGCAAACCTCAATTTTAGCTGAAAAATCACTTTTTCACACATTTGTGTGTGGGAGTGTGGCATCACTGGCCTCACACAAATTTCCTACCACCCAGTGCCTCCAGGTCTCCCGATAAAATGGGGCCTCACTGTGTGGGAGGCCCAAGTACTCGGGACAGGCAGGGCCCACAACGTATTGAGGCGACCTCAAAATGGCCTTTCACAAAACCACCTGGTTTTGCAGGGAGTCACCTGGTTTTGGCCGTGCTCGGCGGCCATCTAGGAAACCTACCAAACCCACACATTTCTGAAAAGTAGACACTCGGGGCTTCAGGAGGTATGGCTTGCGTGGATCCCCAACGTTTCCTTACCCAGAATCCCTTGCAAACCTCAATTTTAGCTGAAAAATCACTTTTTTCACACATTTGTGTGTGGAAAGTGTGGCATCACTGGCCTCACAAATTTCCTACCACCCAGCGTTCCCCAGGTCTCCCGATAAAATGGTGCCTCACTTGTGGGAGGCCCAGTACTCGCGACAGGCAAGGACACAAAACGCTTTGAGGCAACATCAACATTGCCTATCAAAAATGTTTTGGGCCCTTGCCTGTCGCGTGGTACTTGGGCCTCCCACACAAGTGAGGCACCATTTTTATCGGGAGACCTGGGGAACGTTGGGTGGTAGGAAATTTGTGTGAGGCCAGTGATGCCACACTTTCCCACACACAAATGTGTGAAAAAAGTGATTTTTTCAGCTAAAATTGAGGTTTGCAAGGGATTCTGGGTAAGGAAACGTTGGGGGATCCACGCAAGCCATACCTCCCTGGAAGCCCCCGGGTGTCTACTTTTCAGAAATGTGTGGGTTTGGTAGGTTTCCTAGATGGCCGCCGAGCACGGGGCCAAAACCCAGGTGACTCCCCTTGCAAAACCAGGTGGTTTTGAGATAGGCAATTTTGAGGTCGCCTCACTACGTTGTGGGCCCTTGCCTGTCGCTGGTACTTGGGCCTCCCACACAAGTGAGGCACCATTTTTATCGGGAGACCTGGGGGAACGCTGGGTGGTAGGAAATTTGTGTGAGGCCAGTGATGCCACACTTTCCCACACACAAATGTGTGAAAAAGTGATTTTTTCAGCTAAAATTGAGGTTTGCAAGGGATTCTGGGTAAGGAAACGTTGGGGGATCCACGCAAGCCATACCTCCCTGGAAGCCCCCGGGTGTCTACTTTTCAGAAATGTGTGGGTTTGGTAGGTTTCCTAGATGGCCGCCGAGCACGGGGCCAAAAACCCAGGTGACCCCCTTGCAAAACCAGGTGGTTTTGAGATAGGCAATTTTGAGGTCGCCTCACTACGTTGTGGGCCCTTGCCTGTCGCGGGTACTTGGGCCTCCCACACAAGTGAGGCACCATTTTTATCGGGAGACCTGGGGAACGCTGGGTGGTAGGAAATTTGTGTGAGGCCAGTGATGCCACACTTTCCCACACACAAATGTGTGAAAAAAGTGATTTTTTCAGCTAAAATTGAGGTTTGCAAGGGATTCTGGTAAGGAAACGTTGGGGGATCCACGCAAGCCATACCTCCCTGGAAGCCCCCGGGTGTCTACTTTTCAGAAATGTGTGGGTTTGGTAGGTTTCCCTAGATGGCCGCCGAGCACGGGGCCAAAAACCCAGGTGACTCCCCTTGCAAAACCAGGTGGTTTTGAGATAGGCAATTTTGAGGTCGCCTCACTACATTGTGGGCCCTTGCCTGTCGCGGGTACTTGGGCCTCCCACACAAGTGAGGCACCATTTTTATCGGGAGACCTGGGGAACGCTGGGTGGTAGGAAATTTGTGTGAGGCCAGTGATGCCACACTTTCCCACACACAAATGTGTGAAAAAAGTGATTTTTTCCAGCTAAAAGTGAGGTTTGCAGGGGATTCTGGGTAAGGAAACGTTGGGGGATCCACGCAAGCCATACCTCCCTGGAAGCCCCCGGGTGTCTACTTTTCAGAAATGTGTGTGTTTGGTAGGTTTCCCTAGGTGCCGGCAGAGCTAGGGTTCACAAACTACAGCTAGGCATTTTGCCAAAAAAGGGTCATTTTTCACTGCGAAATTGAGGTGTGACCACGTTGCGTTTTGCGCCGTTTCCTGTCGCAGGCACTAGGCCGACCCACACAAGTGAGGTACCATTTTTCTCGTTAGACTTTGGGGAACGCGGGGTGGGTGGAAATTTGTGGATCCACGCAGATTCCAGAACTTTCCACCACAGAAATGTGGGGAAAATGTGTTTTTTTGGACAATTTTTTATGTTTGCAAGGGATTCTGGGTAACAGAACCTGGTGGGAGGCAGTCAAGTCACCCCATCCTGGATTCCCCTGGGTGTCTAGTTTTCAAAAATGTATAGGTTTGCTAGGTTTCCCTAGGTGCCGGCAGAGGTAGGGTTCAAAAACTACAGCTAGGCACTTTGCCAAAAAAGGGTCATTTTTCACTGCGAAATTGAGGTGTGACCACGTTGCGTTTTGCGCCGTTTCCTGTCGCAGGCACTAGGCCGACCCACACAAGTGAGGTACCATTTTTCTCGTAAGACTTTGGGGGACGCGGGGTGGGTGGAAATTTGTGGATCCACGCAGATTCCAGAACATTCCACCACAGAAATGTGGGGAAAATGTGTTTTTTTGGACAATTTTTTATGTTTGCAAGGGATTCTGGGTAACAGAACATGGTGGGAGGCAGTCAAGTCACCCCATCCTGGATTCCCCTGGGTGTCTAGTTTTCAAAAATGTATAGGTTTGCTAGGTTTCCCTAGGTGCCGGCAGAGGTAGGGTTCAAAACTACAGCTAGGCACTTTGCCAAAAAAGGGTCATTTTTCACTGCGAAATTGAGGTGTGACCACGTTGCGTTTTGCGCCGTTTCCTGTCGCAGGCACTAGGCCGACCCACACAAGTGAGGTACCATTTTTCTCGTAAGACTTTGGGGGACGCGGGGTGGGTGGAAATTTGTGGATCCACGCAGATTCCAGAACTTTCCACCACAGAAATGTGGGGAAAATGTGTTTTTTGGACAATTGTTTATGTTTGCAAGGGATTCTGGGTAACAGAACCTGGTGGGAGGCAGTCAAGTCACCCCATCCTGGATTCCCCTGGGTGTCTAGTTTTCAAAAATGTATAGGTTTGCTAGGTTTCCCTAGGTGCCGGCAGAGGTAGGGTTCAAAAACTACAGCTAGGCACTTTGCCAAAAAAGGGTCATTTTTCACTGCGAAATTGAGGTGTGACCGCGTTGCATTTTGCGCCGTTTCCTGTCGCAGGCACTAGGCCGACCCACACAAGTGAGGTACCATTTTTCTCGTAAGACTTTGGGGAACGCGGGTGGGTGGAAATTTGTGGATCCACGCAGATTCCAGAACTTTCCACCACAGAAATGTGGGGAAAATGTGTTTTTTTGGACAATTTTTTATGTTTGCAAGGGATTCTGGGTAACAGACCCTGGTGGGAGGCAGCCAAGTCACCCCATCCTGGATTCCCCTGGGTGTCTAGTTTTCAAAAATGTATAGGTTTGCTAGGTTTCCCTAGGTGCCGGCAGAGGTAGGGTTCAAAAACTACAGCTAGGCACTTTGCCAAAAAGGGTCATTTTTCACTGCGAAATTGAGGTGTGACCACGTTGCGTTTTGCGCCGTTTCCTGTCGCAGGCACTAGGCCGACCCACACAAGTGAGGTACCATTTTTCTCGTAAGACTTTGGGGAACGCGGGGTGGGTGGAAATTTGTGGATCCACGCAGATTCCAGAACTTTCCACCACAGAAATGTGGGGACAATGTGTTTTTTTGGACAATTTTTTATGTTTGCAAGGGATTCTGGGTAACAGAACCTGGTGGGAGGCAGTCAAGTCACCCCATCCTGGATTCCCCTGGGTGTCTAGTTTTCAAAAATGTATAGGTTTGCTAGGTTTCCCTAGGTGCCGGCAGAGGTAGGGTTCAAAAACTACAGCTAGGCACTTTGCCAAAAAAGGGTCATTTTTCACTGCGAAATTGAGGTGTGACCACGTTGCGTTTTGCGCCGTTTCCTGTCGCAGGCACTAGGCCGACCCACACAAGTGAGGTACCATTTTTCTCGTAAGACTTTGGGGAACGCGGGGTGGGTGGAAATTTGTGGATCCACGCAGATTCCAGAACTTTCCACCACAGAAATGTGGGGAAAATGTGTTTTCTTGGACAATTTTTTATGTTTGCAAGGGATTCTGGGTAACAGAACCTGGTGGGAGGCAGTCAAGTCACCCCATCCTGGATTCCCCTGGGTGTCTAGCTTTCAAAAATGTATAGGCTTGCTAGGTTTCCCTAGGTGCCGGCAGAGGTAGGGTTCAAAAACTACAGCTAGGCACTTTGCCAAAAAAGGGTCATTTTTCACTGCGAAATTGAGGTGTGACCACGTTGCGTTTTGCGCCGTTTCCTGTCGCAGGCACTAGGCCGACCCACACAAGTGAGGTACCATTTTTCTCATAAGACTTTGTGGAACGCGGGGTGGGTGGAAATTTGTGGATCCACGCAGATTCCAGAACTTTCCACCACAGAAATGTGGGGAAAATGTGTTTTTTGGACAATTTTTTATGTTTGCAAGGGATTCTGGGTAACAGAACCTGGTGGGAGGCAGTCAAGTCACCCCATCCTGGATTCCCTGGGTGTCTAGTTTTCAAAAATGTATAGGTTTGCTAGGTTTCCCTAGGTGCCGGCAGAGGTAGGGTTCAAAAACTACAGCTAGGCACTTTGCCAAAAAGGGTCATTTTTCACTGCGAAATTGAGGTGTGACCACGTTGCGTTTTGCGCCGTTTCCTGTCGCAGGCACTAGGCCGACCCACACAAGTGAGGTACCATTTTTCTCGTAAGACTTTGGGGAACGCGGGGTGGGTGGAAATTTGTGGATCCACGCAGATTCCAGAACTTTCCACCACAGAAATGTGGGGAAAATGTGTTTTTTGGACAATTTTTTATGTTTGCAAGGGATTCTGGGTAACAGAACCTGGTGGGAGGCAGTCAAGTCACCCCATCCTGGATTCCCCTGGGTGTCTAGTTTTCAAAAATGTATAGGCTTGCTAGGTTTCCCTAGGTGCCGGCAGAGGTAGGGTTCAAAAACTACAGCTAGGCACTTTGCCAAAAAAGGGTCATTTTTCACTGCGAAATTGAGGTGGGACCGCATTGCGTTTTGCGCCGTTTCCTGTCGCAGGCACTAGGCCGACCCACACAAGTGAGGTACCATTTTTCTCGTAAGACTTTGGGGAACGCGGGGTGGGTGGAAATTTGTGGATCCACGCAGATTCCAGAACTTTCCACCACAGAAATGTGGGGAAAATGTGTTTTTTTGGACAATTTGTTATGTTTGCAAGGGATTCTGGGTAACAGAACCTGGTGGGAGGCAGTCAAGTCACCCCATCCTGGATTCCCCTGGGTGTCTAGTTTTCAAAAATGTATAGGTTTGCTAGGTTTCCCTAGGTGCCGGCAGAGCTAGGGTTCAAAAACTACAGCTAGGCACTTTGCCAAAAAAGGGTCATTTTTCACTGCGAAATTGAGGTGTGACCACGTTGCGTTTTGCGCCGTATCCTGTCACAGGCACTAGGCCGACCCACACAAGTGAGGTACCATTTTTCTCGTAAGACTTTGGGGAACGCGGGGTGGGTGGAAATTCGTGGATCCACGCAGATTCCAGAACTTTCCACCACAGAAATGTGGGGAAAATGTGTTTTTTTGACAATTTTTATGTTTGCAAGGGATTCTGGGTAACAGAACCTGGTGGGAGGCAGTCAAGTCACCCCATCCTGGATTCCCCTGGGTGTCTAGTTTTCAAAAATGTATAGGTTTGCTAGGTTTCCCTAGGTGCCGGCAGAGCTAGGGTTCAAAAACTACAGCTAGGCACTTTGCCAAAAAAGGGTCATTTTTCACTGCGAAATTGAGGAGTGACCACGTTGCGTTTTGCGCCGTATCCTGTCGCAGGCACTAGGCCGACCCACACAAGTGAGGTACCATTTTTCTCGTAAGACTTTGGGGAACGCGGGGTGGGTGGAAATTCGTGGATCCACGCAGATTCCAGAACTTTCCACCACAGAAATGTGGGGAAAATGTGGTTTTTTTGACAATTTTTTATGTTTGCAAGGGATTCTGGGTAACAGAACCTGGTGGGAGGCAGTCAAGTCACCCCATCCTGGATTCCCCTGGGTATCTAGTTTTCAAAAATGTATAGGTTTGCTAGGTTTCCCTAGGTTCCGGCAGAGCTAGGGTTCAAAAACTACAGCTAGGCACTTTGCCAAAAAAGGGTCATTTTTCACTGCGAAATTGAGGTGTGACCACGTTGCGTTTTGGGCCGTTTCCTGTCGCAGGCACTAGGCCGACCCACACAAGTGAGGTACCATTTTTCTCGTTAGACTTTGGGGAACGCGGGGTGGGTGGAAATTTGTGGATCCACGCAGATTCCAGACCTTTCCACCACAGAAATGTGGGGAAAATGTGATTTCTTTGACAATTTTTTATGTTTGCAAGGGATTCTGGGTAACAGAACCTGGTGGGAGGCAGTCAAGTCACCCCATCCTGGATTCCCCTGGGTGTCTAGTTTTCAAAAATGTATAGGTTTGCTAGGTTTCCCTAGGTGCCGGCAGAGCTAGGGTTCAAAAACTACACCTAGGCACTTTGCAAAAAAAGGGTAATTTTTCATTGTGAAAATGTGGTACGTCCACGTTGCATTTTGAGCCATTTCCTGTTGTGGGCACAAGGGCTACCCACACAAGTGAGGTACCATTTTTATCGGGAGACTTAGGGTAACACAGAATTGTAGAGCAACTGTTATTACCTATTGACTTTCGATGCATTTCTGCCTTCCAAATGAAAGACAATGTGTAAAAAATAAGTCATTTTGAAAAATGACCTATAATTCTCATGCTAGTATGGGTACTCCCAATTTCGGAAATGTGCAAATATCTACTGTTTCTAAAATCTACATTTTGTTCCCATTTCAGAAATACATAGGTGTCTTTCATAACAATTTTTCCATGTATACATTTTCCCAAAATAATTGCTATATACCCGGTACTTAAAAAAAATCATTGCAAGATGTTGCTCAATTATTGGCTCTGGGTTCGTCGGGTTCTTGGTGAACCTACAAGTCCTATATATCCCCACAACCAGAAAGGTCCAGCGGATATAACGGTATATTGCCTTCAAATAGCTGTCATAATTAGAAGAAGTTACAGGTGAAAACGTTGACACAAATGGCTGTTTTTTTCAACTAATTTTCAATTTTTCCTTTATTTAACTGTTAGTTTCTATAAGGAAAACTTTAAGGATCTACACAAATGACCCCTTGCTGAATTCAGAATTTTGTCTACTTTTCATAAATGTATGGCTTTCCAGGATCCATTATTGGTTTCATACCCATTTCTACCATTAACTGGAAGGAGGTTGAAAGCACAAAAAATAGCAAAAATAGGCTATGTCCCAGAAAAATGCCAAAACTGTGTAAAAAAGTTGGTTTTCTGACAAAAGTCTGCTTGTCCCTGAAAGCTGGGAAGATGGTGATTTCATCCCCACAACCCCTTTTTGATGCCATTTGCAGGGAAAAATCAAGACGCTTTCATCTGTAGCCCTTTTTTGCCTTTTTCCAAAAAAAAACAAAATTTAGCTGTATTTTGACTAATTTCTGGGTCCCCTCCAGGGGAACCCACAAACCCTGGGTACCTTTACAATCCCCATGATGTTAGAAAAAAAGGACGCAAATTTGGCATGGATACCTTATGTGGTCAAAAAGTTACAGGGGCCTAAGCGCGCACTACCCCAAATAGCCAAAAAAAGGCTTAGCACAGGAGGGGAAAAGGCCTAGCAGCGAAGGGGTTAAGGATGCAAGTTAGTAAGGTATTTTTAGGGTTCAGGGATAAGTAAAGGTACAGGGGTGGAAGACTTTTAAAAGGGGCTTTAAGGTTTAGAGATGGTTAAGGGTATGGGGTGGAAAGGGGATTTTAATGCCCAGGGATGCGTAAGGGTACAGGTTACTACAGGCTTTCTAGGGTTCAGAGCTGGATAAGGGTATGGGTTAGTAATGGTTTTACTGGGTTCTCAGTTGAATAAGGGTATGGAGTAGTAATGGTTTTAAAGATGTGCACTGCAAATGACCTCCCATATGACATCACTCGTGGAATGTTCTATAACAGTATTTATAAGTTCACTGCAACATCTAAAATGACATCTTTAGTGACAAGTGTGCATGGCGGGGTCACGAGTTATAATTTCTAGACATAACTTTAACTGGTGAATTTTAGCTTTATTTTTAGTTTAAATGTTACTTTAGTACTGAAATTTCCCTCTAACTATAACATCACTTTAACCTTTCGGTTTTTGCAGTGAATATATATATCTATATCTATATCTCCTACTGGCAGTCGCCAGTAGGTAGTTATGGTTAGGACCTAGTTTCCATAGGAAAAGCATTTTTTGACTTGCCTATAACTTTGGTGTCGTCTGACCAGTCTTCATAAATTTTCCAAAAACGTGCCAAAGTAGGTTCTGGTTGTCATGGAAAGTTTGGGGGTGATCCGTGCAGTGGGGGCTGAGAAATAGGGGCGTGAAAAAAGGGTGTGTTTGTAATGTTAATTCCCATAGGAACGCGTTGTTGAACCTACAGACCGAACCGCTAGACGGAATTACACCAAATTTGGCAGAAAGGTAGATGTTGTTACACAGATTGTGCGATTTGTTATTTGGTACAAATCCAACCAGTAGTTTTTGAGAAATTTAGGCTGAAAAATATAGCTATATCTCTAATCGGGCAACCATCGCGAAATATCCGCTGTCAATCTCAGATGGAAGCAACAACAGGAATGCTCAGGTTGGCTGGACGCAACCTGAACAGAAAGTTGCGGCTGCCATTTTATCATCTGGGAACAGTTCCCGGGGCTGAAAATTTGTGTGAAAATCCACATAAGGGGTCAGGGTGGAGATACTCTGACCCCATGTTTGAGAAATGGGTGAGTTAGTGATACAAGTTATGTGTTCAAAATAGATTTTTTTAAACACGTGTGACATTCATGATGATGCCGCGATTGCCAGCGCAGCCCCACGTGTACCGTTGCAGGGACATCGTGAATATCGTGATGTCATCGCGAATATTAGTGAAAATATAGTTTAAAAATATACATATTTGTACACACCCGCCGGTCACTGCACACACTCATGTATGCACTCACTCAGACACTTGTACACCCATTCACATACCCACTAATACACTTATACATTCAGTCACATACCCACTCAGATACTCATGTACCCACTCACATACCCATTCACGTACTCATGCGCCCACTTACAGGACACTTCGAGATTGATGCACCCATGTACAGACCCACTCAGAGACTCATGCGTACAGTCTCATACCCACCTAGAGATTCTTATACTCACTCACTGATCCACCTAGGCACTCATGCACCTACTCACAGACCCACTCAAATACTCATCCACCCACTTACATACTCATTCTGAGAGTCATGCACCCATGTATAGACCCACTCAGAGACTCACACACCCACTTACAGACCCACTCTCACACTTATGTATGTCCTCAAAGACCCACTGAGACACTCATACACCCACTCGCAGTTACACTCAAACAGCCATTCAGACACCCATCGAGCCACTCACACACTCAGTCACAGACCCTCTCAGACTTATGGACTCAGTCACTCACTTACTCATACTCAGAAACTCACACACCCACTTACAAACTCACTCAGATATACGCACACCCAGTCAAGGCTCATGCATCCACTCACAGAGCCACTGAGACACTCGCCCTCCCAGTCACAGACCCACTCAGACACTCATGCATGCACCCATTCACTCACCCACTCAGAGAGTTATGCTCTCACTCACAGACCCATTAAGACACTGATACACCTATTCACAGATCCGCTCAGACACTCATACATTCACTCATACACCCATACAGTCACTCACACAGCCACTCATAGACCTACTCAGAGACATATGCACCCAGTCAGTTATACACTCAGAGACTCATGTACCCACTCACAGTTGCACTCAGAGACCCACGCACCCACTGACAGAACCACTCAGACTCTCACACTGCCAGTCATAGACCCACTGAGAGACTCATGCACTCACTCACAGACCCACTCAGGCACCTACTCACTCACCCACTCAGACACCCACTTAGACACTCATGTATCCACCCACAGATTCAGTCAGACAGTCATATACTTACTTACAAATACACAAAGGCACTTATGCACCTACTCACAGATTGATTGAGAGACTTACACAACCAATCACAGACCCATTGCGACACTGATGCACCCACTCATAGATGTACTGAGGCAGTCACGCATTTCGTTACAGAAGTATTGAAAGACTGATGCACAGTCTCACAGATCCCCTCAAATACTTATACAGTGAATGAGAGGCTTAGTGATACAGTGATGCATGCAGTCATAGAATATATCTATAAATATGTTTTACACTTTGTACAAACCACGCGCACTTCGCAACTACCAATGGCACCACAATGACATCGATAGTCGCAAATACACATTTTTTTGTAAAGGTGGTTTTCTCCTAAATTGATCACTGAAAGAAAAGTTCAAACAATATCTTACTAAATATTTACACTTAAACTTAATTTAAAAATGTCTTTAAGTGTATTTTTCAGTATGTGAAATACATTTACTGATCACAAATTCTCCACAGTAAATGCGACAATGTTGTGCCAATTAAAAAATTCTTAAAAATAAAGCCAGTTATTAATGTACTTTCTGATAAACATATAGCAAATCCAAAAATGAGTGGTATATAATATAAATCTAATATACGATATCCAATTATAGAAAGAAAATACGAAAATCTTAGAGGTTCACTTAAAAAAAGGGATGTTACAATAGAATTTTTAAAAACCTTAGAATTTCAATGAAAAAACCAAAGGTTACAATAACATTGTAGTTAGGAATTAGCATTTAAGAAAACCTTAAAAAGTCACTGAAAAAAACAAAGGTTACAGGGATGTTATAGTTAGGCTGACATTTTGCTCATACAAAACCAGAGAAATTCAGCAGTTATAGTTAGCTGAGCTCACTATAACTTGCACCCCTGCAGTGCACTGCTTATCACCTCACATATTGCATCACTCATGACATGGTCAATGACATCACTCAGCTAACTATAACCGCTGAATTTGACCTCTTTTGTATGAGTGGAACCATGAGCCTAACTATAACATCCATGTAACCTTTGGTTTTTTCAGTGAATTTCTAAGCAAAACAGAGCGTGGAGGACAGAAGGGAGTGGCAGCAAAATGGATCATAGAGGACAGGAGAGACAGGATGGGGCATGGAACTTGGAAAGGCAGGGTGGAGGTGGCAGGAACAGGCGGCAGCCATCTGACCATGCTAGAGAGGTGGAAGGGGCAGTGGCAGCTCAATAGATGGGAGTGTGGCAGGTCCATGGAATATGATGAGCAGAAAGGAGGGAGCAGGGGCATGCACACAGACATCGGAGGGCAAGTGGAAAGAGACTAGGGGAAGCAAGCTAAGCACAGAGGCTAAGCAGGAGGGCAATGATGAGGCATAGAATTAGGCCAAGGAGGGCACCCTAAACATTCCCTTACCACCCTAGACCCTAACAAATCCCTTGTCACCCAAAGAGCCATACCCACCCTAACCCCTAAAAATTCTCTTGCCACCCAAAAACCCATACCCACGCTAAACCCTAAATTCCTTTGCCACCCTAACCCCAAACAATCCCTTACCACCCAAAAACCAATACCCACCCTAACCTTAAAAAAATCCAATGCAACACAAAAACCAATACCCACTGTAAACCCTAAAAATTCACTTTCCACCCAAAAACCCATACCCAACCTATGCGCTAAAAAATACCTAACCATCCAAAAACCCATAACCACCAAAAAACCAAAAAAGTCCCTTCCCACCAAAAAACCCATACCCAACCTAAACCCGAAAAAATACCTTACCACCCAAAAACACCCACCCTAAACCCTAAAATTTCCCTTATCACCAAAAAGACCATACCCACCCGAAACCATAACATTCTCTTTTCCCCAAAAAAATCCATACCCACCCTAAACCTATAAATTCCCTTGCCACCCAGAAACCCATACCCACCCTAAACCCTAAAAAATCCCTTGCCAATGAAAAATCCATACCCACGCTAAACATTAAAAATTCCCTTGCCACCCTAAATCCTAACAAATCCCTTGCCACCCAAAGACCCATACCAATCCTAAGCCCTAAAAATTCCCTCTCCACCCAAAAAACAATAGCCACGCTAAACCCTGAAAATTCCTTGCCACCCTGACCCCCAAAAATCCTTTGCCATAAAAAACCAATACCTAGCCTAACCTTAAAAAATCCCTTGACTCCCAAAAACCCATACCCACCCTAACCCAATAAAAATTCACTGGCCACCCTAAAACCCATACTCAACCTAAACCCGAAAAAACTACCTTACCACCCGAAAACACACACCGACTCTAATCCCTAAAAATTCCCTTATCATCCAAAAACCCATACCCACCCAAAACCATAAATTTCCCTTGCCCCCTCAAAATCCACACCCACCCTAAACGTTAAAAATTCCTTTACCACCGTAAAACCCACACCCATGCTAAATGCTGAAAATTCCCTTGCCACCCAAAAGCCCATACCCACCCTAAACTCTAAAAATCCCTTACCACCCAAAAATCTTTACCCACCCTAAATCCTAAAAATTCCTTGCACTTAAAAACCCATACCCACCATAAACCATAACATTTCCCTTGCCACCTAAAAACCCATACCTACTCTAAACCCTAAAAAATACCTTACCAACCAAATACCCACACCCACACCTAAACCCTAAATATTCCTTTGCCACCCAAAAAACCCATACCCACCCTACACCCTAAGAAATCACTTACAACTCAAAAACCCATACCCACCCTAAACCATAAAAAATACCTTGCCACCCAAAAACCTATACTCGCCCTAAACCATAAAAAATACCTTGCCACCCAAAATCCCATACCCACCCTAAACCCTCAATATTCCCTTGGCACCAAAAAACCCATACCCACCATAAACCCTAAGGCACACCTTAGAATCCAATAACCCATTACCACCATAAACCCTAAAAATTCATTATCACCCAAAAATACATACCCACCGTAAACCATAAAATTTCCCTTGCCCCCCAAAAGCCCACACCCACCCTAAACCTTAAAAATTCCCTTGTGACTCAAAAACCCATACACACTGTAAACCCTACAAAATCCCTTGCCACCAAAAATCCCAAACCCATCCTAAACGCTAAAAACTCCCCATCAAACCCATAAAACACATACCCACCCTAAACCCTAACAATGCCTTACCACTTAAAAACCTACACCCACCCTAAACACCAAAAATTTACTTGCCACCCAAAAACCCATACCCACCGTCAAAAATCCCTTGCCACCCAAAAACCCATACAAACACTAAAACCTAAATGATTCATTACCACCCAAAAAACCCATATTAGCCCTAAACCCTAGATGTTCCCTTGCCACCCAAAACCCATGACCAGCCTGAACCCTAAAAAAGCCTTACCACCCAAAAATCCATACCCACCCTAAACACAAAAAATTCCCCTATCACCCAAACACCCATACCCACCCGAAACTATAACATTTCCCTTGCCCCCCAAAAATCCAACCCAACCTAAACCTTAAAAAAGCCCTTATCGCCTAAAAACCTATACTCACGCTAAAACCTAAAAATACCTTGCCACCCAAAAACCCATATCTACCCTAAACCCTAAGGCAAACCTTACAACCAAAAAACCCATAATCACCCTAAACCCTAAAAATTCCTTATCACCCAAAAACTCATGCCCACCCTAACCTTAAAAATTCCTTTGCCACCCAAAAACCCACACCCATCCTAAACGCTGAAAATTCCATTGCCACCCAAAAACCCATACCCACCTTAAACCCTAAATAAATCCCTTACCAACCGAAAACCTATACCGACCCTAAACCCTAAAAATTCCCTTGCCACCTAAAAATCCATACCCACCCTAAACACTAAAATTTCCCTTGCCACCCGAAAACCCATACCTACCCTAAAAAATCCCTTACCACCCAAATACCCACACCCACCCTAAACCCTAAATATTCCCATGCCACCCAAAAACCCATAACCACCCTAAACCCTAAAAAATCCCTTACCACCCAAAAACCCAAACCCACCCTACACCCTAACAATTCACTTGCCACCCAAAAACCCATACCCACCCAAACCCTAAAAAGTTCATTGCCACCCAAAAACCCATACCCACCCAAACCCTAAAAAGTTCATTGCCACCCAAAAACCCATACCCACCCTAAAACCTAAAAATTCCCTTGCCACCTACAAACCCATACCCATCCAAAACCCTAAAAATTCCCTTGCCACCCAAAAACTCATACCCACCTAAAACCCGAAAAAAATCACTTACCACCCAAAACATCCCATACCACTCAAAATCCTACACCCACCTTAAACCCCAAAATTTAACTTGCCACCCAAAAACCCATACCCACCATCAAAAATCACTTGCCACCCAAAAACCCATACAAACACTAAGCCCTAAATGATTTATTATCACCCAAAAAACCCATATCAGCCCTAAACCCTATATGTTCCCTTGCCATCCAAATCCCACACCCAACCTAAACCTTAAAAATTCCCTTGCAACCCAAAAACCCATACCCAGCCTAAACCCTAAAAAATCCCTTACCACCCAAAAATCCATACCCACCCTAAATGCTAAAAATTCCCCTATCACCCAAACACTCATACCCACCCGAAACCATAACATTTCCCTTGCCCCCGAAAAATCCACACCCACTCTAAACCTTAAAAAAGCCCTTATTGCCTAAAAACCTATACTCACGCTAAAACCTAAAAAATACCTTGCCACCCAAAAACCCATACCCACCCTAAACCCTAAAAATTCCCTTGCCACCCAAAAACCCACACCCATCCTAAACACTAAGGCAAACCTTATAACCGAAAAACCCATTATCACCCTAAACCCTAAAAATTCCTTATCACCCAAAAACTCATGCCCACCCTGAACCTTAAAAATTCCCTTGCCACCCAAAAACCCACACCCATCCTAAATGCTGAAAATTCCATTGCCACCCAAAAACCCATACCCACCGTAAACCCTAAATAAATCCCTTACCAACTGAAAACCTATACCCACCCTAAACCCTAAAAATTCCCTTGCCACCTAAAAACCCATAACCACCCTAATTCCTAACATTTCCCTTACCACCCAAATACTCACACCCACCCTAAACCCTAAATATTCCCTTGCCACCCAAAAAACCATAACCACTCTAAACCCTAAAACATCCCTTACTACCCAAAAACCCAAACCCACCCTACACCCTAACAATTCACTTGCCACCCAAAAACCCATACCCACCCTAAAAATCCCTTGTCACCCAAAAACCCATACAAACACTAAACCCTAAGTTATTCATTACCACCCAAAAACCCATACCCATGCTAAACCCTAAAAATGCCCTTGCCACCTACAAACCCATACCCACCCAAAACTCTAAAAATTCCCTTGCCACCCAAAAACTCATACCCACCCAAAACCCTAAAAAAATCACTTACCACCCAAAAACCCATACAAACTCTAAAGCCTAAAAAAATCCTTACCACCCAAAAACTAATACCCACCCTAAACCCTAAAAATTCCCTTGCCACCAAAAAACCCATATCCACCCTAACCCCTAAGACATACCTTGCCACCCCAAAACCCATAAACACCCTAAACCCTAAAAATTCCCTATCATCCAAAAACCCATACCAACCCTAAACCATAAAATTTACCTTGCCCCATAAAAATCCACACCCATGCTAAACCTTAAAAATTCCCTTGCCACCAAAAACCCATACCCACTGTAAACCCTACAAAATTGCTTGCCACCAAAAATCCCACACCCACCCTAAGCGCTAAAAATTCCCCTGCCACCCATGAAATCCATAATCAACCTAAACACTTAAAAATTCTGTACCACTCAAAAACCTTCACCCATCCTAAACCCTAAAAATTCACTTGCCACCCAAAAACCCATACCCACCCGAAACCCTAAAAGGTTCATTATCACCCAAAAACCCATACCCACCCTAAACCCTAAAGGTTCCATTGCCACCCAAAACCCATGCCCACCCTAAACCCCAAAAAATCCCTTACCACCCAAATACCCATACACACCCTGAACCCTAAAAAATCCCTCACCACCCAAAATCCTATACCCACCCAAAATCCTAAGAATTATTTTGCCACCCAAAAACCATACCCACCCTAAACCTTAAAAATTTCAAAGCCACCCAAAAACCCATACCAACTCGAAACCCGAAAAATCCCTTGCCACCCAAAAACCCATACCAATGCTAAAATCTAAAAATTCATTACCATCCAAAAACCCATACACGCCCTAAACCCTAAAGGTTCCCTTGCCACCCAAAACCCATACCCACCCTAAAACCTAAAAAATCTCCTACCAACCAAAAACCCACAGTGCCACACCCACCCTAAACCCTACAAAATCCCTTGCCACCAAAATTCCCACACCCACCCTAAACACTAGACAATCCCTTGCCACCCAAAAACCCATACAAACACTAAAGCCTAGATGATTCATTACCACCCAAAAACCCATACCCACCCAAAGCCCCAAAAATTAATTTGCCACCCAAAAACCCATACCCACCTAAACCGTGCAAAATTCCTTGCCACCTAAAAACCCATTTCCACCCAAACCCTAAAAATTCCCTTGCTACCAAAAAAACCCATACCTACTCCAAACCCTAAAAAATCCCTTACCACCCAAATACCCACACCCACCCTAAACCCTAAATATTCCCTTGCCACCCAAAAACCCATTCCCACCCTAAATCCCTAAGAAATCCCTTACAACCCAAAAACCCATACCCACCCTAACCCTAAAAATTCCTTGCCACCCAAAAGCCCAAAAAGCTAAAAATTCCCTTGACACCCAAAAACCCATACCCACCCTAAACCCTAAAAAGCCCTTATCGCCTAAAACCCTATACTCACCCTGAACCATAAAAATACCTTGCCAACCAAAATCCCACACCCACCCTAAACCCTCAATATTCCCTTGGCATCCAAAAACCCACAACCACCCTAAACCCTAAAAATTCACTATCACCCAAAAACTCATACCCACCCTAAACCATAAAATTTCCCTTGCCCCCCAAAAAAACACACCCACCCTAAACCTTAAGAATTCCCTTGCCACCAAAAGTCCCAAACCCATCCTGAACCCTAAAAATCCCCTTCAAACCCATAAAACCCATACCCATCCTAAACCCTAAACATCCCTTACCACTCAAAAACCTACACCCACCTTAAACCCCAAAATTTAACTTGCCACCCAAAAACCCATACCCACCATCAAAAATCACTTGCCACCCAAAAACCCATACAAACACTAAGCCCTAAATGATTTATTATCACCCAAAAAACCCATATCAGCCCTAAACCCTATATGTTCCCTTGCCATCCAAAACCCATGCCCACCCTAAACGCTAAAAAATCCCTTTCCACCCAAATACCTAAACCTTAAAAATTCCCTTGCGACCCAAAAACCCATATACACCGTAAAATCTACCAAATCCTTTGCCACCAAAAATCCCACAACGACCCTAAACAATAATAAATTCCCTTGCCACCCAAAAACCCATACCCAGCCTAAACCGTAAAAAATCCCTTACCACCCAAAAATCCATACCCTCCTAAATGCTGAAAATTCCCCTATCACCCAAACACCCATACCCACCCGAAACCATAACATTTCCCTTGCCCCCGAAAAATCCGCACCCACCCTAAACCTTAAAAAAGCCCTTATTGCCTAAAAACCTATACTCACGCTAAAACCTAAAAAATACCTTGCCACACAAAAACCCACACCCATCCTAAATGCTGAAAATTCCATTGCCACCCAAAAACCCATAACCACCGTAAACCCTAAATAAATCCCTTACCAACTGAAAACCTATACCTACCCTAAACCCTAAAAATTCCCTTGCCACCTAAAAACTCATACCCACCCTAAACCCTAACATTTCCCTTACCACCCAAATACTCACACCCACCCTAAACCCTAAATATTCCCTTGCCACCCAAAAAACCATAACCACTCTAAACCCTAAAAAATCCCTTACTACCCAAAAACCCAAACCCACCCTACACCCTAACAATTCACTTGCCACCCAAAAACCCATACCCACCCTAAAAATCCCTTGTCACCCAAAAACCCGTACAAACACTAAACCCTAAGTGATTCATTACCACCCATACCCATGCTAAACCCTAAAAATGCCCTTGCCACCTACAAACCCATACCCACCCAAAACTCTAAAAATTCCCTTGCCACCCAAAAACTCATACCCACCCAAAACCCTAAAAAAATCACTTACAACCCAAAAACCCATACAAACTCTAAAGCCTAAAAAAATCATTACCACCCAAAAACTAATACCCACCCTAACAATTCCCTTGCCACCCAAAAACCCATATCCACCCTAACCCCTAAGACATACCTTGCCACCCAAAAACCCATAAACACCCTAAACCCTAAAAATTCCCTATCATCCAAAAACCCATAACAACCCTAAACCATAAAATTTAACTTGCCCCACAAAAATCCACACCCATGCTAAACCTTAAAAATTCCCTTGCCACCAAAAACCCATACCACGGTAAACCCTACAAAATCGCTTGCCACCAAAAATCCCACACCCACCCTAAGCTCTAAAAATTCCCTTGCCACCCATGAAATCCATACCCAACCTAAACACTTAAAAATTCTGTACCACTCAAAAACCTACACCCATCCTAAACCCTAAAAATTCACTTGCCACCCAAAAACCCATACCCACCCTAAACCCTAAAAGATTCATTATCACCCAAAAACCCATACCCACCCTAAACCCTAAAGGTTCCCTTGCCACCCAAAACCCATGCCCACCCTAAACCCCAAAAAATCCCTTACCACCCAAATACCCATACACACCCTGAACCCTAAAAAATCCCTTACCACCCAAAATCCTATACCCACCCGAAACCCTAAAAATTTCCTTGCCACCTAAAAACCCATACCAACTCTACACTCGAAAAACCCCATGCCACCCAAAAACCCATACAAATGCTAAACCCTAAAAATTCATTACCACCCAAAAACCCATACCTACCCTAAACCTTAAAGGTTCCCTTGCCACCCAAAACCCATACCCACCCTAAAACCTAAAAAATCCCCTACCAACCAAAAACCTACAAAGCCACACCCACCCGCAACCCTACAAAATCCCTTGCCACCAAAAATCCCACACCCACCCTAAACACTAGAAAATCCCTTGCCACCCAAAAACCCATACCCACCCTAAACCCTAAAACATCCCCTACCACCCAAAAATTCATACCAACCCAAACCCCCAAAAATTAATTTGCCACCCAATAACCCATACCCACCCTAAACCCTGAAAAATTCCCTTGCCACTGAAAACCCCATACCTACTCTAAACCCTAAAAAATCCCTCACCACCCAAATTCCCACACCCACCCTAAACCCTAAATATTCCCTTGCCACCCAAAAGCCCATACCCATCCTAAACCCTAAAAATTCCCTTGCCACCCAAAAACCCATACCCACCCTAAAAAAGCCCTTATCGCCTAAAAACCTATACTCACCTTAAACCATAAAAAATACCTTGCCAACCAAAATCCCACACCCACCCTAAACCCTCAATATTCCCTTGGCACCCAAAAACCCATACCCACCCTAAAACCTAAGGCTCACCTTAGAATCCAAAAACCCATAACCACCCTAAACCCTAAAAATTCATTATCACCCAAAAACTCATACCCACCCTAAACCATAAAATTTCCTTTGCCCCCCCAAAACCCACACCCAACCTAAACCTTAAAAATTCCCTTGCCACCAAAAATCCCAAACTCATCCTAAATGCTAAAAATCCCGTTCAAAGCCATAAACCCATACCCATCCCTTACCACTCAAGAACCTACACCCACCTTAAACAGAAAAATGTAACTTGCCACCCAAAAACCCATACCCACTATCAAAAATCCATTGCCACCCAAAAACCCATACAAACACTTAACCCTCAATGAGTTTTTACCACCCAAAAAACCCATATCAGCCCTAAACCCTATATGTTCCCTTGCCACCCAAAACCCATGCCCACCCTAAACGCTAAAAAATCCCTTTCCACCCAAATACCCACACCCAACCTAAACCTTAAAAATTCCCTTGCGACCCATAAAACCCACACACCGTAAAATCTACAAAATCCTTTGCCACCAAAAATCCCACACCCACCCTAAACAATAAAAAATTCCCTTGCCACCCAAAAACCCATACCCAGCCTATACCCTAAAAAATCCCTTACCACCCAAAGATCCATACCCACCCTAAATGCTAAAAATTCCCTATCACCCAAACACCCATACCCACCCGAAACCATAACATTTCCCTTGCCCCCTAAAAATTCACACCCACCCTAAACCTTAAAAAAGCCCTTATTGCCTAAAAACCTATACTCACGCTAAAACCTAAAAATTCCCTTGCCACCCAAAAACCTATACCCACCCTAAACCCTAAAAATTCCCTTGCCACCCAAAAACTCATATCTACCCTAAACCCTAAAAATTCCCTTGCCACCCAAAAACCCATATCTACCCTACACACTAAGGCAAACCTTACAACCGAAAAACCCATAATCACCCTAAACCCTAAAAAATCCTTATCACCCAAAAACTCATGCCCACCCTAAACCTTAAAAATTCCCTTGCCACCCAAAAACCCACACCCATCCTAAATGCTGAAAATTCCATTGCCACCCAAAAACCCATACCCGCCGTAAACCCTAAATGAATCCCTTACCAACCGAAAACCTATACCCACCCTAAACCATAAAAATTCCCTTGCCACCTAAAAACCTATACCCACCCTAAACCCTAACTTTCCCTTGCCACCAAAAGACCCATACCTACCCTAAAAAATTCCTTACCGCCCAAATACTCATACCCACCCTAAACCCTAAATATTCCCTTGCCACCCAAAAACCCATAACCACTCAAAACCCTAAAAAATCCCTTACTACCCAAAAACCTAAACCCACCCTACACCCTAACAATTCACCTGCCCCCCAAAAACCCATACCCACCCTAAACCCTAAAAAATCCTTTGCCAACCAAAAACCTATACCCTCCCTAAACACTAAAAAAATCCCTTACCAGCCAAAAATCCATATTCACCCTAAACCCTGAAAAATGTAGTACCACTCATTAGCCCATGCCCACCCTAACCCTTAAAAAATAGATATCCCTACCACCCCTGCTTTCCTCTATGGTAACTACAGGGAATGGTTGCTTCCCTGTTGAGCCTATCACCTTGAGTCATTCTATGTATGCCACTGCAGAACTAGGTATAAGAGATGTTGCCACAATAGTCTATTTTCAGTCACTACTACTTCCCATGTTGTACCTGTGATGGAAACTTCACTGCTAAAGGCAGTGTTGCATCCATCCTATGTGCCGAGCTTGCATTGCTGACACCCATTCCATAGTTGGTAAAAAAAAAAAAAAAGTGCTGCTGTAAGAGCTGTATCCTTTCTAATAGCGAGGAAGGCTTATAACAGTATACAACGCAGCTTCAGATGATGCACTTATTCATTGTCTGTGAAGGTTGCAATGTTGCTTTTTTGCTAAACTAATCTGGTTGTCAGGCACGGTTGCACTGCTCCATCACTCACTTTTTAATTTTTATGGTGAATAAGGAAGCTTGCACTGCTGCTGATGTAGTTATACTGGATGTCTGTCAGAACCACGAAGGCATTTTCCATGCATGTAACCCCGAACACGTATTTGCAATGTGTTCCATACCCCGTAAGTCGTTACAACGACTTGCCTTAGGGAAAGTATTGGAGCTGGAAGAGTATAATTTACTATTCCAACTCCAGCCTGTGCAACAGTAGGAAAAGTGTTAGACATCAAGTCCAACATCAATCCAACAATGCTTCCCTCAAGGCAAGTCGTTGTAACGACTTGCGTGGTAAATTAACGCATTATAAAGATTTGCTTGTGGTTCGAACCATGTTGTAAAGGCACAGCGTGGTTTGAGCCGCAGAGATAGGTTGTTTCCCAGTTAATCTATGCGCCTGTGAGAGAATCATGTAAGAATGCATTCCTCCTGCCCCTGCTGTTCTTCTGGGTGTTTAAGGGAGCTTGCTTTGCTGTTGTCTAGACTATTTAACTGTGTATGAGGGATGTGTGAACCTCTGCTGCATGTGCTGTACCGGTTGCTTGTATGAGGAATGCATGCCCTGCTGCCTATTCTATGCCAGCTCCACTTGTGCGAGAAGCTAACACTGCTGCAGTTCATCCTGTGCGCTTGTTCCCTGTGTAAGAGAGCCTGCAGTAACACTTCCAATACTGTGTAACTATTCCTAGTTTGGTGGAAGGTGGCACAGTTGCTGCCCACGATGCCGCCGTCCTATGTGTATCAAGAAACAAAGCTTGCTGCTCATGCCCTATCTTGATGTACACAAGGGAAGCTTGAACTGTTGCTTGTAGTGCTTGTACTATAGAACTGTACTACGATGTACCTCTGTGTGTGAGGAAAGCTTTCACTACTACAGTCTTTGATATTCCTGACCTGTATGTATTCAGAAGCTTCTGTTGATGAATACATACTATTCCCGTACAAAGAGAGTATCTTACACTAGTGTTTCCCAAACTGTGGATCTCGACCCACTGGCGAGTTGTGAGCCGATTTTTGGTGGGTGGCGAAAGACGAAGCAATAACCAAAGATGTCTTTAAATTCTGTATTTATATTGTCACAATTGCTGTGCTTCAAATACGGAAGTCAAATGTCAACATATGTCTTCTGACAAATTACTGCTTTTTTAACAAGTGGATCTGTGTCTACAACCTCCTCTCACTTTACTTTTCTATCCCTGACTGCAAAGATAATTATGTGACAATCTTGTTTGGGTACAAATAGTGTGAAAGAGAAGGCGGTAGGATGTTATTTATTTTGAAACACTCAACAAAATGTAAATATTTGTAAATGAACTGTACACATTAAGCAGTTAGGAAAGCAAAAATGAAGCACATTGTTTGTTAACTCTGAAGAGTGATAGAAACAGATTTTTAAAGGATCAAAACAAATCAAGACCCTTTACTTGGTGATGCACAAATGATAAATATTCACTGAAACCCGATTTCCACATATTATCATTTATGTGCAATATAGTTTTATCAGTTAAACTGTATGTTTGTGCAAATTTAATGAACATTTCAGTGGAAAATGTGCTGTTTGTAAATGACAGTGCGCTACGACCCAATACTTTAGTTACATAAAAACATCGCCCTGCCCCATGTCCGTTAAAGTTAGGTAAGTCGCGAAAGTTTGTCATTCTGAAAATTGGGTTGTGGTTCTGAAATGTTTGGGCAGCATCGCCTTACACCTCCAATGTGCTTCTGTTGAGTAGTTAATCAGCTTGAACTGCTGCAACATGTGCTGCACATGTTTTTGTCTGAGGAAAACATGCTCTTCTGCTGTTTGTACTTAATCTGAATGTGGGTTAGGAAAACTTGCATTTCTGCTTACCACACTGTAAATACTGTGTGGGTGTGAGACGCTTACAGGGCTGCTGCATGCTCTGTGCCTGATCTGTGTGTATTAGGGAAGTTTGTACTCCTTGCGCTTGAGGAAAAATGTCCCAGTTCTTGTTTCTACTTTGTGTACATTAAAGCTTTAATTACGTATGGCCATGCTGTACATGCTCTATGTGTGAAAGGAAGTTGGTACTACTATTGTCTGTATTGTACCTGTTGCATATCCGAGTGACACTTCCACTACTGCTGCAATGGTGCACCTGTTCGATGTGTGTTGGAGAAGTTAGAGAAAACCTTTTCATTATATAAACTCCAAGGCTATTTGGTTGGTCCATTATTGTACTATATTTATAAACTGCAACAAAGAAAAGTTGGCACTGTAAGACGATGCCTTGTGTGTATTGTCACAAAGTACATTTGCGAGGTATAAATGCACCTTTATGGCAACTTCCCTTTCAGAAAATGGAATATCCGCTATGCCCCAGGAGCGAAGGGGAGTTTTAATGATAATATTTAATATAAGTATATACAGCACATAATAAATCAATCAAGTCTTGTGATAGGTGCAATCATTACACTATCCACCATTGACCTCAAAAAGATGAAAAGCCCTAAGCAGCAGGTCTCAGGGAAGCGCATTTACCTATTGTACCACTCTACCTGCCATGCAACCTTCGTTTAGCATGGAATCCTTTAAGTGCAAATTAGCCTTTAGTATTCATTTGTGCTATATAGTTAAAAAAAATACCTGTATTTCAACTTCCTTCGTTTCCAATATGTGCTTTTTGAGGCATTGAAGCACTGCTGTTCCATTTAAAGACTTATCACCAAATAGCTACTATTTTTTCTAGATCTTTTAAAATTAATCTCTTACTTAAAAGGTTGACCAGTGTTTCATGAATGTGACAATCACATTCTTCACAATTCATTTCAATAGCACTTTAAAACATGTCCCTCTATCGCGGCAGTGAAATAGTGTTCTTTTTGAAGTACTTCAAATTTGACTGAGCTGAGGGGCCGTAAAGAGGGCCCAGTCTGCATGCCCCTGCCTGTGTACTAAACAAAATATATTGTTCAGAGAGTGATTGTTTGCTGTTAGGTCTTACTTCACAATTTAAGAGACAACTGGCATTTTACTTATCTATTTCCCCTTGAAAATAAGAGAAAGAAAGGCGTTTCCACCTCCTCTTTCAAGTAAGGAACCGAAAATAAAAGAAAATGCATTCAGGGCTACCTGCGTTTCTTATGTCCCCCTCATCACCATTACAACAAGGAGGGGAAACCAGACTTTGCATTTCACGCAGAGTTAAGACAAGACCCTGCAAAGCAGTTGTTCTCAAAATGTAAGAATGAAGACCTCCACCCTTCTCTGAACAGGAGCGCAGACAGCACTGGATTAACAACACAATGGTTTCCAGGGCTCCTACCTGAAGAGGTGTTAACGAATGCAAATGACGGCTTTTGTTTGGCCTTTCTAAGGCTGGAAACACAGGTCAAAGGTTGAGGCCTGCACTAAAGGAACACCGCTCCCTTCCCCCAGCCCCTAGAAACACGCTTGGGCTGCAATTTCAACATTTGGAAAGGCAAAGAGCTGAAAGCGAGCATCAGTGTAATGCAAGCAGGGAAATTGCAAACGCACGAGTTAAGTTACTTACTTTTGACTCTTGTGCAGCTGTGAGAATCCAAGAAATAGTTAAGGCCTGTTATTTAATTGTGTTAGGTGTTCATTGAATTCTAACCTATAAAGCAATGCATAAAATGATTTATAAGGTCCAATGCGGCTAATTCATCTGGCGGTCCTTATTTACCTTAAGTTTTTCATTTTTTATTAAACCATTTCTTTTTGTAATTATCGTTGATAAAAGAAATGCAACCTAAACATAACTGGTTAAACCAAATATTGTTTTCAGAATATATCCCATAAATACCAAGAAGAAAGTCTGAAGTACATATCAGACTAAAAAATAGTTTTACATTTTAGTGCATTTTCCCTGTACTTACACGTTTTTAACATAGTTAAACATCTAATCATGATTAAAGAATATAATTTAACAGATTTCTTCAAACGTGAGCGGGATGACAACACACCCTCCTGGGACATTTTGACCTATGCACTACTGCAAAAATGACCGCAAATGCAAATTGTGCCGTTTAAGCAATACCACTGATAAGTTAAAATTTAGATTGCTCCTCCATTAGCACTGGAAAGTACACCCAGGTTTAACTGAGTTGTGTCTGTTTCTTCTATTTAGGGAGTAAGCATTAATAGTATGTGCAAAGTGACTGTCAAAACCTGTTTGAGCGTGTTACTTCCTATTTCATTGGAAGCAGATGATAATTGGCTGCAAATAAAAAACAAGCATTGACAAAGCCAATATGTCTTGCCTATGAGACAGGTTGTATGACGTTACAACGCATTCCGTTGCAATGCATGCCTTTACCACGCATGCGTTACAACGCGAATGCCATTACCACGCTTAACCTTTACCACGAAAATGCCTTTACCACGCATATCTTTACATCGATTTTCGTTGTAAAACCATGCATGATAATGGCATATTCTTGGTAAAGGTTATCTCCGATCCCTGCCCCAATTCCTTTTACTGCTCCCCTGCGCCCTCCCCTCTCCAGCTCTCTTTTTTTTTTATAATACCCCTTCCCTGTACCCCTGTGCGACCCCCCGCCCCCATTCCTTCTAATAAATACCTATGCCCTTAACACTAAAAATCTTGCCCAGCGCGATTCCCCCACACACAAACCCTTTTTTCAAATTCCCTCCCCTGAACCCTATAAATTTACCCCTTCGCTACACATCCCCTCATCCCTTAAATTTTTAATTTCTTAATCTAAAATCCCTCTTACCTCTCCACGTCCTCTCCTCTCCAAGCTCTTCCGATCTGTGTCGCAAGTCGTAAAGAGGAAGCGGAAGTGTCTTTCCGTTTCCTCTAACGACGCCGATTGCCTCCACATCGCGACGGAAACAGGTGCGTTTTTTTGGGGGGGGGAGACCCCTCCAACCCCCCTTTTTGAATCGCACGTTTTTGTTTTTTTTGGGGGGTATGGGGGAGACCCCTCAAGCCCCCCTTTTTTAATTTCCCCTTTAACACACATGCCTTTACTACGTATCTCGTAGTAAAGGTATGCGTGGTAAAGGCTATTCATGGTAACCACGCATGCGTTGTAATGCATGCGTGGTTATGGTTATGCGTGGAAACAGCCGCGTTGTAGTGGCCGTTTCCCTATGAGACATATTGGCTTGGAGAATGAGTTTCAGCCATGCTGCATCTTATGATTAACGTGATTATAAAATAAGGCTCACAGTTTCGGTTATGCTTTATAGCATAACATATGTAAATGAAGAAAGTGCAGGCTTTGGCAGAGAGGTGGGAAAAGGCACGTCTTTCGGCTCGAGTACGTTGGATTCGGGGGACGTAAGAGAGTGCCAGGGAGGCAGACCACAGGTGGTTGGTGGGGTGGTGGAAGGTCAGGCGGCTGTTCAGACATTCGGGTCCCATACTGTGGAGGGCTTTGCAGGCATGCATGAGCAGTTTGAAGTGGAGAGTCAGTGCAGGTTGCAGATGTGGGAGGTGTAGTGGACTCACCTTGGCAGTTGGAGGATTGTTTTTGCGTTCTGGATGGTGTGGGGCCGCTTGAGGAGGGTGGTGGTTCTGGCATAGAGGGTGTTCCCGTAGTCAAGTGATGAGGGCTTGTGTGACGATACTGGTGTCCGTTAGGATCCATCTGAAGTTCTTACGGAGCATTCTGAGGGTGTTGAAGCATATGGCAGCAACCGAGTTGACCTGTTGTCTCACGGAGAGCCCACTGTCGAGGATGATGCCAAGGTTGTGGGTGTTGCTAGTCCAAGGGTGGAGGGCCACCAGATGTCATCTGACGGTGAGGGGGGTCCTCCGAAGAGATCTTTGGTCTTGTCGGTGTTGAGTTTGAGGCAGTTAGTTCTCATCTAGTCGACGACATCAGTCATGGTGTTCTGGAAGTTCGCTCTAATGGTGTCTCTGGCGAGGGAGAGTATGAGCTGGGTGTCGATGTATGAGATAATGTTGAGATCGAGGCTGCGAATGATGGGTGCTAATGGCGTCATGCAGAGGTTGAACAGTGTGGGGCTGAGAGAGGAGCCCTGGGGTACTTTCAAGGAAGCATAAAACAAAATATTGTCCCTCTGTATCAGGAGTCTCATGTGCTTTCTACTGCCCTTTGCTTGCTTCTTCTTTAGGTGCATATCTGTGAATACCACTATGAAGTCACCCTTTCTGCCATATCAGATAAGCAGACAACAATTGCAAACTGTTTTCTTCATTTTTTAAGTACATGAAATAAAGAAGTGACTGTTATTTTCAAGTCCCCACAAAGATAGTGTGTGGTTACATGGATGTTCAAGTCACCACAGAGATAGTGTGTGATTATTGAGATGTTCAAACTGCCACAAAGATATTGTGTGTTTATTATGATGTTCAAGTCTCCATAGAGATAGCGTGCAAGGTTAGTAGAGTTCAAGTCCCTACAGTGATAGTGTTTAAATATAATCTTCATGTCCCTACACAGATAGTGTGTGATGGTAAGGATGTTCACATTCAAACTGGGATTATAGGCATCTTCAAACCTGTTCATACATAGTTTGTAATTATAGGGAAGTTTAAGTCTTAAAAAGATTGCACATGAAGTAAAGGATGTTTTAGTCCCCACAGAGAGAGTGTGTGACTATAGGATTGTATAAGGCCTTACAGAGATTGTGTGTGAGGGTCACCACGTTCTAAGTCGCGGCAATGATAGTGTGTGAATATAATGTTCAAATTTCCCCGCAAATAATGTCCCACAGAGATAGTGTGTGGTTACAGGAATGGTCAAGTTCCCACAGAGATGGTATGGTTTACTGGGATGTTCAAGCTGTCACAAAGATAGTGTGTGTTTATTAGGATGTCCAAGTTCCCACAAAGATAATAGTCTTCAAGTCCTTACAGTGATAGTGTTTAAATATAATCTTTAAGTCCCCACGCAGATATTGTGTATAAGTAATGATGTTCACATTCAAACAGGGATAATATTTAATTATAGGCATGTTCACATCTGCACATACATAGTGTGTGTTTATAGGGGTTTTCAAGTATTTCGAAAATTGCGTGTGAAGATAATGATGTTGAAGTCCCCACAGTGATAGTGTGTGACTATAGGAATGGTCAAGGCCTCACAGAGATGGTGGGAGAAGGTAATGATGATGAAGTTCCCACAAATATAGTGCATGAAGATGATGTTCAAGTCTCCACTCAGATAGTGTGTGTAGATAATGATGTTCAAGTTCCCAAAGAGATAGCGCGATTATAGGAAAGTTCAAGCCCTCACAGTGATTGTGTGTGAAGGTAATCATGTTCAAGTCACCAAAGATAGTATGCAAAGATAATCTTTAAGTCTCCACACAGATGTGTGATGATAGGCAAGTTCAAGCCTCCACATAAGGGCTAATTATGATTCTGGCAGTCCATGAACCGCCAGACTTACGGGGGCGCAGTTGTCTTCTGACAGACCTATTACAACTAGGGAGGTCGGGCCAACCTGGGATCGCCGCAGCTGCCAGGGATCAGAGATAACTGGCAGCAGTTTTCAATCAATCAATCAAGGGTTTGTTAAAGCGTGACTACTCACCCGTAAGGGTCTCAAGGCGCTTGGGGTGGGGGGGTGCAGGTTCCATCCATCAAGGAGGGGGTCTGTCGAAGAGCCAGGTTTTGAGGTTTCTTGCGAAGATGGGGAGCGATGTCTGTCTGAGGTGGAGCGGAAGGGCGTTCCATGCTTTGGCTGCGAGGAAGGAGAAGGAGCGGCCTCCCGATCTGGTCTTTCTGGTGCGGGGGGACCACGGCGTAGGAGAGCTGGGCTGATCGTAGGGTCCTTTGGGGTGCGTGGAATTTGAGTCGGCTGTTCAGGTATGCTGGGCCGGTGCCGTGGAGGGCCTTGTGTGCGTGGGTGAGCATCTTGAAGGTGATTCTCGCCTCGACAGGGACCCAGTGGAGTGTGCGCAGGTGCTGGGAGATGTGGCAGTGTTTTGGCAGGTTGAGGACCAGTCTTGCGGCGGCGTTCTGGATGTTCTGTAGCTTGCGGGTGAGGTTTTTGTTTATTCCGGCGTAGAGTGCGTTGCCGTAGTCGAGTCTGCTGGTGACCAGGGCGTGAGTGACGGTCTTTCAGTGTTCGAGGGGATCCATTTGAAGGTCTTACGAAGGAGCCGGAGGGTGTGGAAGCAGGAAGACGAGACAGAGTTGATCTGGCGGTCCATTTTGAGCTCGGAGTCCAGGATGATTCCCAGGTTGCGTGCGTGGTCCGTGGGGGTTGGCGGGTTTCCGAGGGCGGTGGACCACCAGGTGTCACTCCAGGCATCGGGGTTTGGGCCCATGATGAGTACTTCTGTTTTGTTGGTGTTTAGTTGTAGGCAGCTGTTTTTCATCCATTTGGCGACGGCTTCCATGCCTTCTCGAAAGTTGCGTCTGGCGGTGTTGGGCTCGTTGGATAGGGAGAGGATGAGCTGGGTGTCGTCTGCGTATGACACGATGTTGAGTCCGTAGGTTCTGACGATGGGGCGAGTGGAGCCATGTAGACGTTGAAGAGCGTCGGGCTGAGGGAGGAGCCCTGGGGGACTCCGCAGGTGGTAGGTGTGGGGTCCGAGAGGAAAGGGGGAGTCTGACCCTCTGCATCCTGCCGGAGAGGAAGGAGCGGATCCAGTCGAGGGCCTTGTCCTGGATTCCTGCATCGTAGAGCCTGCGTATTAGGGTGCAGTGGGAGACTGTGTCGAACACCGCTGATAGGTCGAGGAGGATGAGGGCTACTGTTTCTCCTTTGTCCAGTAGGGTGCGGATGTCGTCTGTTGCGGCGAGGAGGGCGGTTTCCCTACTGTGGTTTTTTCTGAAGCCGGATTCGGAGGAGTCGAGGATGTTGTGTTCTTCAATGAATGTGGCGAGTTGGCTGTTGATGGCTTTCTCAATGACTTTCGCTGGGAACGGGAGCAGGGAGATGGGTCTGTAGTTTTTGAGGTCGGTGGGGTCCGCTGAGGGTTTCTTTAGGAGGGGGTTGACCTCGGCGTGTTTCCAGTCGTCGGGAACGCAGGCGGTCGCCAGGGAGCGGTTGATGGTGAGGCGGAGCATGGGTGCGATGGTGTCGGCGGCTCTGTTAAAGATGTGGTGGGGGCAGGGGTCCGTGGGGGCCCCTGAGTGGATTGACTTCATCGTCTTCAGTGTGTCTTCGGTGGTGAGGGCTGTCCAGTCGTCAATCGCTGGTTTCCGGGTGTCGGGGGTGGTTGGTGAGGGTTCAGTGTGTTGGTTGTCTTCGTCGAAGTTGTCGTAGATGCTCTTGATTTTGTGGTGGAAAAAGGTGCTGAGTTTGTCGCAGAGGTCTTGTGAGGGAGGGATGTCGGTAGACTCGCTAGTGGGTTGGGCGAACTCCTTGATGATGCTGAAGAGTTCCTTGCTGTTGTGCGCGTGGGTAGAGATTCTGTCATCAATCGCTTTTTTCCTCGTTTCTCTGATGAGTTGATGGTGGGCGTTGGTGGCGGCTCTGAAGTTGTCGTGGCCTTCTGTGGATTTGGTGTTCCTCCAGGCCTTTTCGAGGCGGCGGCATGTGCTTCTGGACTCTCGAAGTTCGGTGGTAAACCATCTGGCTTTCTTGGCGCGGGTATTGTTGTTTTTCTTAAGGGGGGCTATGGTGTTGGTGCTGTCCGAGATCCATCTATGCAGGGTTCGGGCTGCGGTGTTGGGGTCGTCGTTTTCCGCGATGGTTGGGGTGGAGTTGTTGAGTGAGGAGGTGAGCTGGTCGTCTGTGATTTTGGGCCAGTTTCTTCGTGGAAGCAGGTGCTGGTGTCTGTGGATGGTGGGTGTTCTGAAGGTGAAGTGGACGCAACGATGGTCGGTCCATGGGAGTTCGGTGGTGTGGCTGAAGGTGATGGAGTTTCCTGTAGTGAAGAGGGGGTCGAGGGTGTGTCCTGCTGAGTGCGTGGGCTCGGTCACGATCTGGCGCAGTCCAATGTTGTGGAGGTTGTCCAGGAGGGATGTGGTGTTGGGGTCCAGTTGGTTGTCGAGGTGGAAGTTGAGGTCTCCCAGCAGGGTGTAGTTGGTGGATGCGATGGCCTGCGGGGAGATAATGTCCGTGATGGAGTTGGCGAAGGGTCCGCGGGGTCCAGGGGGTCGGTAGATGAGGGTTCCTCGGAGGGTGGCGGTGGGGCTGGCCAGTATCTTGAAGTGAAGGTGTTCCATCAGTTCTGTGGGCTCGTCAGGGAGTGTGCTCAGGCGGAGGTGATTCCTCCTCCCGGGCGGGTGGGGCGGTCCTTCCTGGAGATCTTGTATCCTTGGGGGATGGCGATGGCGATGTCCGGTCCCGAGGTGGTGTTTGTCCAGGTTTCGGTGACGAACGCTACGTCCGGGGTGGTGCTGTCGAGGAGGTCCCAGATTACTGTGGCGTGTTTGTGGAGGGATCGGACGTTGAGGAGGATGCATTGGAGGGTCTTCGGTTTGGTTGTGTTCTTGTGGGCGGGTTGTGCTGGATCCGTGTTCTTGGCGGTGCTGCAGGTGTGCCGGTAGCGGTGACAGCTGAAGGGTCCGTGGGAGTCGGCTGGTGATGCTAGCTTGCAGTTGTTGTTGCAGCCTGGGTTGAGTGCGTGGAGTGCTGCTGGGTCGTAGCGTTGGCGGGACGGAGGTCCAGGGTTCCTGGTGCTGGTCGCGGTCGGGTCACGGACGGGCGCAGACGGGCTTGCCTTTGCCGCGCAGTGGCCGCCATTAAGTCGGGGTCGGGGAGGGCTGGACAGCTGGGAGGCGGGAGCGGGGAGGGGAGCTGGATTGGGCCGGTCGCACTGGGGGGGAAAAACGAGTGAAAACAAGTGAAAGGGCAGAGCGAGAGGAAGGGAAATGAGCAGAAATAAGGCAGAAAAGAGCAGAGATGCAGAAAAGTGCAGAAAGGTGAAAGATAAAAAAGGGTAGAAAAACGAGTGAAAGAGTTGAGTTAGAGGAAGGAGACAGAGGTCCACTGGACCACCAGGGATGAGGCGCAGGGAAACCTGTGGGTGGAGGAGGGCCTCGATCACCAACACTCAAGAGTGCAGGGGCAGGCCTCACTTAATGGTGGAGCTGCGAGGGTGGGAGAGCAATTTCACTGACAATGAGTCAGTGGTCTTGCTCGCCTGTCCCCGCAGTGGCCGCCATTAAGTAGGGGTCGAGGAGGGCTGGAAAGCTGGGAGGCGGGAGCGGGGAGGGGAGCTGGATTGGGCTGGTCGCGCTGGGGGGAGGGGCCGCGGGGGCAGCAGCGGCGGGGAAAGGTAAAGGGAGGAAATAAGGGATAAAGAAAAAAGGGAAAATAGGCAAAAATAAGGCACAAAAGAGCAGAGATGCAGAAAGGTGAAAGATAAAAGAGGGTAGAAAAACGAGTGAAAACTAGTGAAAGGGCAGAGCGAGAGGAAGGGAAAATGAGCAGAAATAAGGCACAAAAGAGCAGAGATGCAGAAAAGTGCAGAAAGGTGAAAGATAAAAGAGGGTAGAAAAACGAGTGAAAACAAGTGAAAGGGCAGAGCGAGAGGAAGGGAAAATGAGCAGAAATAAGGCACAAAAGAGCAGAGATGCAGAAAAGTGCAGAAAGGTGAAAGATAAAAAAGGGTAGAAAAACGAGTGAAAGAGCAGAGTTAGAGGAAGGAGACAGAGGTCCACTGGACCACCAGGGATGAGGCGCAGGGAAACCTGCGGGTGGAGGAGGGCCTCGATCACCAACACTCGAGAGTGCAGGGGCAGGGGCAGGCCTCACTTAATGGTGGAGCTGCGAGGGTGGGAGAGCAATTTCACTGACAATGAGTCAGGCCACATTATGCTTGGCGGGACCGCCACAGTCCTGCCAAGCATATTATGAGTTTCGTCTACGCCACGATTTTCATGGTGGTTCCACCTCAGCATACATCCCCAGGCCCAGAGGCAACAGGGGGCCCTGTAAGGCCCCCTTTGTTTCCTCTCTGCCATGGTTTTGATGTGTGCATTCACCCAGTACCTGCACGGCATGGACTGCAGCAGACCATGCTGTTCAGGTACTGATTTTGACTTTCCCAGTGAGGTGCCTATTTCATAGGCACCGCAGTGGGAACTCCAAAGAACCGCCCACCAGACTGTAGAAAACTCCTAATCTGGCGGGCGGTTAAACCATGGGTTTGGCGGTGCGGTGTGGTTCCGCTCCCACACCGCCAAACTCTTAATCAGGCCCATAGAGTGTGATTACATTATTGTTCAAGCCCCTATCAAAATAGTGTATGGAGACTCTTATGGTCAAGTCCATACAGTGACAGTGTGTGAAGATGATACCTGAATCCCCAGAGAGATAATGTGTGAATATAGGCCTGTTCAAGCCTCCACATAGTGTGTGACTATAGTGGTGTTCAAGTCCCTACTGAGATAGTGTGTTAAGGTAATGTTCGAGTTCCCACACAGATAGCATGTGAAGATAATCATGGTAAGTCCCCAGATTGGTAATGTGTACAGATGCTTGAGTCGCTACACAAGTCGTGTGTCAAGATAAGCATGTTGAATTCCAAGCAAAGATCATAGTGTGTAAACAAAATGGAAGATTTTGAGTGACTTTTACAAGTGATCACGAAGATAATGGGCGATATTGGGGATGTTCAAGGCAAAAGAAGATGATAATTATGTTCAAGTCTAGAGATAGTGTGCCATTATAGTGATGCCCAGGCCTCTTCAGAAATAGTGCTGTCAGTGACATTGTGTTATGGTCGTCACGCTGAAGTTCCCACTGTTATAGTGGGTGAGCCCGATTCACAAACATTACCTATTTACTACTAAATGCAATTTACAAACCTACAAGACCTCCGCCTTGTCTGTCCTCTCAATGGAGAGATCACTGCGCATATATATTTACTAAGTAGTACTACATTTGGGAGACCAAGGGGAGTGGTTGGAAAATGGGGAAAATCTACTACTAAATGCAAGTGGTTTAGAGAGGGGAAGGAGGGGTTTAGAAAGTGGCAAGAAGGGATTTAAGGAGAGGCATGCAAATGCAAACACCAACTCACAAAACAGTAAGACCATTGGCATTCAGAAACTACACTTCTAAAGTTACCTCAGCCCTAAAGGTCTCAAAACAGTAAGAGGTGTACTCAAGCCTAGACTTGGTTCAAATCTAGCTACACACAATGCACTCACCGGTACCATAATACATTCCCATTGAAAATAATAGAGGTGGGGAAATAATATAACACCTAATAGAAATAATGTTAAAATAATTACATTATTTCTGCACAAATTTCACGTGCAAGCAAATGGAACAAGAAGGTCCCCAACAGCCCTAAGAAGCCCTTCATAAGTGCGGAGAAAACTTCTCCCAACTCTGCAAACTGTCCTGTCCACACTCCAAATGTGCAGGCTACTCACAAGGTCATATTTAAGTGCCTCAGGTCCACACATGATACCGGCATTGAGCAGGTAGTTAGCAATCATAAAGGCTCTAAAACCTCAGCTGAAAAGATCTTAAATCATTAAAAATGTTGGGCTACCCTTTTGGACACACTACAGGCAAACGTTGATGCTATGAACTTTCATTCATCCAGGCTCGATATACAGTTTGACCTCTTAAACACTATTGCTGTATTCAGCTCGGGAATAAACACCAAGTTGCAGGCACTAAACAGGCTGATATCCAGGGTGCAGAGAGACGCAAATTTCATCACGTCACTGCACCTAAATCATGGAAAAGATGAGTACATTGTCCTATTTCTTAAGCAGCTTGGTAGAGGAGATAAAGGAAAGTTCTACAACATTGATAATTAAAGCACCCCCAGACCTTTACATG
This sequence comes from Calotriton arnoldi, assembly GCA_963921515.1. Lineage (NCBI taxonomy): Eukaryota > Metazoa > Chordata > Amphibia > Caudata > Salamandridae > Calotriton > Calotriton arnoldi. The sequence goes on from CAWUFW010000409.1 coordinate 3,159,989, forward strand.
CGCCCACCTGGTATTCAGCAGCACTGGGATACAGTTTACTCGACTCAGAACTAACAATAAAAAGATGTTAAATAAACAGGCAAGCATTTATTCAAAGGTTAATTGGTGTTAAAGAAAGGAAGTAACTAGGGAGTCCTGGCCCGCTTAACTTTAGGAACCCCTTCATTCTTAAAGATATTTTCCACTCCCACCCTGACAATAAAGCCAACAGTTAATCTAGAAGCCAGTCAGTTATGTGCACTCTTTGAACAACATTATAGTTTAGTAAATCAAACACAGGAGAAGGTTTTGTACAATGCAGATCCTGAACTCATGTATTTCAAGGTCTTCTTATATGTGATAATGGAAAAAGGAGGGAAAGTGAAATAAAACAATTGCCTAGGATCACACAATTTGGCAATGTTTGGAACCCGGAATTAATCCCAGTTTTTCCAGTGTCAAATTGTTCAATTTAGCCATTAGATGTATATGCTTTGCTTCCCCTACACCCACCTGGAATTAATGTGGCCCTCGGTCACATCATAGACCAAACCTTTTGGCCCCTCGGAAAATGTTTGAGAGTACCCATGCTCAAGACAAATGGAAGCATCCTACATCTCCAAGGAAAGCACCAGCATAAAGGCAGACAAGCCCTTCAACAAAGTAATGACGCAGAAGTAGCTGTGCGTGGTGTGAGCATTATTCGCCCCATAAACCTAATTTTTTGAGTCAAGGGATGACCCCATCTACATTTTGAGCTATCACAGACATCTATCTGAAATCAACCAGCTCCCATACATATCAAGCACAAGGGCACAACCAAATATCTCATCTGTTTTCATTAGTTTTGTCCCGGCAAGAGAACCACTATAATAAGGGTATTCAACTAGACAATTAAGAGGCCTCAGTGCAGAGTGAAATAGGTGTAAGAACTCCAACTAATGTTCAAGCTTGAACTCTTCAACTATAGGGGGCAATAGTACAAGTAGAAAAGGCTTACAATGCAACAGAAATCTTCACAAAGCCAATTGGGTGGATGACAAAGAGAGAACGCAAAAGGCTACGTAAAAGAAGGAAAGGTGAGCCTAGAACAGCAGCCCAAGTAGAGATGTCAATCAAAAGGCAGCTATTCCCAATATCCACCAAGAACCGGGCCTGGCAGGATGGGCCAGGCACACTCAGAACAATTTCTCTCCAAATAAATCAGGAGGAAGGACTGGACACAGGGGCTTACCAAGGCATAACAAACCACTTAGTGGTCTGTGGCAGTCTCCCAATACTGTCAAAACAGATTGCAAGCCCGGCCCTAAGGGGTAAACATAATTATTTTACGAACTGAAAAATGGATTTAGGGTCTCACACAAAGGAATGGGTACAAAATGGGTGTCACCACTTATTTTCAATTTGCTTTGTTATATATGTATTAATGGCTTGTGATTACAATGTGCATTATCCACTTTTTGGGACCATTCTGTTTGTCAATTGTCCCCAGATTGGGAAACGAGAAGCAAAAACTCAACTGCTTCAAATGTAAACAACAGAGGACTATTTGATGAACAAACCATGCATCTGCAATACATCATTTCCATAAACCTTAAGCAACATAAAAGTAGAAAAATCAAAATGTAATCTGCCTAACAGGGAAAATCTATGCAGTCACTGGAAAAAAGCTATTTTGGAATTCCTCATTTGTAGCTCCCTCCTACATCTTGTTTACTATCAGTGGACTTAGAGGCTTTCCATTACTTACCAGTGGTTTGCTTCATTGTCACTTTTGCTTGCTTCTTCTTGGTCAGCTGCTGCAGTTGTCCTTCCTCTTCATGTGGTTGTGCCTCTCCTGAGCATGGCCACATTACTTGTGACCTACTGCTTATCCTTTTAGACACTTTTTTTCTTCAGGTTTAAGCACACTGGTTGAGTGTGGCTTTTTGAGATGGATACCTCTTGTACTTCTTCTCCCTCCCTGTCCCTTCCTCCTGCGTGTTGCTTGGCCCCATGCTTTCTCCATCTCTTGATAAAAGTGTTGTTGCTTGTTCCCTCCTACACTTCCTCCCTACCTCCTCGAATTGGTGTCCATGTTGTTGCTTGCCCATGCCACTCTCTCCAACCCTTCATTGTCCGTGTGCTTGCTTCTCACCCCTCACTCCCTCCCTTTGTTGTCCATGGTTCCCCAGCCCCCCCTCTACATCCTCCGCTGTTGTGTCTCCCTTGACTTACCCTCCCACCCACAACGTTGCCTGCTGACCCATCATCCCTCTTTTTCATCACCCCTACTGTCAGTGTTGCTGCAGCTCCCTCATGCGGACCATTCCATGTTGCCCCCACACCACGCCCCTACCTGCAATGAAAAAGCTCTATGATATGACCAGTGTTGACAACCTCCTGGTGTTTTAAAAAAACAAACACATTCAGTCATGTTTTCCATTGGGCAACTCTCAGAGAAGGGTAAATAGAATGAATTTCCATTTGGGAAGTTTAGTGTCTGTGTGTTAATGAGCCTTACTTATCTCTGCATGAACCAGCACATGCACAGTAAGTCAGAACTTCATGTGTGGTCTTGGGCTGCTCTCTAATGTGTTAAATTATGGAAGACCGAAGAGTCTGATTGGAATTCTAGCAGGACATATTTCAATTACCTGCTGATAATCGCCTGCTTATTCGGTTGGACTGATGCAATCTTTACCCTCCCCGCCTTCCTGTTAGACTTTTTCTTTACACTACAGAGTAAACATTGCCCTGTTACAGTTGTAGTATTTACAGTCATCCTGAGTGGTGTAAAAAAAAAACAGTGGGGCAGGAGACAATTAGTTCTTCCTTTTTACCTTATAATCTAAGCAGATTGACTGTTTCCAACAGAGCTCACTGCTTTATTATATAGAATAAAAAAAAATATATATATATATATATATATATATATATATATATATATATATATATATATATATATATATATATATATATATATATATATATGAAAAAACAGGCAGTTCATCTTATTAGTAGGTGTAGTACTGATGTGTGACAGGCTGCAGCTACTTCATAACAGACCTAGAGACCCGAGCAGTAGACTATTTCATCCTGGCCCACGGCTGGTCTAGCATTAGTAGAATTGAACCGCACAAAAGTTCTCATGGTGAGGCAACAGAGGCCACTTCTCAAGTACTTCTGATAATACCACAGTCCCACCTTTGTTGTGCTTGTGTCGCTCCATTTTGAAAAAATGTACATGAGCACCAGTTAGGTCACATTCAATTTCTTAGGCCCACGGAGATTAAGTGAGTTGTCTAGAATCACAGGATGTTGATCCAACATCAAGGCTTGAGTTCTAATTTCCAAGTCTGCAGCTATGGCATAACAACACATCCTCTCGACACTACCAGCTTGAAAACGATTTATAAACAGAGGCGTGGGGCTTGTTTCAGTGTGGCGGCGGCATCTGAGGAAGACGATTCTGTCGAAATGCATTATGCCCAAATCCGCTTTTCCAATTAAAGGCTTTCTCTTGTGAAAACCCCGTGTGGCCCCTTCCTTCTGCTTCGCTGGAGGTTCCTGTGTATATTTTCGCGTCAACCTGAGACGCGTTAAGGGGCCCCGCTCTACAAAGTTGGCTGGAGACTTCACTGGTGTCTGCGCAAGCAGTTTTGGTTTCTTTCCCGAGGTATCGGATTGCTCCAGCCCACCTCTCTAAGCACTGGCCAAGCAAGGGACACTGTCAGCAGGCAGCTCGTGATTTCACGAGGTGGTTGGGTTCATTGAAGTCAGCCCATGACCCGGCTGAGCTGTGCCACTGAGGTTGGAGCGTTTGCGGGGACTTGAGGAGGCCGGAGGAAATTATTTACACAACAGACAGCGCGCCCTGTTCTGCAGCACACTATTTCCACATGGATTTTATTTTCTAGCTTCCCCTCGTACCATCGGCCCAGAGAAGATGCATTCTGGGAGCTGTAGGACTTATCGTAATGCAGCAGGTGAACGAGCACATGACAGGGGAGGTGTGACCTTCCAATTAAGGGAGGACTGCAGACTGATTTAAAAACGGAGGCGTGGGGCTTGTTTCAGTGTGGCGGCGGCATCTGAGGAAGACGATTCTGTCGAAATGCATTATGCCCAAATCCGCTTTTCCAATTAAAGGCTTTCTCTTGTGAAAACCCCGTGTGGCCCCTTCCTTCTGCTTCGCTGGAGGTTCCTGTGTATATTTTCGCGTCAACCAGAGACGCGTTAAGGGGCCCCGCTCTACAAAGTTGGCTGGAGACTTCACTGGTGTCTGCGCAAGCAGTTTTGGTTTCTTTCCCGAGGTATCGGATTGCTCCAGCCCACCTCTCTAAGCACTGGCCAAGCAAGGGACACTGTCAGCAGGCAGCTCGTGATTTCACGAGGTGGTTGGGTTCATTGAAGTCAGCCCATGACCCGGCTGAGCTGTGCCACTGAGGTTGGAGCGTTTGCGGGGACTTGAGGAGGCCGGAGGAAATTATTTACACAAGAGACAGCGCGCCCTGTTCTGCAGCACACTATTTCCACATGGATTTTATTTTCTAGCTTCCCCTCGTACCATCGGCCCAGAGAAGATGCATTCTGGGAGCTGTAGGACTTATCGTAATGCAGCAGGTGAACGAGCACATGACAGGGGAGGTGTGACCTTCCAATTAAGGGAGGACTGCAGACTGATTTATAAACGGAGGCGTGGGGCTTGTTTCAGTGTGGCGGCGGCATCTGAGGAAGACGATTCTGTCGAAATGCATTATGCCCAAATCCGCTTTTCCAATTAAAGGCTTTCTCTTGTGAAAACCCCGTGTGGCCCCTTCCTTCTGCTTCGCTGGAGGTTCCTGTGTATATTTTCGCGTCAACCAGAGACGCGTTAAGAGGCCCCGCTCTACAAAGTTGGCTGGAGACTTCACTGGTGTCTGCGCAAGCAGTTTTGGTTTCTTTCCGAGGTATCGGATTGCTCCAGCCCACCTCTCTAAGCACTGGCCAAGCAAGGGACACTGTCAGCAGGCAGCTCGTGATTTCACGAGGTGGTTGGGTTCATTGAAGTCAGCCCATGACCCGGCTGAGCTGTGCCACTGAGGTTGGAGCGTTTGCGGGGACTTGAGGAGGCCGGAGGAAATTATTTACACAAGAGACAGCGCGCCCTGTTCTGCAGCACACTATTTCTACATGGATTTTATTTTCTAGCTTCCCCTCGTACCATCGGCCCAGAGAAGATGCATTCTGGGAGCTGTAGGACTTATCGTAATGCAGCAGGTGAACGAGCACATGACAGGGGAGGTGTGACCTTCCAATTAAGGGAGGACTGCAGACTGATTTAAAAACAGAGGCGTGGGGCTTGTTTCAGTGTGGCGGCGGCATCTGAGGAAGACGATTCTGTCGAAATGCATTATGCCCAAATCCGCTTTTCCAATTAAAGGCTTTCTCTTGTGAAAACCCCGTGTGGCCCCTTCCTTCTGCTTCGCTGGAGGTTCCTGTGTATATATATATATATATATATGTATATATATATATATATATATATATATATATATATATATATATATATATATATATATATATATATATGAAAAAAACAGGCAGTTCATCTTATTAGTAGGTGTAGTACTGATGTGTGACAGGCTGCAGCTACTTCATAACAGACCTAGAGACCCGAGCAGTAGACTATTTCATCCTGGCCCACGGCTGGTCTAGCATTAGTAGAATTGAACCGCACAAAAGTTCTCATGGTGAGGCAACAGAGGCCACTTCTCAAGTACTTCTGATAATACCACAGTCCCACCTTTGTTGTGCTTGTGTCGCTCCATTTTGAAAAAATTTACATGAGCACCAGTTAGGTCACATTAAATTTCTTAGGCCCACGGAGATTAAGTGAGTTGTCTAGAATCACAGGATGTTGATCCAACATCAAGGCTTGAGTTCTAATTTCCAAGTCTGCAGCTATGGCATAACAACACATCCTCTCGACACTACCAGCTTGAAAACGATCTCACTTATAAGGCAAGTGGTTGAGCAAAGCCTATGATACTGCACTATGTTGTAGTTCAACTAGTGAAGTCTAGGAAGACAAGCTATGTTCAATATGCGCATCCTATGTATTTTAAAGTGGACACAAACATGAGGTAGGCTGTTTCACACCAGAACTTCACACCTCAGCTGAACAGCCAGGTCCCAACGTTAATAAGTGTGGGTGCCAAAGCAGTAGCAAGGGCACCATAGGCCCTAATGCAAGGTAGGAATGTGGGTTCCTACCCACCTCCCCTTTTTGGGCTTTAAAAAAAATACTCACTAATATGGGTGAACGTGGACCCAGTGTCTCTGCACCTACTTCAATAAATCTTGATATATATATCTGTGGTCAAGAACGTAAACTACATGGGGGCTTGCCAACAGGTGATCATGGGGCTCAGCTCTCTAATAAATGGGAACTTGGCAGGACATTCAAAGGTGTGGGTGGAGTAGCACCTTGATTGCAGAGGCATCTGACGAAGGCGGTGAACGCCGAAATGCATTGTGCCCATTAGTCCTATTAAAAGGCTTCCAATTTGAATTCCCCGAGTGGCCTCTTACCTTTTCTGAACTGGAGGGGTGATTGTTTGGATATTTTACTCGCTGCCAGTGGCGTGTTGAAGAGGCCCCATCCTGTTAAGTGGCCGGAGCTTCGCTGGTTCAGCTTTGCTGTGTTTTTTTTTTGTCTAACCAAGGGATTGGTTGCTTCGGCCCGCCTCGAAGTGCGGATGAAGGGAAGGGCTGCTGCCAGGAGCAGCTCGTGATTTCACGAGGAGCTGGGAATCATTGTATCCCGACTCGCGGCCCGCCGTAAATCTGCATGAGGGGCTTGGATGTCAAGGGGACTCAGGAAGCCGGAGGACAGTATTCCAAATTCAAGGCCTTCCACAGTATAATTCTCACCTTTATTCCGGCAATTTGGACATGAATTTTGTCATCCCCACGCACAGCCCATCCCGAAGAAGTGAACTCTGGGACCTGTGGTCAAGAACGTAAACTACATGGGTCATGCCAACAGGTGATCATGGGGCTCAGCTCTCTAATCAATGGGAACTTGGCAGGACAATCAAGGTGGAGTAGCACCTTGATTGCAGAGGCATCTGACGAAGGCGGTGAACGCCAAAATGCATTGTGCCCATTAGTCCTATTAAAAGGCTTCCAATTTGAATTCCCCGAGTGGCCTCTTACCTTTTCTGAACTGGAGGGGTGAATATATATATATATATATATATATATATATATATATATATATATCTCTGAGTCACCATTTTACAATTGAATAAAGCCAAAGAGGGTCTGACAACTGCATTATATACTGTGATCAGGAGTATTGTATTGTATGGTAATTGTATTGTAATTGCATTTATATAGCGCTTACTCCCACTGACGAGGCGTCAAAGCGCTTTTTCGGCGAGTAGCACGCTACACCGGAACCCACAAAGGATTAGTGTTGAATTAGTATAGTGAAATATGAAAGTAATTTGAGTGGTGGATAGGTTAGTCAGTTATTTGGATTCAGAAGGATAGTGGAGGGATAGAAGAGGGAAAAAAGGTTTGCATTTATATAGAGCTTGTTACCCCTGATGGGTGTTGAAGCGCTTTTTTGGGCGAGTAGCACGCTACTCCGGAACCCACAAAGGATTAGTGGTGAATTATTATAGTGAAATATGAAAGTATAGTAGAGTAGCCACGTAAGTGCTTTTTCTTTTCCTCACCCTCTCCATTATTAATGTTGACCCCTCACATGCCCACCCACCCGCCCTGACATGCAATAAAAATAAAAGTGCCATGATGTGGTTAACTCCGCATGTGTCATTTTGCTTTTTAAAATGTTTTTATGTCAATTTCATACATGCAGCAGTGTTCCACATTGCAAAAAAGACTTTGACAAACCCAGTAGCTCTCTCGTAGGTGACACCTATTGACTTTCCCAAAGGTGGGTGAAGAACGGTCATATAACAAACATTGGCAATGTCAACAAGCTGTTTTAATTTGTAAAGGTTTGGGAACAGTTTTAAAATTAATCAATTCAAACAATTTAAATGTAATTACATGTTATGGAATATTCGAATATATCTTCTAAGAACGTCACTTAGGGGCAGATGTACGACCGGTTTTTGCAGTCACAAACGGGAATTTGGCCCGTTTGCGACCGCAAAACATGTCAGCCCCATGTACAAACCATATTTTGTGACTCACTAACCTATTAGCGACTTGCAAAATATGGTTTGCAACTCGCTATTAGGAGGGGGCGTGCCAAGGGCGTCCCTACCGAATAAAGTCTCGTAACCAATGTATGATTGTTTTGCGACCACATTTTTGCGGTCGCAAAACACTCACAGTTTACCTCCCTTTTCAAAAGGGTTGTAAGCCACTCGCAAACGGGGGATCCCTGCCCCTTTGTGAATGGGTGCGAAAATATTTTTTAAGAGCAGGCAGTGGTCCCAGGGACCACTGCCTGCCCTTAAAAAATGAAACTGAAAAGTTTCATTTTTCTTTTTTAAATGCATCCTGTTTTCCTTTAAGGAAAACCGGCTGCAAGTAAAAAAAAAACTGCTTTATGTAAAAGCAGTCACAGACATGATGGTCTGCAGACCCCAGCAGGCCACCATCCCTGTGATTGCTAGCCATTCCCAATGGGGTCGCAAATTGCGCTTGTCTCAAGAATATTGATGTGGCATGCAATGTGCAACCCCATTGGGAATCGCAAACAGTGTCTGAGACACTGTCGTACATTGCATTTCGCGAGTCGCAAATTGCGAGTCGCAATTTGACACTATTTGCGACTTGCAAATTGCAAGCGTTGTACATTTGGCCCTAATTTTCTAAGAACATGCCTTTTATGCTAAAATTTAATTTCCTATGCAATGGGCATAACATTGCTACAGTTGTCTGGTGAAACATAGCCTTAGCATAATGCAATGCTAGTCACTCACTTATCTAGCCATCATCTAAAAGAACGTATTCCATAGTGCATATTAATATGTAATCAAAGGCAAAGCAACACAAAGACTGAATCCCTGATACAAGCATTAAAATGGAACAATAGAAATTGATGCCTATAGGTTATTTGCAAAAAACGATCAAATCTCTTTATATTGTAGTATGGTGTAGTGCACCATCATTCTTTAATTGCAGATAAGAATGAAACTGCAATAGTGAAGAATTCTGGGATTTGAAACTGACCCAAATTGATTTTAGCGAAGTTTATAAAACCACAAATAATTGTCAGAAACAAATAGTCTAAATTCAACAGCTTCATGTAAATAACATTTTTCTTTAATAGATAGAACAAAGGATAATTTGCATTAAAATATTTTTTAACACAGGTTTATGCAGCTTTTCCTTTGAAAGGTCTGTGCTTTTTGCTGCTAGCATGTGTTCCTAGTGAGCAAAGTGTGTTTAAGACTGCAGTACAGCCTCCTGTCTACAGGGGCAGAGCTGAGCAAAAATATAAACACACTTTACGAAACACAGGTCCCCACAAGGCAATTTTTTTTTAAAGTTGTAAAAATTGACACAGATGTTCCTGAAGTCATTTTTTATCATTTAGAAGACATTGCCTTGTGGGGACTTGGGTTCAGGTCCCCAGAGTGCAATCAAGTCCCCACAGCGTGAGTGTGTTATCACACCCAAGTCCCCACAAGGATAGTAACACAAACACACACACACACACACACACACACACACACACACACACACACACACACACACACACACACACACACACTCTCTGCAATCCACCATTCACCAGACAGGCATAACTCCACACATGCACACTTATTTATAAATATAAACACATATATATATATGCTCATACATATATAAATGTGTGTGCGCGCACGTATAAAAACACATACCACAATAATGTGTGTTAGAGGTCCATGATGTAATGCCATACGTTGCATTGTAAAGGCCAGCACATGGTATTACATTTGTGGTAAAGGCATGTGTTGTATTTGCACGTGTTGTAATATCACACAACTGTGAAAAAAATGCCAAAAGGACTACAACACTCATTAATTCATCATAGGAAATATATGCACAGTGTGGGAATAAAACATTAGGGAAAATGAGTGCAGGATGAGGAGACAGAGATCAGAAGTGAAGCACCGATGGATGTGAATAAGGACTAAGAGTGAGGCATGAGGAGTAAGTAGTGAGAGATGTGGAGTGCTGAATGAGCTATGACGCACAAGAGATGACAAGTGCAGGATGGGAAGTGAGTGATGAGTGATTAGGAGTGGAGGCTGAAGAATGAAGACTGAAGAGTAAAAACTTAGAACCAAAGATGAAGGATAAGGGAAGTGGAGTGAGGAATCATGAGTTAGAAGTAAGAATTAAAGAGTGAGGCACGGGAGGTGAGAGTGTAAGAGTGAGGTTTGAAAGATGATTGCGGGTCAAGTGGTACTGAGTGAGGAGTGAAGTTTGAAGAGCAAGAGAGGAGAAGTGTAGGACAAGGAGTGAGAGATGAGAGGTAAAGAATGAGGAGTGAGGGTTGAGGGGTGATGGATGAGGACCAAGCAGCAAATAATGTGAAAAGTGAAGGAAAAGGAATGAAGCATGAGTAGTGAGGCATGAAGGATGAGAAAGGAAAGATGAGAAGTGAAGGTTAGAGAGTGAAAAATGAGAAGTGAGGGATAGGAAGCAAGGAAATAAGAACAAGGAGGAACGTGGGTGAGTTTTAAGGAGAGAGGTTTGTTGAATGAAATGTGATGTTATGATTGAGTAATGAGGACAGAGCAAATCTGAGATAGGGATGAATGATAAGGAATGGGGAATCTGAACAGAGGAATGAGGCTTGAGTGATTAGATTGCCCTCAAATAGGGTTGTGTACATTCTAGGACATTTGTCAATTTCACTCAACACACAAAGTGAGGTGAAAGGGTGAACTGCAACAGAAATAGAATGAGCAATTAGGGGCAAGAGGTGAAGAATAATGAAGGGAGAGTGAGGGAAGAAGAATGATCAATGAGGTGTGAGAGATAAGGAGTGATCACGGAGGGATGAGAGATTAGAGGTGAGAAATGAATGATGCATTATGAGGAATGAGGGTGTCAAATAGACCTGAGGGATGAGGAGGGGGGTTTTCCAGATAAGGTTTAAGGGATGGGGGCTGAAGAATGAGGGTTGAGGACTGAGATGAGAAGTGAGCAATGAGGATGTCTTAAAAGGGTTTAGGTACTGCACACTTGAAGGAAAAAGAATGAGAAATGATGGAGGAGGAGTGTAAGATAGTAAGTAAGGAATGAGAGCTGAAGTGTGAGGCCTGGGGACTGAAGGTTGATTGGTGAGGCATCAGTGAGGGATGAAGAATGAAGGAACAGGAAAGGGTGATGAGTGAGAAATATAGATTGGCTATTGAGCCGGCGGAAGCAGTGTACATTTTACAATCATTTACAAATATCCAATCTACCATGAGCCAAACTAATATTTACTAAACCAGGAGTTTGGGCCCATAGAAACTCTATAACAACTTACAAATCATGAGGTCCTCTGATAGATCTTTGTAAGAGCTAATAGGGACTCAGATAATTTGAGACAGATGCAATTTCCTTAACGAGGACCTGTAATGAGGAAAATGCCTAACTAGCAACAACAGTCAAAATACATTTTGTCGGTTAAAACTCGTTAAATAAAAAACAAACTCAGTATATTTATCAAGATACCTTTATCTAAAATTCAAGATGAATGGTCAATACACAAGAATACATTAGTATTTTCAGTACTTTTTGTTAATTCTAATGATTACAGGTAAAAACACCACAATAGAAAATACAAATCATGGCAAATGCATCATAAATCAATATCTGGCATGAGGGGGAAGAGAGAGAAGCAAAGGAAAGATACACATAGCAATTTCAAATATGCAATTCAAGATTCATACGAACCTAGGTCAAGGAACTATTGCACAGCGTGCAAAAGTCTAACTCAGCTAAACCTTCTGCTGAAAAAGGTATAGCTATTGCAACATCACCAGCCGATGTAGTGCAAAAGGGAAGTCAGGATAGTTCAGTTCTGGGAAGAAGTCAAAGTTCGGACTGACAGCATGTCACTCCCAGACTCACAAGGAAATAGCCAGCAGCCAGGAAAGTATTGAGCGAGTCAGAGAGAAAACAGCCAGCCCAAGTTCTTTTTCTCATGGTGTAGTTATACACCAAAAGTGTTCGAAATTCCAGCCCCCTAATGAAGCTTCTTGACAATTTTACACGTTTCCATTGGTTAGGATCGATGGTGTGATCGTACTTCAGTCTAGTTCATCCGGAACTTTAACAAGATGCTTTTGTTCACTCGCAAAACGTCATTTCACCTCGGAAGTAGGAAGCGCATCGAAACGTTTTCATATCCACGTGCTCGCTTCCACATTAGCTTGCAACATAGTCGACACAATTATTCATAGAGAGAAATACTCTAACCGTAGGAAGGAAACTCTAGTGATAAACATGCATTAACTGAAGCAAAAAATCAGCATTTTAGGAAAATATGAAAGACAAAATACAAAATACATTCTTCTGATGCCTCGGTTAGAAAGAAACATAAATCACTAAGTTTCACTGATACCTGTAGCCCATCATCGCTAGCAGCTGCTAGCAGTTTCTGATAAACTTTACCAATAGCTCCTCGGCCAGCGGCCAGCAGTCAGAAACAATATGGATAGTACTTCAGAGGGACTCGCCATCTCTAATAACCTCTGACCCCGTAAGAAATAGTCCCTTACTTGCAGATACTTAAAAAATGTGCTCTGCTGTAATCCAAACTCATCTTTCAGGGCTACGAAAGATCGAAACCCTTGTCCATCAAAGAGTTGACCAAGTTGCGAAAAACCCTTACGCTGCCAGCTTTTACCAGTATAATCATGAAATATGTCGGGCAGGATGGGATTGCCCCACGATTTCATATATGAATGCAGCACTGGCAAAGAGTATTCCTTACAGATATCTTGCCATATCCTAGTGATGTCCCTAATTATCTTAAACCTGACCCGTTTGTAGTAATTCGGGTCTGCCGTTTTATAGAGAAGGAACCCAGTATTAGGTCCAGAGGCCAGTTGGTATGAAAGCCATGTGGAGCTGGTATCAGGCCCATTAAGTAAACTTCGAATTCGACCGGCAAATGCAGCCCCAAAAAATAGTTTAAAATCTGGAAGCTTAAAACCCCCTTGTTTGTATGGTAGTTTAAAATACCGAAGAGCTCTTCTTGCACGTCTATAACCCCAAATGAAGCTACCTACTACGCTATCTAGCCGCTTGAAAAATGTCCACGGGACCCTTAAAGGAATTGTATGATAGAAAAACAAAAATTTTGGAAGAATGTTCATTTTGACTATATTACACCTCCCGTATATACTAAGTGGGAGCCGGTGCCAACTACGTAATTTTGACGTAATAGTTTTGAGCAGTGGTTCGTAGTTCAGAGAGACCACATCGTCCACTCGACTACTTAGACATACTCCCAGATATAATGCTGTTGTTGTGATCCCTAGCATTTGTGTAACCGTTTCGGGTTGATAATTTAAAATTGTCTGAGTCTTATTGAAATTTAATTTATAACCAGAAAAGGAGCAAAAACGCTGTGCCTCTTGCGTGATTTCAACTATAGCTTTGACTGGGCTGGAGGAAAAAATGGCAATGTCGTCCACGTACGCGGTTAGTTCCATACCACTAAGCGACACTGGAGGTATCCTCGCATTTTGCAACAGATGCCTTATAAAAGGCTCAATATAGAGAGCAAACAATAATGGGGATAGCGGACATCCCTGCCGCGTACCCCTTCGAACAGGAAAATGAGCCGATGCAGGACCATTCAGCTTTACTGCTGCTGTCGGGTTGTTATACAATTTTTGAACTGCCGAGATAAACCTTTGACTGAGGCCGAATGAGGACATAATTGGCCATAGTGCTCCCCAAGCAACTCAGTCAAAGACCTTCTCGGCGTCCAACATCAACATCCCTATATGCCGATTTAATTGACCAGAGACGTCAAATGCAGCGATAGCTGTATTGATATGTGCTGCCGTGTCTCTGCCGGGGACAAAACCATGCTGTTGTTCCGACACTAACTGATGTATAATGGGGGCCAGCCGAGAAGCTAGGATTTTGGAGAAAATTTTAACATCGGCGTTGATCAATGATATGGGGCGATACGAGCCCATATCCTCTACCGATTTCCCCTTTTTAGGGAATACTATAATATTAGTGATTTTCCAAGAAGGAGGAACATCCTCCCCTTGAATAATGTTATTAAATAATGTGGTAAAGACAGGGGCCAGAATATCCTTGAAGTTTTTGTAGAATTCCAACGGAATAGTATCTTCACCAACCGCCTTGCCTGATGGTAAGGTACTAATCGCTTCCTCAACCTCCCCAAGTTCAATATCTCTTTGCAGAAACTCACAGTCCAATGGGCTCAGTACCGGTAGCGCACACTCCTGTATATAGTCCAGGGCTGTTTGTTTACTAGAGGGCGTTGATTCTTCATATATATCTGCATAAAAGAGTCTAAATTGTTCAACTATGTCTTCTGATCTAGTGTAGAATAGACCATCTCCCCCTTTTATTGTTTTAATACATGATCTGGCCCTTTGGTCGGCAATCTGAGTTGCTAACAGACTGCCTACCCTTTCCCCATATTCATATTGCTTAGATTTGTATTTGTGGTATTTGGAAGCTACTTGGTCCAATAACCCTCGATTAAGTTTAGCTCTTACCTCTACCAAACGCCAGTATATTTGCTGTTCCGCCGCATCTTTTAGAGCAATAGCTCTTGCATGCTGTTGCTCTAACTCTAATAACAGCTTATGTTCCTGCTCCACCTCCCTAATAGACTGATGATTCTGCCTTAAGATAAACTGCAGTGTGGCCCCTCTAACATACACCTTCAAACAGTCCCATACCACTGCAATGGCCGCAGTGCCCCTGTTATTCTCAAGATATTCCTCTAGTGTACCCCGCATAAATTTCCCGAAATCTAAGTTACTTAGGAGATGTCTGGGAAATGAGAATTCCCTAAATGGCTCTTTATCACCCGCTGGGTCTGCACGGTTAACATCACTGGATTATGGTCCGATGTAATCTTAGGACAAACCTCTATAGACGATTTTTCCAGCATAGTTATTTTAATAAAGATCATATCGATTCGAGAGTATTTTTTATGCGGGGATGAATAAAAAGTAAACCCGGGAACAGTTGGATTTAGTCTCCTCCAAGCATCCTCCAGCTGATGTAAATGGAGGAGTTCCAAAAATAGCAGCCCTTGTCCTGCCCATTCTGGCCCGAACAGCTGCATTAGTGGTGTCGATCTTATCGATAATACAATTAAAATCCCCCATAACTATCAGCTCACCAGCCCATTCCAATAGTTCGGAACATAAGAAATGAATAGTTTCAGGGCAATCCGTATTTGGACCGTAAACCACGCATATCGTAGTCTTACACCCCCCAATCAATAATTGTACAATTGCCCATCTGCCTTTAGAGTCGGCTAATGTGCGTAAAACTGTTGCTCTGCAATTTTTCGATTTTAATATGGCTACCCCTCAAATAGAGACTACCTGTGAGGTACAAACTAATAGTTCAAAACCAAGCTGCTTTAGCTGTGATCTATCCTTAAAAGCTAGGTGTGTCTCTGTAAGACCCAATATATGGGGTTTAAATGCGCAAAGCTCCTCCATTACTAACCGGCGCTTTCTGACCTGATTGAGCCCTGCTACATTCCAACACATGTATTTAAAGTCAGACATTAAACCATCTTTGTGATCTCAATTCAATCACTTCCCCCCTTGTTTCGTCGTCCTTTCCCTTTTGCTCTCCCAATAGTATTCTAACTAAAATTGCTAAAGTGTGGCTATTAAACCCCACCTCCCTCCCCAGCCCCCTCCCTTCCGGCCGCTCCACCAGATCGACCGATAATGGCCAACTGCCATTCTCTGCCTATCACCCACCCTTTTTAACCCACCCCTGTGCCTACGAGAAGGAATCACCCCCTTCCTCTGCTGTCCCTGACTGACAGCTTTAAGAAGGCACCCCCCATCCCTGAGCCCCACCAATCCTCACCCCCCTTCCTCCCCCCGTGAACATGTAAGATGGCAAAAAGAGAAAAAAGTAGAAGAGAGAACAATAACCGAAGTCAAGAGTGAGCGTGAAAGTACTCATTTCATCTCTATTGCCCAGGACGTGCCATCTTTACTTTATACAATCATTTTCTAGAGTTAGATTGACATTTGGCTAATGCTAGTTTTGCATCCGGTTCAGTGAAGAAAAAATGTGACTGGCCATCTTTAAGAATTTTAAGACGAGCAGGCTCCTGCAGGAATACTTGTGAGCAAACTGCCTTAAAGGGGTCCATTAGTTGCCGCAGCCTCCAACGTTTGTCCATTGTAAGTTTGCACAGGTCAGAACGTACAAATATGGAGATGTTGTCCAGCTTAACAGGAGCAGCTGGCCGTGCCTTTAAATACATTGCCTGTCGCAACAAGAAGTTACCCAGAAACACCAATATTGGTCTTGAATTATTTGACCTAATTTGTTTCCCACGCGGAGTAGTCGGGGGCAGTCTATGCGCTCGCTGTACCTGCGTATCCATATCCCAATCCGCTAGGTCTGGGAATGCTTTCTGAAAAAGGCTGACAATATAAGCCCGAGGGTCAGAGCCTTCCATCCCTTCCGGTATGCCAAAGACCCTTAAATTCTGGCACCGTTGACGATTCTCAAGATCTTCAATTTTGGCCTGCATGAGCATCATTTGAGATTCCTGTGCCTTGGTTAGGGTCGCGGTGTACGTATTAGCCTCTTCCACTGCTGCAACACGATCCTGTAGTTCCATGACCTCAGAAGAAAGCTGAGTGACCTTAGAAGTGACCTCCACCAGTGCTTGTTTTATCTCGCTACTATCTGTCTTGGCCTGCCGATAATATTCTTGAGTCTCCGTTCTCTGGGTAGCTAGCGCCTGCAATATTATGGACAATGATGGCTCCTCACAGTCAGCCAACTGTAAACCCTTTGCAGAGTTTGCCATTTCTAATGTGGCCGAAGACACAAATGCAGAGCTACAAGCCTGCTCCGGAGATGGAGAAGGAGCCACAGACGCTGCAAGTGCTAAAGTTGTTACCGGTGTTGGGGTCTGGGTTGAATGTAAAACTGAGGGACAGTGAGAACCTCCGTTTAATCTGCCTGTTGCCCCATCAAGACCAACAGGACCATCAGTTTGAAACGAAGAAACACCAGGATTGGATGCAATTATTATATGCTCTACTTCGTCGTGGGAGAAGGAAGATGGCGGATTGACTCCGCGCTTGAGGACGTCTCCTCCTCAGGACTCCCTGGGGTAGCCGCTGATACCTTCCTCCCGCCTCCCCCTTAACAAATGCATCTTTGGTTGTGTAATTTACAACGTTTCTGAGAGCAAGTAAAGAGCAGCAGACTCACAACTGATGTGCCGGTTCGGACAACTATGGGACTGCATCCTAGCTGGACGAGCGGCGCAGTGGTTTGTGTTGTGGGCACCGACTTCCTTATCCACGAGTTCTTCCATCCGAAACAACAGGCGGGGACTGGCGGCAGTGTTGGCGGCAGTTCAAGAGGAAGGTATGGCCCTGCAACGCGCCGCGAAAGGAATTGGTCGCACAGAGGCTCCCGCTGCAGCTGGTAATGGAGGAAGTGGTGTTGGTGGCGGCGTAGGGACCGCGGATTCGCCGCCGGTCTCAGATGCAGCGCTTGGCTTAGGCTCTGGCTCTCAGCTGGGTAAGCCAATCCTACGGCTTCTACGTACGGGCAGAGCAGCTGGTTTGCTGAGATCCTGCGGGTCGGAGACCTCCATCCCGGGTCTTGAGATGGCGGAGGTGCTCAATGCAGCAGTCCAGGAGGGCTGGGAAAGTGAGGAAAGACCTGTTTCTTGCGCAGCTGTGTCACTGCCGCCTTTAGCTTTGGAATTTGTTTCTGATTGTCAAGAAACTTGTGAAGCAAGTGATCTGGTTTATAGAGCACAGGCCAATGTGGCTAAGAGTATGGCGAACCAGGCAGACAGAGGAGAAGACAATGATGCAAATAGGGAGACACTGTGAATCTGATAACTATGAGGAGAATGTTGAGAATCCGACACAATCGCAGTCGCAGTATGACTTAAGCAGTGCAAGTGTAGAGGATAGAAATCTGCTTAGCCGTGGCACACCTGAGATATTGGAACGACCAGGCCCCATGGACTATCGGACTAAAGATGCCCCAATTACTGGTCAATCTGTGGATATTGTGGAATCTGAACCTGGGTGCTGTATGGTAAATGCACAGAATGACCACCTGGGTGGGGACATAAATCAGTAAGTCACCCCGATTAGCTGTAATAGTAAGGCAGGGGAGCCCAACATTCAGAAATGTACTGCCCTAGTTGGAGGGAAAGGCACAAAGGCGAAAGGTCCGAAAATCACTAAAGCAACTAAAGGAGGCAAGGGCCGGGGCGGTGGAGTCAAACCTCAAGTTGCCGCTGCTGTGGACGACTAAAGGACTCTGAGGCATATAGCGCAAAGACTGGCACTGGCCCCGGGATTAGCCCTTTGCGGAAATGGGTGGCCTCCAAGGGCGATGTCAAGGCCATTATCTCGAGGCTATCCAATTCCGGTAATATGGAGGCCTTAGCAATGGCCGGAGTTGAAGTTGTCTTCCATCTCAATGTCTTCCCTTTTTCTTTTCCTTTGTCCTTTTTGTCTCTTCTACTTTGCACTTACAACATCTATATCTCAGTATTACTATCAGTATACCAGCAGCAATAGCAATTATTGGTGTTAGTATTTGTCTTAACAAGCTGTTACTTAGTGATGTAAACCAATTACCTACCGAGTAGAAACCCTTAACAAGTTTCTCCCATTCAACTTTTAGTTCTGTCAAATCACTACGCAAACGAGTAATGTTACTTATATATCCCTCCAAGTCTCTGCTTTTGTCAGGGATATAAGTGCAACATTGTTGAATTTTCAGCATACTACAGACTCCGCCCTCTTTTGCCAATAATACATCAAGGGCAAGCCTATTTTGCAAAACTATAGATCTCATAGCAACCTTTTCAGTATCAATCATTAAGAACCCACCAGCAGTATCCGTTGATAAACGATCAACCACTGTTGACAACTTTCTAATATTATGCGAGTTCAAAATCACTCCCACTGAAGGTATTAATTCACCAAAATTATCACCCACAATTTCTGCAGCACATATTCCCCTTTTATTCTGTGTTAGTTTCTTTTCATTGGTTCCATGATTTTCATTCATGTGGTAGATTTTGGGAAAAACTATGCCCACATAACATCAAACCAATGTTGTGGCAATCTATAATAAGCATTCTTACCACACACATAATAAATTCCAGGATAGACTGGATCAGTAACACCTCTTAGTCCCCAACCCCCATAATAAGGAAGGTATGTTCACATTCACTAGAACCAATAAAATAATTGTTATATTCAGTCTTCTGTCTTTGTAAGCAAAGCTTCCCTTTGTGATGCCAATCCAGAGTCATTGCAGCATATTTCTCACCTTTCTTAACCCTCCCTATGAGCCCATGGAGGTATATTAGTTTTCTGTTCTGCAGCTCTTCTCAAACTCTTGCCGTCTGTCCTCTACAATATTTTTAAATTTTATTTCTACATTGTGTAAATTACATGTAAAATTATTTCTATGTGCATGTACAGTATCTATAGGCTTAGTGGCATGAAAAAATTCACTCATATACTCAGCGTTCCTTGCACTAGTCACTATATTCAGTTTCTTCCTAACAGGAATTTCTGAAAGAAACAATCATAATTTGAATAAAAGTATTGAAACTGCTCCTTGCCATAAAACAAACTTGTTAGTACGCTACATGAAATGCCATATGTTAAAGGAAGGTGGTGATAGGTCACCCCTTCTGACACAGGTGAGGGTAATTGCATACACACAACAATCTCTTGCATCCATAGTATCAACATACTCATACAAAAGTTTAGTAAATACATTTAACGAAAAATCATTAATAGATTTATCTTGGGGTAAGTCATTCCCTGTTAGATCTTTAATATTAATCTCTGAAGTAGCAAAAGTCCTTAAAGAAGATTCAGTTATTGTATTTACATAATCATTAGTAGGTTTGACAGGATACATAAAATAAGGCACTATTAGTACTAACACTAACCAAACAATAGTATAAGGACACATATAAAGCAACCATTTAAACACTTTCGCCTATTTAAGCTTTGATTTTGATTACCAGTCTCAAGTCTATCCATTTTATAAAGTAAGAATAAAAATGATTTTAGTTAATAGAAATAATGTATCAGCTTGTGCAAAAAAATTATCAAAAGTGTATCAGCTTGAACTAGCAAGGTTTTAGAGTAGCAAGGTTTGTGTATCACACATTTTCTGAGCTTCAGGTCACGGCCTTATTTTCAAATCTCCTCTTTTTTTTCTGCATCCTCTTTTCTCATGCACAGTTCATTTAGGATGGCTCATATGATGAGTTGTCTTTGGAACAAAACGCAATGAATTCTTTTTCCCAATCATTCGTGGCAGCAAAGTATATCCATTCAGGTGCTGTGTACTTTTTACTTGGAATTCGTGCTCTTTTTGTTCTGCGTTTTCTTCTCCGTGTGTATCACTTTGTTCAGATTGGCTAGAGACTTCAACTACAGTCGCTGGAATCTTCTCATTTAAAGTTTATTTCAACTGCTTAATCCTTCAGGCCATTTATCACCTTTTCTTGTTCGTTTTCCAGAAACACTGTCTATTTCACTTGAGTCAAAACTCCGCTTAGCTGGTTCCCTTTTTTTTTTTTCTCCGTCTCTTTCAGGAACCAACTCTCTTTCAGCTCTGACAGTGACAGTGTTGCGAGACCCAGTAGCTTGCGCCCACTCTACTGGATTCTCAGTTTGTTCAGACTCCTTTTGTTCTCTTTGTTCACCTTCAACTGACTGTACTTTCAAACAGATATGGGACTCGACGAGTATGGGCAGGGTGCACCCAGATAGGCAAGCCACTACATTTAACTGCTGTTGTCACAAGAATCACTTGATATGGCACACGCCAATGAGGTTCCAAACAAGACTTCCTCACATGTTTCTTGATGGGCACCCAGTCTCTGGGGCTCAAATCATGTGCCTGTTCTTGTTGGACAGTAGTTGCGACTTCTCCAACCTGGTGAGACACAGAATGCACTACGTCAGCCAAACCTTTACAGTAATCGAGCACTAAATCATCAGATATGTTCATAAGTTGATTTGATGGGACTGTTGGCTGCCTCATAGCCCTTCCCATGACAATTTCATGTGGGGACATTCCAGTTCTTCTGTCTGGGATACTTCTCAACCTCATCAACACCAATGGTAAGCATTAGGTTATTTCAGTGTTGTGGATGCACAAACCTTAGCTAATCGTCAGTTTATTGTGCCATTTATCTGCTCAAGCACACCAGATGCCTCCGGTTGATAAGCACAATGTAGTTTTTGCTCAATTTGTAAGACAGCACAAATCAATCAAACCACTTTGTTAATGAAGTGCATCACTCTATCTGATTCTAGCGAGACTGGAAATCCAAACTTAGGAATAAGCTCTCCAAGCAACAATTTAGCAACAGTTAGGCTATCATTACGTTTTGTTGGGTATACCTCAACCCAGCATGGAGAACATGTTACTTACCTTCGGTAACGATATATCTGTAAGAGACATAGATTAGTTATGGATTCCTCACCTTAGAATTACCCCCCAGGCGTCAGAATGGATCCGGAGAATTTTTCTCCAGCAGTACCCCTGAGCATCGCTAGGTGGCGTCTGTTGAATCTGTGTTCGTTGTTTTTGCGGGAATGATGTTACGGTATCTACTTAGACGCCGCCCCTGCGCGCTGACGTCAGTTCTTTACACGACATTCCACACCAGACGCGCAGAGCCATGCAAGGAACTGACCACTGGTGCACAAAACTAGGGCCCTGGAGGGAAGTCCCTTACCCTAGAAGTCAGGTTGCAGAACGGGGAGGATGGGTGGGGCAGTGAGGAATCCATAACTAATCTATGTCTCTTACAGATATATCGTTACCAAAGGTAAGTAACTTGTTCATCTGTAAGAGACAATTAGTTATGGATTCCTTACCTTAGAATAGATACCCCAGCAATACCAACCCCGGAGGTGGGTCTGTGAACCAAGTTCACACCAGGAAGTCCTGGAGAACAGAATGGCCAAAAGAAGCCGTCTCTCCGGACTTGGCTGTCCAGGCAGTAGTGCTTAGTAAATGTGTGCAAAGAAGCCCACGTAGCTGCCTGGCAGATGTCATGAAGAGGGACCCCATGTCCCAAAGCAGGAGTGGCCGCCGTCGCCCTGGTGGAATGGGCACGCAACCCCACTGGAGGTTCCTTTTTCGCTAAGGAATAGCAGATTTTGATGCAAAGAACGACCCATCTGGAGATGGTTTGCTTTTGCACAACCCGACCTTTCTTGGCGCCCACATAACCAAGAAAGAGCTGGTCATCCACCCGGAATTGCTTTGTGCGATCCAGATAGAAGGAAAGCGCACGTTCTGGATCCAGACGGTGGAGCCTCTCTTCCTCTTTAGAAGGATGCGGGCGGGAAGAAGGTGGGCAAAGTGATGGTATGTCCTATGTGGAAAGACGTAACCACTGTGAGAAGGAAAGAAGGCCTAGTGCGAAGGACAAGTTTGTCCGGATGAAGAGCCAGGAAAGGAGGCTTTGAAGAAAGGGCCTGAAGCTCACTCACTCTGCGAGCAGAGGTGATGGCGACCAGAAAAGCAGTTTTAATCGTCAGAAGTCTGAGAGGACAGTTATGTAGCGGCTCGAAAAGAGCGCACATAAGATAGGTCAGAACCAGGTTCAAGTCCCACTGAGGCATTACGAAGGGAATTGGAGGATATAAGTGAGTGATACCCTTAAGGAAGTGATTTACAATAGGGGACTTGAAAAGAGAAGGCTGGTCAGGAAGCTGAAGAAAGGCCGAAATGGCTGAAAGATAGCCTTTTACAGAGCAGATCCCTGCTGGGCCAAAGAAAGAATGAAGAGGAGAACCTCTGAAAGGTGAGCAGAAAGGGGATCCACAGCCTCTGCTGCGCACCATGCCACAAACTTGTTCCATCTACAGGTGTACACCGTTTTGGTGGAGGGACGCTTGGCTGCCAAGATGGCATTACAGACTTCGGGAGGAAGGTCCAAGGCTGTCAACTGTCACCGCACAATCTCCACTCAAGGAGGTGGAGGCTGGACAGGTTTGGGTAGAGGACCGTCCCCTGCTGCTGCGACAGAAGATCCTCCCGAAGGGGCAGTCTGATCGGAGGATCGATAGCCATGTGCAAGAGCTCGGGATACCAGACTCTTCGTGCCCAGTCCGGAGCCACAAGAATGACTTGGGCCCGGTCGCGCGGGATCTTTTTCAGCACTCTGGGTAGAAGTGGTATAGGCGGAACGGCGTATAGAAGAGCGCAACTCCACTCGTGACGAAAAGCATCGCCGAGTGAGTGCCGCCTTGGAAATTCCAACGCGCAGAACTGCTGACATTGCGCGTTCTCTTCGGTGGTGAATAGATTTATTTTATTTTATTTGAATAGTTTTATAGAGCACGAACAAGACCCATACGGGTATCAGAGCGCTGTACAGAATTGGCGAAAGCAAGGGTACAAACACAGTGGGCCAGTAGGAGAGGGTACAACAAACGGGGAAAGTAGATCAGGTTAAGAGTTGGGGGTATCTGCAGTGCCCTAGAGCACGCGAGCAAAATAACATAAAAGCATACAATAAAAGGCACCAGTGTAGTACAACAAGCAACAGAGTATTATCAAAAACAAGAGCATGATCACAGGTTGATGCTGTTAAAGTTAGTTCAAGAGTAGCCGTTTGACAAGTTTCTTGAAGGATGCAGTGGAAGGATTGGATCTAATCTCGGAGGGCAGGGAGTTCCAGATTCTCGGAGCAAGACCAGTGAAAGCATGATTGTAAGATTTTTTCTTTTTGAATCTTGGAGGTTTCAAGAGTACGGTGGACGTACTTCTAAGGTTCCGGCTAGAGCCCGAAAGTTCAAGCTTATTTGCCAGGTAGATCGGGGTGTTGTAGAGGATAGCTTTATGAGTCAGGCAGGCTATCTTGAATCGGATTCTGGCTTCGTAAGTTAGACAATTTAGTTGCAAAAGGTCGGGGGAGATGTGGTCATGCTTTCTAGAGCCTGTGATGAGTCTAGCTGATGCGTTCAGAGTAGCTTTGAGTGGGGCCAAGCTAGCTTTGGGGAGTCCAGCAAGGGTCACCAGACCATATTCCAGTCTAGAGATAACCAAGGATTGAACCGCCGGCTTGAGGTCTTCAGGGGGGAGGAAAGGTTTGATTTTCTTAATGGTATTGAGTTGGAAGTTGGCTCCCCCAATAGTAGCACTGATGTGCGCTTGCATGTTTAAGTGTTTATCCAAGGTGATACCTAAGGATTTGGCAGAGTCTACAACATGAGGGGTGCAGTTCAGAGCAGTGAGTTGTTTAAGCCAGTCTAGGGTAGGAGCGGAGTGATTAGGTGGGGAGATCAACAGAAATTCCGTTTTAAGAGTATTTAACAACAGATGGTTCAGAGCTAACCATTGTTGGGTTTGTGCAAGTGCATCATTTAACGTTTCTATGTCCTCTTGAGATGAGATATTAAGGTATAATTGCGTGTCATCCACATACATGTGATACTGAATACTCGCAAGGTTCAGAATGACGGAGAGTGGTTCCATAAAAAGGTTGAAGAGAGTGGGCGAGAGCGCGGATCCTTGGGCACTCCAATCATGACAGGGGTACTGGATGCAAGGGAGTGATTAACTTTGATCCTTTGCGTGCAGTTATGCAGGAAGGAAGCAAACCAATTTAGGACCGGGCCAGAGAGACCCATCCTGTGTTGAAGAAGATCAATCAGATTTTCATGTTTGATGGTATCAAAGGCTGAAGACAGATCCAGAAGGATCAGGAGACAAGGGACGTTTTGGTCAAGGGCTCTCAAGGCGTCATCAACAATGTGTTAGTGCCGTTTCAGTACTGTGCCCTGATCTGAAACCTGACTGATGGGGATCAAGGAGTTGGTATTTCTCAATGTGGTTGCAGAGCTGTGAGTGGATGCATTTTTCAAGCAATTTAGCTAGTGTCAATGCTGGTTATAGGTCGGAAGTTGTTCGGATCAGATAGATCCGCATTCGGCTTTTTAGGGATGGTGTAACTTGCCCAACCTTTAGGCAATCCGGAATCTTTCCCTGTAAGAGGGATTCTTGAATGATCCTGGACCAAAGAGGGAGAATGGCTGAATTGAGTTCTTTAAAAAGCTAAGCAGGTAAAGGATCACAGAAATGGTTGGAGGGTTTAAGGGACGCCATGTTGTGTAGGAGCTCCGTGACATCAGGGAGGAGAAAGGAATTCCAAGAGGCGTTGTTTTTGAGATAACGGCCCAAGGGCGAGGATATTGTCGAGGAATCGGCCAGCTCAGCTGCTCCAGCAGAAAGTTTTGTAGGTCTCAGAGTTGGGGAGACAGGTAGTAGCTCCAACTCTATTTTCCTGGTCTTTTCAGAGAAGTGAGCTGTGAAATCATCACCACTAGGGAACAGGGATACCGGAGTAGAGATCAGGTTAGAAGAATGGTTAGTTTGTTCCTTGATGATTTCAAAGAGTTTCTTGGGTCTATTTTTGGCTCCATCCAGCTGAGTCCTGAAGTAGTCTATTTTAGCCAGGCGGATGTGTTTGTTGTAGGTGTTTCTCACTTTTCTAAGTTGAGTGAGATTTGTGGTGGAGGGCGTGTTTCTCCAGAGTCTCTCAGAGAGTCTAAGATTGCGTTGTTCATCATTTAGGGAACCATTAAACCAAGGTTTTGATTGTTTGACGGGAATCCTTTTGAGTTGCTTCGGTGCAATAGAATCAAGAATATTAGACACCGTGTTAATGTAGTGATCAGAGAGATCATCCAGGTTGGTCATGTTGGGGGGCTGTAGTCTATTTTTGGTGATTGAAGATAGCATATTGATGTTGAGGTCTCTCATATTGCGCGTCAGTTGTTTCGCTTTAAGGGGTTGCCCTGCCTACCCAAGCCCTTTTCCAAGATGAGGAAGGGAATTTGATAATGATCGGACCAGTCACAGGGTGAGATGTCGCCTATTTGTATGATGTTGTCTTTGGCAATGATAAGGTCGAGAGAGGCGCCCTTATTGTGTGTAGGGCCTTTACAGAGCTGTGAGAGGTTGAGGTCAGAGAGGAAAGTATTGAAGGAACAGACAATGGGATCATTTGCGTCATTCCAATGAAGGTTAAAATCTCCTAGGAAGATGTGGCAGAGTTGATCCGAGCTCGAGCTAATGACCTCCATGATTTGCTCTATGAAGACCAGATTGTCACCTGGGGGATGATAGATCAAGTGCAGCACACAGACCTTCTTGCCTTTATTCCAGATTTCGGTGACCAACTGTTCGCAGGAAGATAACACAGCACATAGAGATTGTTTTACTTTGAGGTTAGAGCGATGAATGCAAGCAATGCCACCCCCGGTTTTAACAAGTCGATCGCTTCTGAGAATGGCGTAGTCAGGGGGGATTAAGATGTCAAGAACTGGGGAGGAGGTATCATTGAGCCAGGATTCAGTGATAATCAGTAGATCCAGGTTTTGCGCAATGATGAGATCTGAAATATCAGCTGCATGTTTCACTGCTGATCTACAGTTGAGTAGCATCGATTTGACGTGCAGATTGGAGGTGACCACTTCTTGATGAGTGGTGGTTATGTGAAGTAGGCTATTATTGTTCCCCGATCTGTGCTTAAGACTCGGTTCCCTGTCAGGGTCTGCTGTGATGGAGGGGATGCTGAGAGTAGGGTAAGAGGAGGAGACCGTTCGAGTCAGTGTAAGAGAAAAGAAGGGCAAGAATGTCCTCTTCAGATAGCTGAGGTAGGGGTCTGTGGGGCCTAGATTGATGATTAGGTAAAGGCCTAGATCTCCAGCCAGAACTAGGAGGGGAGCGGAAAGAGGGATGGTCGTTAGCTGAGTGGAACAAATTCTGTGTGTTGTATTTATCGTTCCTCTGAGCGGTGGGTGTAATCCAAAGTTTCTCCATCTTCAAGGAGAACTGTAGTATGCTTTGCACCATCTCTTTGACAATCGAGAGCTCCTGCTTGAGGTCAGTAATCTCCTCCAGACAGGGACTGTTCATGCCATTATTCGCCAAGCTTGAAAGATGCTAGGACTGATTCAGCCGCGAGAGGGGTAATGGATGGTTGAGTAGGACCAATAACACAGTTATAGGAGGAGCTAGAGTCATGTTTGAGAAAGGCATCAGAGTCTGAAGTGGGAATAGGGGTAGGCAGAATGGAATTAGGAGAGGCAGTAGGTGAAGCAGGTAAGTTGTGTGAGGGGGAGTGCCAGTTATTGGAGATAGCAACTGGATTCCGGGCACTGGAATTGGAAAATCCTGAGCCTAAGGGAGGAGTACCAGTGCAGACCTGGCTGTTAGAGTTGGTGTAGTGCCCAACACCACAGTTGTTGGAGCGAGCCATGGGTGACGCTGGTGACGGAGGATAAGCGGGAGGGCGTGGTAAAGGAGGAGCAGTGCTGGGGAGAGCCGCTAGGTGTGTGGTACTCAGGTCAGATAAACCATTGCCCACGATAGGCAGAATGGGGTTTTCCGTGTTAAGGGTGTGGGTCATGAACATATCCTCCGTGATGTTGGATATATCTTTGGGGTGAGTGTTTACAGATTGGAACGAAGGATATAGGGAGGAGGGGGGTCTGTCACAGCAGGCGCAGAAATTGTGAGTGGACAAATCAGGTGGATGGGTTAGAGTTAATTAAAGTATTCTTAATCCTCAAGAAGGCATAGTCAAATCGCTTGAGGTTCAGGTCGGAGGCTTGAATAAGGACGTTCCCATTATTTTACAGGAAGACAGTCAGCTCCGCCTTAAGGGCCCGGGATGGTAGCGTGGTTAAGCGGAAACCGTGTGCAGTTTTGGTCAGCTGTTTGGAGCGAAGCATAGAGGTGAGGGCCTTTCTCCATTGCGCTCTTCTGTTAGTGTAGAAGATGAGGTCTGTCACTACACTGCCCTTACTGGAGATATAAGTGTTCGATATAAGCGTTTCAGGCCAACTTTTGAGGAAATTGTGTTTGAAGGTCTTCTTCGCATTTCTCGACAAGTTGGGGGGTAGAAAATCTTAAGAGTTTAAGCCTGTTTGAGCTAATGGGTTAGAGGAGTGATAAGTATTTTGTGCCATGATTAATGTAGCGTGCAGAAGCAAGAGGTTAAGGGAAAGGCAGGTTCAGGGTAGAACTATAGGAGAGTGGTAGAAGAAGGGTAGACCCATAAAGAGGGGGCCCTAGTAGGAAGAAGGGAAGAGACAGTCAGCTCGCATTTAACATGCAACAGCAGGGATGAAACAGTAAACGGGGGAGAGGTAGACTGGGTAACGGGAGCATATTAAGTGATAGGGGAGTAGAGCCTAAGGAGATAGTCCTGAAAAGAGGGCGTAGGGAGTAGCGGAGGAAGAGTAGTCATGTAACTAGTGCTTCAGTGAGGCCACCAAAGAGATCCCTCACACCCTAGGCAATAATCTAGCAGAAATAAGGATGGACTGGGCGCAAAAGGAGGAGGACCTTAGACTGACTGAGGGCTTCCTGGCATTTATTTGGTGATCAAAAAGGGTGTCCTAAGGAGCTAAGTAGGACGAATCCTTGAATGCAGGTTAAATGAAGTGGTAAGACGAGCGAGGTACTATTTCACTGTTTAAAATTAAATCAGGCTCGTGAGCTCATCATAGCCATCTTAAGTAGAACCCAAATGTACATAAATCCAGGGCCGGATAGCATCCTCCCGGCTATTAAGGAAAGTCCAAGGTATCCTCGTGGCCATTTTGAGTAGTGGCCAATTTTAGCAAGATGAGCGAGGTACTATTTTACTGTTTAAAGTTAAATCAGGCTTCTGTGCTCATCGTGGCCATCTTAAGTAGGACCCAGATGTACATAAAACCAGCACTGGAAGGCACCATCGCGGTTATTACGGAAAAGTCAAAGGATCAAGGGATCCTCGTGGCCATTTTGAGTAGTGGCCATTTTGAGTAGTGGCCTAAAAATAAAGAGATCAGGCATGTACCGTGGCGGCCATATTAGGTGGCCGAAAAGAATTAACGATAGATCCGAAATGGTGAGAAGAAACAAGTGAGGCCCTCTTTCTGAGTCACAGAACGACGGCCTCAGCTGCCTATGAGAGGCAATGTCCCCACAGATCGTGGTGAGCCTTGCTGCAGGGAGGGGTTAGGCACAAACACTTACCAGGTCCTGGGCCGAATGCCAGGCAGAAGCATCTCTCCTCCGCACCCAGACGCAGGCAGCGAGAAGCGAAAGGCGGAGAAAATCAAGCGAGCCAACGTCATGCAGGCTCTGCAGGCCAAATGTACGAAGGTCCTTGCCCCCCACCACCCCAATCCTTAATCACGGCTGCGGCAGAGGCAGATACCCCCAAAGGCATCGAAGAGGTTAGATCTAACCAAGGCTCTCCCCACCGCTGAAAGAGACCTTGCACCACCTCTGAGTGAAGACGCCATTCGTGATCCATCATGCACCGGCGGCGGAGTTCGTCCGCCCAGGCGTTCAGAGAACATGCCAGGTGTTAAACCACCAGGGACATGTCCTGATGTTCCAGCCACTTCCAGAGACAAAGTACCTCCTGACATAGGGCGAGGTGGGGTTGTGGACCCTGTTTGTTTGCGTACAACATGGCGGTGGTGTTGTCTGTGAACACCTGCACTACTCTTCCCTTGACAGAAGGAAGGAATGCTTTCAGTGCAAGACAAATTGCCAGAAGCTCCAGAAGGTTGATGTGGAGCCCGGACTCTGTTGGAGACCAGAGGCCTCTGATCTCCGCCTCTCCCATGTGGCCACCCCACCCCAGAAGTGATGCATCTGTCACCACTGTGAACTCTGGTTTGGAAAGGGAGAGGGATTTGCTGGTGACCCAATCCTGATTCGTTAGCCACCACTGCAATTGGTGAGCAGTGCCCTCCGAGATTTGGACGCAATCGGAAAGATTCCCCTGATGCTGTGCCCACTGGAACTTCAGGTCCCACTGCAAAGCCCACATATGCCACCTGGCATAGTCCACCAGCAGGGTGCAAGAGGCCATGAGGCCCAGTAGCCGCAGGGTCATTCTGACCGAAACCCGGGATAGAGGCTGAAAGATCAGAATCATAGCCCGAATATTCCAGACTCGCTGCTCGTGAGGATAAGCCCGAAACTGCGCTGTGTCCAGAACCGCTCAGATGAAATGGAGCTTCTGAGAGGGGATCAGGTGTGACTTCGGTACGTTGATGGTGAACCCCAGCAAATGCAGGAGGTTGGCCGTAGTTTGGAGGTGGGAGATGACAGCATGGGGCGAGCCTGCCTTCAACAGCCAGTTGTCGAGATAGGGGAAGACTGGAACCCCAGATCTGTGCAGATGAGGTGCGACCACCGCCATCACTTTCGTGAACACCCGAGGGGCGCTAGTAAGGCCAAAGGAGAGCACGGTGAACTGAAAATGCTTGTGGCCTACTGTGAACCGTAGGTAACGCCTGTGGGATGGCAGAACGGGGATGTGAAAATAAGCATCCTGCAAGTCCAACACTACCATCAAGTCTCCAGGGTCGAGGGCAGACAGGACCTGAGCCAATGTCAACATTTTGAACTTCTCCTTCTGGAGGAAGCGGTTGACGTTCCTGGGACCCAAGATAGGACGCAGGCCTTTGTCCTTCTTGGGCACCAGAAAGTGGTGGGAATAGCAACCACGGCCTACTTCTGGGGCAGGAACTCGTTTGATGGCTCCCTTGGCCAAGAGGGCCATAACTTCCTGTTGGAGAAGGGCCAGGTGATCCTCCGACATGCGATGGAATTGAGGGGGCATGGATGGAGGGGTAGTCTCGAAGGGGAGGGAGTAGCCCCTCCGGACTATTTGCAAAACCCACCTGTCCGATGTGATGTTGCGCCTGTGAGGGAGGTGATGGCGAAACCTGCCACCCACTGGCAATTGGTGGCCCTGAAAGGTCAGACTAGGAGGGCTTGGAGGCTGCTGCAGAGGAGGCGCTGGTGGACTGGACTGCCTGCTGGCTCCCAGACCCACGACGGTGGGTCCCACGTGCTCAGCTGCGCAGAGGCAGGACAGCTTGCGCAGGCCTGTGGCTCTGGGTGGAACGTGGCGGGGCACCCCTTCCGTAGCCACGAAAGGGGCGAAAAGCAGACTGCGCGGGGCGAGAGGTGGAAGCAAGGCCCAAGGATCTGGCTGTAGCCCTAGAGTCCTTAAAGCGTTTGAGCGCGTTGTCTGAATTGTCGCCGAACAGGCGATGGCCATCAAAGGGCATGTCCATAAGAGTAGCTTGGACATAGCCCAAAAAGCCGTGGACCTCAGCCAGGCATAGCGTCTAAGGGCTACTGACGTGTAAATCGTCCTGCCCAGCGAGTCGGCGGTGCCCAGCCGACATCGGATGGCAAACATTGCTGCGTCTCTCCTTCGGCCACTGCACAGTAGAGTACAGCCCGTGCCTCCTCCAGGCATTGGTGCAGCACCTGCACGACCAAGTCCCACACAGAGTGGGAGTGACGGCCCAAGAGACATGCGGTGTTCCCCGACCGCAGTGTCCTAAGCTGGAGGAAGAAGACAGCTTCCCAAGGTGGTCCAGCTTCTTGGATTCCCTATCAGGTGGTGCGGTAGGGAATGCACCCTTGGAAGTCGAGGATTGGACCACCAAGCTCTCAGGGGTAGGGTGGTGGGATAAGAAAATCGGTTTCCCGGGGCCGGACGTTGGCATTGGGCATTCATCCTGTCCACAGGAGCCCCTGTGTTGGGCTTGTATCCACGTGCCCAAAAGGATGTCCGTAAGGGTCTCATTGAACGGTAGCAGGGGCTCCGAAGAGGCTGCTGCTGGTTGAAGCACCTCAGTCAGGAGGTTAGTCCTAACCCCCACCATAGGAAGCTCGAGGTTTAAGGCCTCAACCGCCCTACGCAACACCACTGTGTATGACGCACCCTCCTCCGTAGCCACGGTAGGGGGAGAAAGCATGCCAAGGTCTGGGGAAGTGGCCAGACCACTGGCCTCACCCAACTCCTCTCTCCAGTCCGGTTCTTCCAAATGGTCTGCCAGAGGGTCCACAGACCCCTCACAGTCCTCCTCACCCTTCTCTGGTAGCCACTCAGGGCGATAGGAAACACCAGGGGAGAACAGGGGTACAAAAGTACCGGTCGGCGCCAGTCCCGACATTGGGCGACGTCGGTTCGGCTCTGTGTCCACATTGAGGGGGAGGCCGGGGTCGATGTCGGCTGGGGACAAAACGGGCATTGGAGGGGGCGGAGGTGTCGCCAATGAATTCGGTGCCAGTGGAGGTGTCACGAGGTTGACCGGTGCCGATCCGGATCTAGGCCTAGATCCATGGGGGCCCTGCGGCGCTGGGGCCGAAGCCACTGGCATCGAAGGCCTAGAGCCCCCAGCCGAGTCCGCGGGGCCCGAAGGCGCGCCGGCGGAGTAGGGCTGCCCAAAAATAGAATGGAGAGCTTTTTAAAAGCTACGAAGTTGGGCAGGCGTTGCCCCGGCTCCCAGAAATGGAGGGAAGCTCTGGGTCGACGAAACAAACTTCGCGGGCAGAGCCGGATGACTACCACCCGCATCCCGCATTGCATCAGCCGACGGACTGGGAGAACGCGAAAGGCGAAGGTGCTTCTTCGCCTTCTTTTTGTGCTTCGACTTACCCAAAGACTTCGATGAGGAGTGGTGATGGCTCCACAACCGGTCCCGCAACCTCCCTCTTGACCGGGACCGTGATCGGCACAGAGCCGACTGCCGGGCCTCCAGAAGCTTTTGGGACCACTCCCGCAAAGACTTCGGGGCAATGGCCCGGTAGTCGGAGCACGACTTCGGGTCGTGGTCACGCTCCAGGTACCAGAGGCACACAAGATGGGGGTCCGTCACCGACATCAGCTTGTGACGGGAGTCACAAGGCTTGAAGCCGGTCCGCCAAGAGGACATCCCTCTGCACCAGGAGTCGTAACGACTCAAAAAAGACGATGACGAAAAGTCACAAAAATAGAATAAATAAGTGACTCGAGGTACTGTTCTCTCCGTATCTGCGCTAGGCTGGCGCGGAAAAAGAAAGAAGTGACGTCAGCACACAGGGGCGGAATCTAAGTAGATACCGTGACGTCATTCCGGCAAACACAACACCAACGACGAACGCAGAGTCAACCGACGCCACCTACCGACGCGCAGGGGTACTGCTGAAGAAAAATTCTCCGGATCCAGTCTGATGCCTGGGGGTAATTCTAAGGTGAGGAATCCATAATTAATTGTCTCTTTCAGATAAAAGACACACAATCACCAGGACGTGTTTTAATCCATGGCAAGCAGGCATGTCTATGAAGTCCATCTGCATATGCGTAAATGGACCTGCTGCTTTCCCAGACTAACAACTGTCTTTCTTCCTGCATTTTGTTGTTGACATGTCACACATCTTTGGCACAGACCCTCTGCAATGACTCTAAATTTTGGATTGAACCACATCTATTTGAAAAGTCTTATCATAGCATCTCTGCCTACATGCGTCGGACCATGACAAACTCTTGCCATTTGTGATAAGACTATCCGGCAAAATTGATCTTCCATCTGTGTAAACCCACACTTCATCATCTGCTCTTCATGTACATCCTGCTTTGATCCACCCTTCTCTCTCTGTTTCACTGGCTGCATCTTGTAATTCTCTAATTTCTTTCCATGTTTCAACAGTTGAGTACAATAACTTGTATTCTGCTTAATCAGATTGTTCTTTCAAATGTTCCCCATTTATTGTATATGAATTTTGAGCACAAAAGCGTGCAATTTCGTCAGCATTTCTGTTGCCAACGGTGACATAGTCACAACCAGATTTATGTGCTGGACATTTCACCACCCCAATTTGAGCCGGAAATTGTAGTGCAATCAATAGGTTTTTTACACACTCTCCGTTCCGTATGGGTGAACCTGAAGAGGTCAAAAGACCCACGCTGAGACCACAACTGCCCGAAATCGTGTACCACCCCAAAACCATATTGACTATCTGCAAATACGGTTACTCGCATTTGCATTGCAAGACAACATGCTCGTCAGCGTAATCAACTCTGCCACTTGTGCTGAACTTACTCCTTTCAACCATGATGCTTCGTTCCCCGTGTTTTTATTCTAACGTCATATACTTGGGAAAGGGGCTCGAATATCACGGAGTCCTCTTTCTATGTTCAGACTTGAAAGAGAGCGTAAATAGCACATAGGCGGACGTTCTTCCGCACCACGTGATCGTAATTCCAACACGGAGATCGCCGCCGGAAGATTATGGTAATTTGAGCCGCCGTGAGTTTAAAATAGTGATACCGCGGTAGAAGGAGAACAGCAGTGTAATCTATCCCTTGAGTGTTCGGGTAAGTAGGTATATCCGGTATGCCCATGTGATTTCAAAAGAGCAACGCAGGACTTTGGTTGATTTTTTGTCACTGCTTGCTCTTGTGCAGCTTCCTTACACAGGACCACTGCTCCATAGAAGCTAACTTCAATAATTTGTTGAACAGGGTTTGTCACTCTTCAATATACAGGTTAGTCATGTCTTTTGACCAGCGGTTCAAATTCCTGAATTCCTGATTTTGGCACTACCATTTCGAGTATTTCCCTTTGACTTATCTTCACTTTATTTGTTTAGCTTTAGTGCTAATACTCAGACGTTTGAGAGGAGTTTTCTCCTGTAGCATCTATACGAAGCATTGAATCCCCCTGAAATAAACGGTAGAGCCTGCTGAATATTTTGGCCAGTATTCACAGTTTATGAATTCTACGTTTTTTCTATCAGACACTGGTGGCTGGAGTTTTTGGAGTACACACTGGTATGTGCTTTGTGGTTGTCTTTAATTACGTGTGTTGTTTATATGAGACACTTTTGGGGATTTTACATTTTTAGAACAGTAGTTTATCACTCATTCCTTTCAACACATCACTGTGGTTGGTGTTCTTTTGTCCTACACCCTCAGTGGCGGCTGGTGACATTCTTAAGTGGTGCGGCATAAAACAATAGCCATACTGCAATGTTGCGAGCGAGCCCGAACCACCTACGGTGGGTTCGGGGGGGTTCTCCCCTGAGAAAATTTTGAAAAAAAGAGTGGGCAAATGGTGCATTTTCAAGCAAATTTGAGAAAGAAAGAAGGTTCATAAAGCAATTTTAGTTAGAACATCATTAAGGCACAAAAGAATTTAAGCATGTAAGGCTAATACTACTTTGCATATTATGGAGCCTCTGGTGGTCTTTTAATAAAAACACCTCTGTATTCCAAGAGCGTCCACTGTCCTATCGTAAGGCAGAATACAAAACCCATGTAACGGAGGGACCTATGGCATCTGGCCCGTGCAGGTGGTACCATGGGGAAAAAATATTTACAAGGCTGCACTGTGAGCGAACGAGAATGGCCTGCTCACACTGTTTCCCTCAGAAAAGGTTTGAAAACCCTCCTCTTCAAGCAGTGATGTAACAAAGGTGCCATGCATATTCTAACTTGTCAACTAGAAGGAGTGGGGGGTGCGGGAGGGAGCATAAGAGAGGACGAGATGAAGCGAGTCAGACAGAGGGGTAGGCAGAGAGACAGTAAGACAGAGAGCAGTGTGTGTGTCAATTAATCAATTGGTATTTGTATTGTGTGACTTGTCAACTGAGAGGGTATCCAGGTGCTGACACACTGTGTGATCGTATGTTCAGCCTTCTCGTGGTCCTGAGGGTATCATTTAAAGTTAATGATATGCACCAAATGTACTTCCAAACTGTATCAACTGTAAAGGCACAGAGACTTTTTAATTTTGTTATCTTTCATGAGTGAACTTGTATACCTCGTTTGAGCAATCCATACATCGTGGAGAAGGGGTGCCACCATACCCGAAGGATAACATTACTTGGTGACCCCATTAGCCTGCTGTCTCAGCAGCAGGGCTGACATGTCTATATACATACAGAATAAAACGGATATACCACAGTGCTTTTCACTTTATCCCAATAAATAAATACTATGTAAAACAAACCAAACCAGCCGAACATTTCAGGTGAAAATAACGTGGAGCAAAGTGATAGTGTAGTATGGAGAGAAATAGTGCACCTATATATATGTTAGAAGGTGTGCACTTCGCCCCCTCTGGCTTTTAGCTTAATTGTAGTGCGGTATAACTTGCAGTGTAAACGCAACATGTTTGTCGTTTCAGGAGCCTCAATAGAATGATTTGACCACTGCTGTATATTCTTCTGACAGGCCTGCCTACAGCCTGGATCTCTGACTGCCAGCCTCACTCAGAGTGAGCTGCCAGGCCTCAAATTCACACCACATTGCTGCGGGAGGGACGGGGGAGCCCCGCTGCCTCGCACAGGCCCAGTATGTCCAAGTATGAGCTCTGTTTACTCCAGCTCGCTGCTGCGCATGGGGATTGTTCAGGGATTGTTAGAGCACTACAGTGAGTGACATCAGGGTAGTTAGAGCCCCGGAATGGGTAGAGCATGTCCCTGATCCTGGGACGCTAATAGCCCGCCCACCAATGACACTCGGAATGGGATGTAGGAGCCCGTCACTTACCAGAGTGCTGTGACACTGCAGCCTTTGTTAGGTGTTACAAAAGCCAAGCCTCGTCTCCCGAGCTGCTTCCTCACCGCCTGCAGCAGTGCACCTCCCGCTGTCTCAGCTCCGTGGACTCCATCGCGGGTAACTCTCCTGCAGCCGGTCCCGCCAGCATGGTCCTCTGCTGAGTCCTGTCCTGGTCAGAATCCCACTCTTCTCTCGAGCTCTCCGGGCCCGGCTCGCAGTCCGCCTCTCTCTCTCCCCCAGCCTCGGCCTCCAGTGCAATCAATAGTGCTAGCCGAGCCAGGCCTCTTCTCCCAGCCACCAGCCTCCCTCAGCCAATGGCAGCCCAGGGCCCAATCCCTCGTTGGCGGACTGCGAGAGGCCGCTGGCGTGAGTGTGGCAACCTCTCTCAGCCAATACAGACGCTGCTCCAGCAGTGCCAGGATTGGCTTAGCAGGGATACTTGCCGCCCATTAGGAGACCGAGGGCTGCGGCATTGATCAACCCTCGCTCTCCTAATGTGCAGCCACCAGCCAGAGCAAACACTAGTGCATATGACTGGGCTGGTTGGAAAAATTCTCCGACCCAAACCCAACATGCGCACTGCTGCCTGCTGTGCGCTCCGCGCCACCCCCTGGCCTGCTGAGTCTGACAATGACATGTCAGTCAGCATGACGCCGGGAGTCAACCTGCTGGATGCCCCGCCCACCCCCTTCAGACAGAGCCGCTGAGGGAGCTGAGCCTGTCTGCTAAATGACTGCCTCGGGAGTCGGCGGGCGCAGCTTGTGGGTCAACGCCCCAGTGCCCTAATGGACGCACCGCCATTGTGCACCGTAGGCGGCTTGTTGAATAGAGGTGCTGAACTGTCATGTATATATAATTTTTTGTTATTGATGTTATATAATAGAGATGGTATTGATTTGTACATATTACCTTGTATTCCTTTTGCCCTTGTCCTAATGAGGCCCGAATTAATGGGTCAAAACTCGTCGACCCCACAACATGGAAGAGTCCAACAAACCATGATTGATATGAAAAATCGATTACACGCTCCTTGTACTAAGCGGAGGGTTGACTTATCCCCTCTAGTGTGTATTGGACTACTTCTTTTTCTCAGATTGCTTTTTGAATTATGCCTCTTGTTTATAACTAGCATCCGTATAAAGTAAGAATGGGTAGGAAGGTTTTGTACATGTATATGCATGTATTTATCTGTGCATATGTTTTGTGTGGTTTTTTTTTGCCATAAAAAAGATAAAATATATTTTTGAATATTACTCTTGAAGTTGGTAGCTGAGTTACATGGAAAAGAAAATGTGTAGAGATTTAATACTCAGTGATAGGGATCAATTTTTTTCCCTTTTGAAATATAGGTTTATTTGTTCCTCTGCATCATTGTTTGTTACCACATTTGGTTCAATGACACTCATCACTGTACAAATCGCATATGCAGCTCGCAAGGTACTATCAGAATCTCTCAAACATGACCCATCCACAAAAAAAACAATCAGATTCAGGTAATAGAGTATCTTGTATGTCAGGCCTTGGTTTTGTACACAATTCAGTCACATCCAAACAATCATGATCTGCTTCATCCACCACCACTTCACAACTAGGAATCAGTAACAACGTAGCTGGATTCAAACTCGTGCATCTTGTCACAGACACATTCTCTGCACCCAAAATCACTTCTTCATATTTTGTTAACCGACTGCTTGTAAGATGCTGTGTGAGAGTTTGTGTTAACAAAATCTCAACTGAATGTGGCACATACACTTTCAACAAATGTCGAATTACAATTGTCTCACTCTGTTCCAAACTCATACAAGTAGCAGCAACTGCTTTCAAACAACCAGGTAACGCTGCAGCTGCAGGATCCAATGTGGCTGAAAAATGAGCCACTGGACGGCGTGCTGTTCTGTGCATTTGCATCAGAACTGAAAGTGCACAACTATCACATTCACTGCAAAGCAGTGCAAAATCCGTGTTAAAGTCTGGCATCCCCAATGCAGGTGCTCGACACAAACTGTCTCGCAGTTTAAGAAATGCTGTCATGCATTCATCATCAAGATGTACAGGATCTGACACGTCTGTGTGTCAACCTTTGCAATGGCTTGGCTATCAGTGAAAAACTTGGGATCCACTGCCTGCAATATCCAACCATTCCCAGAAACATTCGAACTTCTTTTTGCGTACTCAGCGGATTCATTTGCAAAATGGAATTAATCTGATCTTGAAACACTTTCCTGATTCCTTTTTCAATGTTGTGACCCAAGTAAAGACCACCTTTTTGACAAAATTGCTCTACTGTACCATTAAGCAGTAGGTGGGCATAAAGTGTCATCGGAGAACTACAATTTTATCAGTCACACATGCTTCTTTTGTTCCCGACGCAACCAATAAGTCATCTATGTATTGCACTAAAAGTGAATTACTAGGCATCACCAATGACTCCAAACATTTTTTTCAATATCTGATTGAAGATTGAGGGGCTTTCTGTATACCCTTGAGGAACTCAGTACCATGCCAAGACACGGATTCCGAACCAGAGCGCAAACAAATATTGACTATCCGGATGCAAAGGGATCGAGAAAAAAGCTTGGCACAGATCAATCACTGAAAACCATTCTGCTTCACAAGGAATTTGATAAAGAATTACAGCCGGATTTGGCACTATTGGACAACAAGGTATTACAATCTGATTAATTTTCCTCATATCCTGCACTAGTCTATATTTTCCATTAGGTTTAAGAATTCACATGATAGGTGAATTGCATGGACTCCCTAGAATCTCCTTTAGAATACCTTGTCCAATGAACATTTCAATCACAGGTGTTACTCCTGCAATTGTTTCAGGACTCATTTTGGAAGGTGGTGTTCTCTGAAAATCTGCATCTGGTTTAACCGTAATCTGAATTGGAGCTTCTACTTTCATCAAACCAATATATTTTCCTGAAAAATCCCACACATCAGACAGTACTGTATCTCTCAACTCAGCAGGCAAATCATCAGCTGTAAATAGAGGATATAAATCATTCACTTCTGTTCCTTGTCTTGCCATTTTAAAAACTACATCTTCATCTTTTGTATGAAATGCTATTCCATCTGGTGTACAGTAAATGGAATAGTTAATTTTACACAAGTCCCTTCCTAATAGATTAACTGGAAATGTGTCACACACCACAAATTTGTGAAAATCCTGAAATTCTCCAATCTGTACTTTCATTGATTTAGTCACTGGAGTCTTAATCAATTTATTCGAAACTCCTGCAACTTGGATACTTTCTCCCGACAGGGGTAGGTTGGGAATTTTCACAGTTCTCACAGTAGAACGGGTAGCACCAGTATAAACAAGGAACGTAATTGTGTTTCTGTCAACCTTGCCATCCACATAGGGAGCACACTGATCTACCATGAACCGTCCAATAACGCTACCAGAACTGATCCAGCGGAAGCAGTGTAAATTTTACAATCATTCACAAATATCCAATATACCATGAACCAAACTAATAATCCTTTACTAAACCAGGAGTTTGGGCCCATAGAAACTCTATTACCACTTACAAATCATGAGGTCCTCCGATAGATCTTTGTAAGAGCTAATAGGAACTCAGATAATTTGAGACGGATGCAATTTCCTTCATGAGAACCTGTAATGAGGAAAATGCCTAACTAACAGTCAAAATACATTATGTCAGTTAAAACTCGTTAAATAAAAAACAAACTCAGATAAAGATATCTTGATAAATATACCATGATTCAAGATGAATGGTCAATACACAAGAATACATTAGTATTTTCAGTACTTTTTGTTAATTCAAATGATTACAGGTAAATCCACAATAGAAAATACAAATCATGGCAAATTCATCATAAATCAATACCTGTAGTGAGGGGAGAGAGAAACAAAGGAAAGATACACATTGCAATTTTAAATATGCAATTTGAGATTCATACGAACCAAGGTCAAGGAACTATTGCACAACGTGCAAAAGTCTGAATCAGCTAACCCTTCGGCCAAAAAGGTATAGCTATTGCAACATCACCAGCTGAGGAAGTGCAAAAGGGAAATCAGGATAGTTCAGTTCTGAGAAGAAGTCAAAGTTCGGACTGACAGCATGTCACACCCAGACTCACAAGGAAATAGCCAGCAGCCAGGAAAGCATTGAGCGAGTCAGAGAAAACAGCCAGCCCAAGTTCTTTTTCTCACGGTGTAGTTATACCTCAAAAGTGTTCGAAATTCCAGCCCCCTAATGTAGCTTCTTCACAATTTTACACGTTTCCATTGGTTAGGATCCATGGTGTGATCGTTCTTCAGTCTAGTTCATCCAGAACTTTAACAAGATGCTTTTGTTCACTCGCAAAACATCATGTCACCTCGGAAGCAGGAAGCACATCGAAACGTTTTCATATCCACGCGCTTGCTTCAACATGAGCTTGCAACATAGTCGACACTTATTCATAGAGAAAAATACTCTACCCGTAGGAAGGAAACTTTAGTGATAAACATGCATTACCTGAAGCGAAAGATCAGCATTTTAGGAAATATGAAGGACAAAATAGATTCTTCTGATGCCTCCATTAGAAAATAATAATACACTAATAGTTTTTTGAGACCGACATAGAAAAACCACAAATCATAATTTTCTGAATAAAACAGACCATTATTAATAATATATAAGAAAATAGTGAATACATAAGAAACAATATATTAGAAAGTGATTGTTTATACTTTTAAAGATTGAAATAAGACTATGCTTATGGGTTCAATTGAAATGATGTTATGTTTTTCATGATCAAAGAAAACAAGCAAGAATCATTTTACTTTAAGCATTTTCATTATCATTTTTTCTACAATTCTATTTGCAAGTTACTTTTATACTATATTCTTTAGTACATTCAATACATTTCTCTCTTGTGACATATCATTTTCCTATATACCAGTTTTAACCCTTATGCATGCTTCTCATTGCAATTTGTTTTTAACTCTAAATGTGTTGTTTTACCCTTGCACATTTTCAGAAAACTACCATACTGTTAGTAGTACTTATAAAATAAATGTTAGTACATACTTAATGAGCAGCCTTAATCCAGCAGAATTATTCTCAAATAATCATGCTCCATCACTATTGAGAAATGTGTCATGAAGAGGGAGGGATAAAGATATCCTAAAGTGCTTAGGGTGGCGGACATTTTAGGAAATCATCATTTGTCCAGCTCCATTGTCACTGCTAAAGTGAGGGGGGGTGAGTAGTGATGGATGAGGGGTGTAAAATAAGAAATCAGGGGTGAAGATTGTGGGATGAGGAGTGAAGAGTGAGGGAAGCGGGTGAGGTATTGAGGGATTAGGAGAGGGATGCAAGTTTACAAATGAGAAATGAAGGACAAGAGTTAGTTGTCAGAGCTGCGTATTGATGAGTGAGGGGTGAATAATGAGGAATGATGGTTGAATAAAAAGGATGAGGAGCAAAGAAAGAGGAGTGAGTGCAAGATGGTACAGAATGAGGAATGAGAACTGAGACATGAGAAGTAATGGATCAGGATGTTCTAAAATGGACAGTGAGATATACATTTTAAGGCATCACTATTTGTCCATTTCACTCACCTCACAGAGGGGGAGGTTTGAGCAATGAGGAAAGAGAAATAGAGAGAAGTGAGGAATGAAGTGTGACAAATAGGTGATGAAGAGAGTGTAAAAAAGTTGGAGATAAAGAGACGGAATAAGGGATGAGGGATGTGGAGGGACAACTGAGAGATAAGGTATGAAACATAAAATTAGACTGAGTGCCTCAGAGTGAGGGATGTAAAGGGATGATTAGGGATGATTAGGGATGAGAGGTAAGAGACGACATGTCTTGGGAATGGAAGCTGGCGGATGGATGGTAAGGGATGAGGAGGAAGGGTAGCAGAAGAAGGGATGAGGATAAAAGTGAGGAACCAGAAGTGGGGTATTGACTGTGACAGAAGAGAAGTAAAGAATGAGGAGTGAAGACGGTTGAAATGGTTGAATGACAAAAGTTCAGGAGTGAGCTAAGGGATACATGAGGAGTAAAAGATGTGAAGAGATGGGGAATAAGGAGTGAAATATGAGAGATGATGGTTAACAAATAAGGTGAGACATGAGTAAACCATGAAAATAATGTATGCAGGGTAAAGGATAAGAACGGAGGGTCGAGGAATCAGGAGTGAGAGCTGAGTACTGATTAACCCTGGGCGTAGTTCGTGTAGTAGCGCTACGCGTAGCTACGCGAAGTGCACTACGCGAAGTGCACTACGCACGCTACGCGTAGCTATGCGAACTGCGTAATGCGGTAGGGAAATGCTGTTCGCACTGATTGCACAGTGCGGACAAGCATCCGGCACTGTGCAATCATTGCAAACGGCATCTTGCACAGTGCAAGCGATCATTGCCTGCCGCTCGAGTAGATTTGTACTCGAGCGGCAGCTTTCTCAACGCGGACTGGTAGTTTCTCATCGCGAGCGGTCGCGAGCATACGCGACCACTCGCAATGAGAAACCTGACCTCCCCGCGTTGAGAATCTCGCCGGGAGGTTTATTTTCCTCGCTCGCGATCGGCAAATTGATGTTGCTGATCGCGAACGAGGAAAAAGTCTCGCCGGGATGTTGATTTTGCTCGCTTGCGGTCGCCAACTTGACGTTGAGGACCGCGAGCAAGCAAAAAATGCACGCTACGCGTTTTTGCACTGTGCTACGTGCAATTCGCGTAGCGCGTAGTAGCGCAAACTCCGCAAACTCCGCGAGCGTAGCGTAGTTTTCCGCCCAGGCCTAGTACTGATCAGTGAGGTATAAGGGAAGAAGGATATGGGGCAAAATGAAAAGTACAGGATGAGGAGCAAGAAATTAAAAATGAGCAATGAATGAGGAGTGCGGAATAAGAACGAAGATTCTAAATGAGGGATGAGAAATGAGAAGTAAAGGATAAGGAGTAAAAGATGAGGATTGAGGAAAGTGTGTTGAAGAGTAGAGAATAACAAATCA
Organism: Calotriton arnoldi; assembly: GCA_963921515.1. NCBI lineage: Eukaryota > Metazoa > Chordata > Amphibia > Caudata > Salamandridae > Calotriton > Calotriton arnoldi. The sequence continues at coordinate 3,203,532 of CAWUFW010000409.1, forward strand.
AGGATGCAGAATAAGAGAAAATGAGAGGGATTAAGGTTGAGGGGTGAAAATTTAAGTATTAGGAGAAACAGATGAGGTATATGGGGTGATGAGTGAGGGATCAGGAGTGAGGAATGAGGAGGAAAGGATTACGGACAGAGGTTGAAGAGTGAGGGATGAGGAATAAAGATAAATGAGCTAGGGATAGTGTTGCCAGTTGACTGTTATTTGCTGGTATGTTTTATTAATGGCACCAGCCGGAAAAGGGAAATTACTAGTGATGCCAGTGAAATAAGTGGCCAGTTTTTTTCTTGTTTCCTCCACGGTACTTACAGCAGCACTTTCTCATTAGTCTCTCCCATTTCTGCTGGGAGAGACTAATGAGTTTTATTGCTTGCAGCATTCAATAAGGTAAATTAGGCCTTTGTTCATTCCACCATATGAATATTGACAATGTCCAAGGAAATGCGTCCTTTTGCATGATTACCCCTAAGATTTGGACTAATGATGCTGTTTTTTCGACTCCCAAGGTTCTCAGAGTCGTGCCAAACAGGCCCCAGTGCCAGTGCTCTGACACTTAAAAGGTGTAGCTTGGTTCATCCAGAATTGCCATAAGTAAACTTACTTCCCCATTGTTTGTACCATGGGTTCTCAGGTCTGTAATGTGAAGCATTTCTCATGGACTGCAGCACTCAATGTGCCATCACAAGTGTGACAAAGCAAAAGCATAACTCCCAGCCACCGCTGACTGCTGGCAGAGCAGGTGGTACACTGCTAACTCAACGTTGCCATTTAAATCCATTGCAAAGCCCAAATCTTCCCTTTTAATATTTGTAAGTCACCCCTAAATCAGGCCTACTGAGCCCTTAAGTGCTACGCAAACAAATGATGGATAGAATGCTGAATAAATCATACATTCACCCCAGTCAAGAGATGTGGGTTAAATCCATCGCTCTTTTGCTCACCATGCCACCCCAGTTTAGACCCAGCCATATGCAAATCAGTTTTGACCCTGTTCCTCATGGGAACAGTCCAGCCCAAACTGCCAAGCCAGGTCCTTCCTGAACCGGAAACAAGCACCCTGGGACTGGTTTTGGGGTATAATGTGATGTCCCCGTAAAGGATGAACAGGAGACAAGCGAAAGGTAAGACAGGCTTTATTCATGCACCTCACCCAAAGATGGCTGTAGTCAACTGTCGCCTCCCTCTGAAAGTTCTTGCCATCGACAATCCACTCAGATTGACCTCACTACATTTGAGGGTCAGAGTTCTAACTCCATGTCACACTTCTCCCTCCCAACACAACACTACAAAGCCATTACAAGAGAAGTAAAGTTACTTTACAATGAGCCAAACCCACCCCTGAAAGGTAACGAAACAAAGAATAAGAACAAACCAAGGTGTATTGAAGAAAGAGGCTAAGATAATCTAATATCAAAGAAAACATAAAACCAAACAGAATAAAAACAAACATTAGGAATTAACAATAATTAATAACGAATTATGAAAAATTACTCCACAACATCTTTGAAGTACATGGGTTTCTTGATAACCCTATTGCTTCTCCTCTTACCCCCCAGACCTTCATCATGTCCCTTCTGCACACTACAACTGTACATGTTTTTCTAATTTTGGTCACCAGCCAGTTTGTCAGCGGAAAATATATTAGGTTTGGGAACAACTACTACTCTGCTTTTGTTCCAAATACGGCCATCATGTGTTTTTATAGCATTTTTAAGACATTTGACGACTCCAATTTCCTAGTGAACTCGGACCACAAAGCCAACCCTTTAGGCGCTCTTATTCTCACAAAGTCACCAACACTGACTGACACTTTTCTCACTTTTTTAGAATTGTCAAACATCTCTTTCCTCTCAAATTCAGCTGCAATTTCCTTACTCCTCCACTCACCAACAGTATTGTCCACACAACCTTTGTTCCAATATATCCAACCGGGACTGACTTAAGTTGATGGAGCCCTCTCTTTGAATCCAGTGGTTGTGTGTGGGGACATGCGATAACCAGACAACCTATTGGACAACTCCTTCTTCCAATCAAAACCCATTGGCCTTAGCCAAATGTATGCCTTCCTCCAATGTTTTCACCACTCTCTCTATTGCTCCGTTGGTCTCAGCATGATACAACAAAGAAGTCTTGTGCTCAATACCACACTCCTTAAAAAATGATTTAGTCTCCTCTGAACAAAACTGTACACCATTGTCTGTCAATAAATACAGTGGAAAACTTTCTCATTTGAAAATGTTCGACAAAAATGTAATTACCGCAGAGGAGATGTCACGACACCTCCACCCACCTAGAGTATAAATCCATTAACACCAGGACATAGGTGGTGGCATGCTCTCCTCTCACTGGACCCAAAATAACCAATTTTACTTCATCCCATAGATATCAAGGAAGTGTCCTACACATCATAGGCATTTGACTCGTTCTCAAACCTTTGTCACACCCTAAACACTCCGTACATTCTCTAATTACACATCCAACATCATGATCAAGTCCTGGCCACCAAAAATCTCTGCGTAGTCTCCCTTTGGTTTTCACAATTCCCATGTGTCCCTCATGGGCTAATTGCAAAATTCTTTGTCTTAACTTGCTGGGTGAAATCAACCTCATTCCTTTCAACAGGAATCCTTTATCAACTGCAAGCTCATCCAAGATTTTCTCCAATCTCCCTTTTTACTCTTTAAGCCCCCTTGCATTTGATCTACCCGAACTCACAAGTCTCATTATGTGTCTTAAAATCTCATCATTCTGTAGCTCTTCCAACCATTCACCTTCCCTTATGGTACACTCTGTTATTTCACACACACACTCACTATGTCTTCTTCATCCAAGTCGTCACTAACAACAGAATCCACCTCCATCACATTCACCAATCTTAATCTGCAGAGTAGTTTTTGCATCTGGGACATATTGAACAGAAAAGCAAAAATCTTGTAAAACTACTACCCATCTTCTAATTTGTGACAAAATTGAATCAAGACCCTTCCTGGAAAATACTTCCACTAGAGGTTTATGATCCGTCTGGACACCAAATTTGATGCCCCACAGGAACTGCTTAAACCTCCTAACAGACCAAAATACAGCTAGAGACTTTCTCTCTATGACAGAGTAGTTGTGTTCTGCATCTCTAAGGGTTCTCAAAATACATGCTATTAAGTTTTCCTTTCCATCCTTCATTTGAATAAGAAGAGCTCCCAACCCTTTAGCACTGGCATCACACATTACCTTAGTATCACACAACGGGTCATAAGCTTGAAGGGAGGGAGCATTTTTCAATTCTGGTTTCACTCTGACAAATTCATCACTACATTCAACATCCCACACTAATTCTGCTCTCTTTGCCAGCAAAACATTCAACATGAGAAAATTGTTAAAGTCTTTGATGAATCTACTATAGTATTCAACCATACCTAGACATGATGACAAATCTTCCTTAGATTTGGATTCCTCCAGCGCTTTGATCATGTCTCGAATGTTCCATATGTATATTCAACAACAGCAGACATTCTGCATTTCGGATTGGGTCTTCTGGTCAGGTTTGCCTCGTCTTGTTCAGGCTGACTTTGTTTTTACTAGAACAGCCTAGGGAGTTCTACCAGGGAAGGCATGCCGGCTGCACGTCAAACGATGACGTGCACATCTGGAATTTTGCGTCAATAATTTAACACTTGGAGTGGGTGGAGGCAAGAGAGTATTATTGATTTTATGTTCATAACGCGAAAGTTCCTGCAACTCATTGGTGACTTCGAGGTGAATCCAAATAGTGCGAGCGATCATAACCCCCTTACAGCGTCCATCAGTATAATAGCTCAGCCGGGGATTGTTGCTGGTTACAAAGTTTCTCTTAATTCTAACAAAGGGGTAAGACTCAAATGGAATAAAGTAAAACCTATTGAGTTTGAAGCTAAAACTGTTAGATCAAATTATGACTATTATGAAGTGCTTAGCTCATGACCTGCCCCCAGCTGAGATTATTCAGGAATTTCAACTGATCTGTTCGGATGTAACCGAAAACTTGACTAAAACAATTAAGGCGAAGGATCATCCGGAGATAAGGTGGTTTAATGCGGAATGCACAAGAGCGCATAAAATGTTAAAATTGGCATTGCACGCACACCCCGAGATAAGGCTCAGATTAAACATGCTCGTAAGGTTTATAAAGATACAGTGAAACAGAGGAAAGAAGACCTGAGGCGCTTAGCCTGGGATGATCTGGAAAGAGCGAGTACCCTTAACGACTCTGAAAGCTTCTGGGAAGTCATAAATCACCCTTTATTTAATGAGGAGTTGGGCAGGATGGATTACCTAATTCTGGGGGATGTTTGGGAAGCCCATTATGCGGCCATATTTAATCCAAAAGGCCGCCTACATGAGGTTCCCAGTGAGGATTTGCCCCAAGACCTAACCTCGGCCTGTCATCTAAGTGCGTCAATCTCAGTAGTTGAGGTTGAGGAAGCCATAGCCAAAGGAATCAGCATGAAAGCCACCGGTCCGGATGGAGTGCCACTGGATCTTTTTAAAACCAATCCTAATATGTGGGCTCCATTATTGACCAATGTGTTCAAAGCAGTGGTGATCTGCCCTATACCGGCTTCTTGGAACGAGGCTACAGTGGTCCCCGTGGTTAAAATAGGTAACAGGTTTGACCCTTCCTGCTATAGGCTAATTTCCCTTATTGATGCCACAGCAAAATTGTTGGGAAGGGTTGTCCTTGCTAGATTAGAAACCTGGGCGACAGACACAGGGGTGATTGCAAGATCACAGTATGGCTTCAGGAGGGGTATGGGTACTGTCGAACAGTGCCTCAACTTGTCCCTGATTATGGGCAAGTACATGAAGGCCAGGAGGGGTTCTATTCATCTGGCCTTCATGGACTTGTCCAGTGCTTTTGATACTGTTAATCGGGACAAGCTGTGGGCACTGATGGGGAAAATGGGAGTTGAGGAACCTTTAGTTTCTCTTCTCCGCAGGCTCCACGCCGCCACATCTGTAAGCATTAGATTTGGCGCCAATGGTGAAAAAACTAGGCCTATCGCATCGACAGAGGGTGTCCGGCAGGGATGCATCCTAGCTCCTTTTCTTTTTTAATTTACACCAATGGCCTTGATGCTTTCCTGTCAGAAAAAGATTTTGACTGTCCACGTATTGGGGGCACCCGGATCCCGCTTCTTTCCTACGCGGATGATACTGTCCTAATAGCCCTAAAAGCAAATGGTCTTCAAAAATCTCTTGATGCATTTTCTGATTTTATGTTATCACTGGATCTAAAGGTTCATTTTATGAAATCTTATGTTATGGTCTGTGGGCCTAAATCGACTAAAACTAGAAACTATGCCGTTGGTCCAAAGAGGATTGATAAAATGAATAATTTTAATTATTTAGGGAACATTTTTAATAATAAGCTGAATTGGGTTTGCTAGTCACCACAAGGATGCACAACGCAGGAAGGGCGGTTGAGGGACTTTTCCGTTTTGCATCCAAACTAGGGCACAAACCGGTGACCGAACTGGTTACACTTTATAAAGCCAAATGCGTTCCTGTGGTAACATGGTGCAGGTGTCTGGGGGTATCATAACCAGGCCTGGGCGTAGTTCACAGAGTTTTGCTACGCGGAACTCCACGAAGTTACAAAAAAACTCAGCGAATATCCGCGAGTGGCAGAATGCAGTGCGAACTGCAGTTTGTGCTGGTATTCCTGCCGCTCAGGTAGAAATTCTACCCGAGTGGCAGCTCGCGCTCGCGAACTTACCGTTCGCGAGCGGGGAAAAAACTCCGCTGCACATCGCGAAGCAGAGTTTTCTGCACTCTGCGAGCTCCGCGAAGTGCGGAAAACTCTGCAAACTCCGCAAACGGAGCGAAGTTCACCGCCCAGGCCTAATCATAACAGTCGCCAGTTGCAAATCATGGAAAATAAATGTATCAAAAGATTACTGATGATTCCAAATAGTGCCCCCACAAGCTTTTGTCATTGCGAGGTGGGGCTTGACTTTGTAGAAGATTGTATAAACATTGCCCCCTTACTTATATGGGCCAAAATTTGGTTATCGGAAGAGCTGGCATTCACAGAGAGATTATTAAAGATTGCCTTAACCTTGATAGCGCATTAACTATCCCCTGGCTACGATTTGTCAGGGATAACTTTCATAAGTTAGGCCTGGGACATTATTTTGATTGCCCAGTCAGTATCCATGAGAATGCGAAAAAGATCGTAAAGAGGTGCACTGTGCAAGGGCAAACATCCGCCGCTCTCAACCTGAGGTAGCATGCCCTCTTTGTTTATTCCCTGCTGTACAGCAATTTTATTTAACGTTTACCACAAATACCCAGACACGTTTTTATTTAACAAGATTCCGTTTATTGACCCTGCATTTTCTAGTGGCTTTCCCGAAACAAGGGGGTGGGCGGACAACTTGGAGCCCTGCCCTTGCAATAATTTGGCAGCTCAAAGCACATCGCACTTTATGCTGTTTTGCACCCTTTATAAAGAGCCTAGGAGAAAATTTTTAGTTCCGATCTTAAAAGAAATTAGGCCATGTTTTTATATTAATGGTTTTAACTATTTGCATTCTCTGGCCACAAGCGATATATGCACTGGGGTTTCTAATTTTATTAAAGTTGCATTTGCTATTAGGAAACGGTATTAGTAGTTGGAACCGAACCAGATTAACTAGAATTATCATTGTATTTTTTAAGTGTCCAGTTCAAGATTGAATCTTAAGGATTGTACTCTTTTATCCTATTTTTATCCTTTTCTTAATATTTGAATTGTATGAATTGCTTCCAATGTTGTTTGTAAATAGGTCATGGTAATTATAAACTGCACTGTTGATTTTATGTACTTTTATGGTTTTCCTTCTGAAACCGAATAAAGTTACTTTGACTGACTGATACGGAGTATAATATGATCTCTGAAGTTTTTTTTCTCACAGGTGTAATGTGAATTTCGGGTTTTTTTTTTTTTGTTTTATTTTTTTTCTCTTCATTCTTGTTTGCCTATAGATAACACTTTACAAACTCAGGTAAAAGGTGAGGTCAGGCAAAATGCAAAATGTTGCATCACCTCCGTTCTTTTTATCCCCTCCTGGAGAACCCTAAATTAGGTGGGCTAAGTGGAACAAAGTCTTCAGTAACTATGCACGTGTGTGTGTCTATAGGCAAACAAGAGAGTAGAGAAAAAAAAACAAAAAAATAAAGCCCAGATTTACAGTACACCTGTAAGAAAAAAACTTCAAAGATTATATTATACTCCAAGTGTTAAATTATTGACACAAACTTCCAGATGTGCACATCTTCGTTTGGCGTGCCTTGCCTGCTAGAACTCCCTAGGCTGTTCTAGTAACAAACAAAGTCAGGGTGAACAAGACAAGGCAAACCTGACCTGAAGAGACAATCCCAAATGCAGAACGTCTGCTGTTGTTGAATATATGTATAAAACCTTTGAGACAAGTGCACACGCATGCACCAGCTCTCCTCCCGAGCAGGCGGGTGCTGCCTCAACACACGAAAACCAACGTTGAATCCGATTGATATGTCCTGCTTGCTGCGCGCATGCGCACACTCTACCACTCTCCTTCCGAGCAGGACGGGTGCTGTAACTCCTGATGTGCCCTGCTTGCAGTGCGCATGCACACGCTCTTCCGCTCTACTTCCAAGCAGGACGATTGCTGTAACGCCTCCAATCTTCCGCTTTGGTTCCAATATTCCACTGCACAGTGCCGCAATACACTGCTCTCCAGCTGCCTCCTCAGGTGCTGAAAATCTCCCACCAACACACGCTGGCACCTCACTCCTCACGTGCCAGATCAACACTGCAATGGCCTTCACTGACTTGGCTGAGGTGTCTCTGCCTGCTGAGAGCTGTCCACCAGACTGTTAGTTCGCCCATTTGAGTGTCGTCCCTGCTTCAAAAAGCACTGGTTACTCCACGCAGGCTGTTCAGATCCAGGGACTGTATCCAATCAATCGTTGCCAAATGTCCCCGTAAAGGATGAACAGGAGACAAGTAAAGGTAAGACAGGCTTTATTCATGCACCTCACCCAACGACGACCCTGGTCAACTGTTGCCTATCTGAAAGTTCTTGCCATCAACCATCCACTCTGACCTCACTACATTCTGAGGGTCAGAGTTCCATCTTACTTCATGTCACATATTACCCCTCACCAGCCAGGCTAGCTTGAATCCAGCAGCACAGTGAGCAAGGGGCCCACATCCTGGCATCCCATCCCACTTAGGGCGAAAAGTGCTACGCAACCAAATGATGGACGGAATGCTTGTTTCTGGTCCAGGGAAGACCTGGGCTGGCAGTTCGGCTGGACTGTACCCATGGGGAACAGGGTCAAGACTGATTTGCATATGGCTGGGTCTAAATTGGAAGGGCGTGGAATGCAAAAAAAAGATGGATTCAACCCAGATCAGTGACTGGGGTGAATGTTTGATTAATTCAGCATTCCGTCCATCATGTTATGTGTATGTTATATAATTTGTAGAGCGCATGGCTGCCCCAGCAAAGGGGCGTCCCAGCGCTAATCACAGACAGCAAAAGGAAGACCAGCGAAGCCGACACCCTAATCCATTAATTAGAAAACAGATAGCTTTCCATAAGGCTATAAAAACCTATGTGATCATAAATGCATCTAATGTTCACCGGGAGGGAGTTCCAAAGTTTAGGAGCTAAAGCTCGAAACGACCGTCCTCCGGCTCTGGCTTTCTTAACCCACGGTATAACCGCCAGGTATTGATTAAAGGAGCGCAAGAGATGGGATGGCGTGTATGGTGTAAGAAGATCTGCAAGAATTTCTGGGGATTGAGAGTAGAAAATCCGGTGAGTAATACACAGAGTTTTAAAAAGAACACGCTTTTCCACAGGGAGCCAATGGAGTCTATTAATGAATTCTGAAATATGGCAAGTCCTGGGAAGCCCAAACAACAGTCGTGCTGCCGCATTCTGTATTCTCTGGAGGCGCTGTGTCTCTGCTCTATTAACTCCCAGATATAGAGCGCTAGCATAGTCCAGCCTAGACTAGACTAGCCTAGCCTGGATGATGACCTGCCGGATTTTGGGCTCAAAAAAGCCCAACAGAGGTTTAAGACCTCGGAGGAGTCCGAAGCAAACTCCGGCCACAGCCTTAGTTTGTGGCTCGAAGGAAAGGGCCGAATCAAACCAGATGCCCACATTTTTAACTGTTTGCTTAGGTGAGGGTGGAGAGCCAAGAACAGAAGGCCACCATTGCTCACTCCACAGATGTGTGTTTTTTCCCACCAGCAAGATTTCTGATTTGGTGGCGTTAAGTTGAAGGCAATTTGATGTCATCCAGTTTGCGACCTCTGTTAAATCCTCCCTAAACTTAGCAGCATCCAGGACAGGGTTATTAGACAGAGCGATCACTAACTGTGTGTCATCTGCGTAGGAGACAACAGTCAGGCCTCTATCTTTTGCCAATGCTGCCAAGGGCCGGATATAAATGTTAAAAAGGGTCGGACGCAGGGCAGAGCCCTGTGGCACACCCTGGCGGACACTGTGCGTCTGACAGCAGAAAGGAGGGGCGATCACTTGAAAAGATCTTTTCGAAAGGAATGAGGAAAGCCACCCCAGGGCAGCTCCACTGATGCCGATGTCCTCCAGGCGCTGCAGAAGAATCTGGTGAGACACAGTGTCAAATGCGGCACTTAAGTCTAATAAAATCAGAGCAGAAGTGCCTCCAGAATCCAGAGAGTGCCGCAGATGTTCCATGACCGCCAAGAGAACTGACTCCGTACTATGACGCGGACGAAAACCATTCTGAGAAGGGTCCAGCATATTGTGGGTGTCAATGTAACTGGAGAGAATAGAATTGATATAAGCTTTGGTGATTTTGGCCATCATCTGTTCTTTTTGCATACTGAGCCCCTAAGGCAGCGTGCATTTTATTGAAGGGTTGGACGTGTGTTCTCTAACTTTTACATGTTCTGACTGTAAAAACTCCTTATTGTCCTTTTTACTTTGCAAAGGCTAGTATACCCATTGGCAAGTACATGGTTACACACGGACAACTCCGCAATGCTGAATTGGACTACTAAATAGGATACTTCAAGATATTAAAAGAATAGTTGCACTAAACCAGACATGATGCTCAAGCCAAAATTAATTTGCACAAATGCAACTTTAGAAAGTTGCCCCTTAGTCACTGGATAACTTTGATCAACAGTCTAAGGTTGCTCGCCAAGAGACAACCTCTGCCATCCTAGGAAGATTGGGGGTGAACAACTCTCAGTAAGGAACACAAGGGGGCTGCCATTGAATGAGGTGTTACCTCTTCCTGGGAGCAAGGAAAACACGGTATGAGCCCGAAAGGTGAGTTTTAAAGGGAAAACAGCAATTGATGGGCAAAGGTTGGACACACAAGAATGGCAGAATTTTTGTTTTTACAGACAAGTCAGTATTGTGGACACAGTGTGAAGCCGCTGCCAAACAGTTTTTTCAGTGGCCGTGAAGCCATACCGCTGGATTGGGCTAGGGAGAACCATGTGCCCAGTTAAGGGTTCTGCTATGTTGGTGGGCAGAATGGGACAAGAAGTCATCTAATTGGGAGGAGACCTCGTAGCCCATTGCTGAATCCCCAGAGGACATGACCTGAGCATAAATGTGGCACCTCTGGCACCTAGACCTCAGATTATGTTTGAACTGGAGAGAGGACGAAAGAAGGACTGCCCTGCTGTTCTGTGGACCCAGAGAAGATCAGTTGCACCAAAGATTGGACTGTACCTGCTATTCCTTGGGCTAGCAAAGAGAGGACTGTGCCTGTGGTACCATGCTCCAGGAAAAGTAGTCTTTGTGCCCCAGACAGGTTAAATGACTCCAAGAGTCAGTTGGCTGACTTCCTGTTACAGCTACAAGGCCACAAAAGCTAAAGAAACCTGCCTTGGCAAGTTGGTAGACAAGAATGCTTGACCTTCCCTTACCACCAAAGTGCCGATCGGCTGACTGAGTCCCAACCTTTGAAATTTGCAACCAAGTCTGTTGGATCCGCAAGAGTCGGCAGAGTGCAGTTTGGTTACCCAGGAAGGACGTTACTGGCAATTAAATGGAAAGTCTGGTTTCTTTGTGACCTGAGACCAGTAGACCATGGCAACTGATTTGTAGCTGGACTTCACCCAAACGTTGATGGACATCGACCACTGTGGCCAAAGTCACCTCCCCATGTTTGTGGACCGAGGGGTGGCCCGAGGAACACCCACTTTACCAGTTCAGCATCCTTGTGCATCTTCAGCATCCTTTGAATCAGGACCACTCCTTTAAAGTCCATGGCCGCTCGTTCCTAGAGCCTGGAACTGTCCCGGAAACTGATTTAACTGCAAGAAAACTGTTCGACTAGACCTTATTAGTCCCTGTGACGGGTACTCTTGGGCAACAAACTAGCAGGGAGCCATAGTATTTGCTTATAATTTTATAAAAATTGTGAAAGTTTACCAATATTGTGGTCCATTACAACAAATTTTTGCACTCAGAAAAAAGCTGTGATTTATTGTTCCTTTGAAAAATCATATCAGCAGAACCTTCATGCATATTTTTAATGTTGAGGTATCTATTTAAAGATAAAAATACAACCTATTTTTACAAATTGTGGGATTTTTATTATGTTGCACTTTCTCTTTAGTGTACTGTTTTGATACTTGTTATTCCTTTACACTTGTACCTTTGACAAAGCGTGACTGCTTGAGCAGCAGCTACCTAAGGTTGAGCGAAGGTTTCTCAGACTAACTTGAAACCTCCAACACACTCATAATCAGGGCCTAAGTCTGTTTCCTGTTAAACGTTGAAGTGTTCAGCAATAAAAAAAGAAAAGTTTGTATCTGGCAACACAAAAGTACCTGAGCTTCGCTCTCACTCATGATTTCCGAGAGAGCAAGGTAGGGTTTCTTATATTAGAGTCAGTGATTGTGTAATTGAAAGAGATGAGGAACAGTTGAACTGTGACTAGGGCACAATGGAAGGAAAGTCAGCCAGGAATATGGGGCATGTTGGGCTTAGGAAGAGCAGTGATGTGATGGCCTCTGCAACCATTAGGATTCACAACTGTTTAGCCCTTCAGTCTGTGTCCCAGAACTAGCTGTTCTGCATTCACTCACTTTAACTTGCATATTTTGTCTGCATTGGTATTCATCTATAAAGTTCTAGCCTCACTCTTGGTTACCCCGGAGAAGGACTGCTGCTAGAATAGCCCTTGGCAGTAAGGGATTTGGCATACAATATTGGGGAACAGGTAGCATGTTCACACTGCATGTTTTACATATCTGCCAAGTGCCCAAGTGACACATGTAACAACTTCAGCCAGTTCAGGAATTTAGGTAATGGCACTTTGCATTTTGGAACTTGTAGTTTAGCTTTCAATGTTGTATGTATATGTTAAAAAAATACCAGCATGCATGCTGTTGGCTTAAAAGTCAGAACTGGTGGATAGAACTGGTAGGAAAGTAGGATCTGCTTCTTATGGTTACCCCCACCTTTTGCTTGATATAATGCTGTTTATGACTAGTCTGACTGGGATCCTGCTAATCAGGACCCCAGTCTATCTGCATTCTCCCTAAACTGTGATGTTATGTACTTAGGTACACCCCAGATTGGATACTGGGGTACCCTTGTCAGTCCCTAGTATATGGTATCCATGTACCCAGGGCATAGGTGCCCCAGAGGTCTCCCATGAGCTGCAGCATGTATTATGCCACCCATGAGAGACCATTCAAAATGGAACTAAAGGCCTGCCATTGCAGCCTGTGTAAGTTGGTGCATGCATCACTTACTTAAGCTATAGGTTTACTATATCTAAGGTTCACAGCACTTAAAACCTATGTCACCCCTACAGCAGGCCTTTACAATCCTGATGGTAGGGTGCTTGGTTCTAAGTGAGAGGGTGCCTCCCTGATCTCCTCTCACAAAACCCTGATGATGGGTCAGTTGATGGTGTAGCCGTGGCAGGCAGCCTCACTGACTAACAGCAGATTGATTGCAGGAAAGTCCTCAATCAAATTATGTTTTTAATCAATCAAGAAAAGCTTTATTCGACTGTATAGTCATAAAAGCATTGCAGATAAAATATTAAAACAATCAAAATTACAAGAAGTTAAATCTAAGATAAAACATTTGTGCAAATAAGCAATCAGGACCGTCATTGTGTTACACATAGAATAATAAGACAGAGTTAAAAGCAATATTAAAACAGCACATATAAAACAGTCTCTAACACTTTGGCAGACATAAAAGACCCCACAGGGCCAGGTGAGCTCAGTCCTACACAATAGTGGGGGATTTTGTCCTGTACTTTATCCAGCCCTGATTTGTTTGGAACGTATAAGCCACATCCACCTCAGAAATTTAGCCACCGGAATTGCATGCCTGAGAGATGGATCAGTTCAGAGGATATGCAAGGCCGTGTTATGTGATCTTGTACCCAGGTTCTTGCAAAGCTGAACCAGCCAGGCTTTCTGTGGACCAATATAAGCAGGGCAAATGTTTTCTCTGACACCCAGTCAAACCCACCTGGTGAACCCATGAAGTGGACACAGGTGAGAGTCTACCTGTTAAGAATAAAATCTACAAGCAGCCTGACCATGTCAAAGATTGCATCAGAACAGAGGTCCAAAAGATGCTTGAATTGGGAGTAATTGAGCCCTCAGATAGCCCTTGGGCTAGTCCAGTGGTCTTGGTACCAAAACCTCACACCCAGGGTGGTAAGAGAGAGAGATAAGGTTCTGTGTTGACTACAGGTGACTCAATGCAGTCACTAGGACTGATGCTCACCCAATTCCAAGGGCAGATGAGCTTATTGACACCTTGGCCTCAGCCAAGTTTTTAAGCACATTTGACCTTACTGCTGGCTATTGGCAAATCAGATTAGCTGAGGATGCCTTACAAAAACAGCATTCTCAACTCCTAGTGGGCATTATCAATTTATTGTAATGCCCTTTGACTTGAAGAATGCACCTGCCACATTCCAAAGGCTGCTAAACAAAGTTCTCACAGGTTTGGAAGCCTATAGTTCAGCATATCTTGATGATATAGCTGTCTTTAGCTCCACCTGGGAGGGTCACCTGGTCCACCTGAAGAATGTTTTGGAGGCTCTGCAGAAAGCAGGCCTCACTATCAAGGCTACTAAGTGCCAGATAGGGCAGAGCAAGATTGTGTACCTGGGCCACCTTGTGGGTGGAGACCAGGTTCAACCACTTCAGAGCAAATTCCAGACCATAATAGACTGGGTTGCTTCAACTACCCAGACTCAGGTCAGAGCTTTCTTGGGCCTGACTGGGTATTACAGGAGATTTGTCAAAGGGTATGGGTCCATAGTGACTCCCTTGAATTATCTCACCTCCAAGAAAATGCCCAAGAAAGTTCAGTGGACAGTTAGCTGTCAGAAAGCATTTCATGATCTCAAGCAGGCCATGTGCACTGCTCCCATTCTGCAGAGTCCTGACTATTCCAAACAATTCATTGTCTAAACAGATGCATCTGAGTTGGGGGTAGGGGCTGTGTTGTCACAACTAAATGCAGAGGGCCAGGATCAACCAGTAGCTTTTATCAGCAGAAGGTTGACCCCCAGAAAGAAATATTAGTCAGCCATAGAGAGGGAAGCCTTTGCTGTAGTCTGGGCACTGAAGAAGTTGAGGCCATACTTGTGTGACACTCACTTCATTGTACAGACAGACCATAAGCCCCTCTTATGGCTAAAACAGATGAAGGGTGAAAACCCCAAACTTTTGAGGTGGTCCATTTCCCTACAGGGGATGGACTATACAATGGAACATAGACCTGGGAGTAACCATGCCAATGCAGATAGACTCTCCAGATATTTCCACTTAGAAAATGAAGATGCAACTGGGCAAGGTTAGTCTCATCTCTTATGTTTGGGGGGTTGTGTAGGAAAGTAGGATGTGCTTCTTATGGTTACCCCTACTTTTTGCTTGATGTGATGCTGTTTATGACTAGTCTGACTGGGATCCTGCTAATAAGGACTCCAGTATATCCGCTTTCTCCCTAAACTGTGATGTTATGTACTTAGGTACACCCCAGATTGGATACTGGGTACCCTTGTCAGTCCCTAGTATATGGTAGACATGTACCCAGGGCATAGGTACCCCAGCGGTCTCCCATGGGCTGCAGCATGTATTATGCCACCCATGAGAGACCATTCAAAATGGAACAACAGGCCTGCCATTGAAGCCTGTGTAAGTTGGTGCATGCACCACTTACTTAGATATAGTATACCAATATCTTAAGGATCACTGCACTTGGAGCCAAGCACCCTGCCCTCAGGATTGTACAGGCGTGCTGTAGGGGTGATGTATAGTTTTTAATGACAAGCAAAATGATTAAATGTGGTCTGACTTACCATATAAATTGATAATGGAATTCAGGATGCTGATTTTTTTTTTTGGCGCAGCAACGCAGAGAAAGTTTCATCTGTAACAGTGCCCCTGCTGGTCAGTCAGAATATTCTGCAGATGGAAAAGTCCACTGTTAGTAAATTATTACTACTTGAATATTTCAAACTAATGCAATACAACAAACGACGGATTTTTATAAAACTTTAATAGTCAGTACTATGCCGTCTGTAATATTGTGAAAATTCGCACCTCACTAAAAATTAAAATGTCAAATTTTATTTCCGACCTAGCATACATCTCTCAAGTCTCAATCCTGTGCTTCATGTGCCAACACTATCTCCACAAGTCTAGCACCAATACTAGGATGTACATAAAAAGATCTATTGCCAGCCAAGTGACAGAGTACCCTTCTTATTGCAATGCTTTCAGTATATGGTACACCAATATAAAATAAGTCATCTGATCAGTTGAGGGAGGAAGGTTTATGCTACAGTTAGTAGGAATAATAAAGGTGATGGATAACAGATTCTAATATCTTCATTTTAGCACATCTTTACAAGTTAAGCAATAGTGATGTCGCAAATATTATGATCAACCACACTAATGCCCTAGTTTCTTTAATCTCATCATCTTGTCTACAGCTGGGCGTCATGTCTACCCTGCTACCCATTTCAATTCCAAGATAATTGTATTGTATTGCTTGCTAGGGAACTGAATGGCCCTCATGTCAGATAACATCCTGCTGTAGCTCTATGATGTCAGGGCACCACTTGACCAATTGCCCTGGGTGAAGATGACACACAGGAGGAGGGGAACTCAGCAATTATGCACTATGTCACTCTCTGCAATTATGAATGCAAGGCAAGTAGCAGGTGTAATGGGAAAGCACTCTGAACCATTGAAAGCATTGGTCCCCTTTTGAAAGTGGCATGGTGTTAGAAGAACCTACACTATCCTCAACAACAATCAGTCTGGAGTATCGGAGTCCCACATACAGATTGCAGAAAACTGTTTAAATGAGCTCCCTTCTACAAGAAAGTAAGTCAAGCGCTCTAACTTAAGATAACTCTTCCCAGCCTCAAAGGCAGCAATTTCCTCTGATGACATTGCCAGCACAAGTATCTAAAGCAGGCTTTGTCAGCCTTGGAGACATTCTAAGTCTTTGATTGAATGTCATAAGCATCATAATGTCATCCATATTGCTACCATCTTGTCAGAATTAACATTTATGCGGATGACCCCACTATAAGGAACTGAGGACTATCAGATGCTATGAACGTCTATTAATGACAAGCAAAATGATTAAATGTGGTTTGACTTACCATATAAATTGAGAATGGAATGCAGGATGCTGTTTCTTTTTTTTTTGGCTCAGCAACGCAGAGAAATTTTCGTCTGTAACGGTGCCCCTGCTGGTCAGTCAGAATATTCTGCAGATGGAAAAGTCCACTGTTAGTAAATTATTACTACTTGAATATTTCAAACTAATGCAATACAACAAACGACGGATTTTTATAAAACTTTAATAATCAGTACTATGCCATCTGTAATATTGTGAAAATTCGCACCTCACTAAAAATTAAAATCTCAAATTTTATTTCCAACCTAGCAGACATCTCTCAATCCTGTGCCTCATGTGCTAACACTCTCTATACAAGTCTAGCACCTATACTAGGACGTAAATAAAAAGATCTGTTGCCAGCCAAGTGACAGAGTACCCTTCTTATTGCAATTCTTTTAGTATATGGTACACCAATAAAAATTAAGTCATCTGATCAGTTGAGGGAGGAAGGTTTATGCTACAGTTAGTTGGAATAATAAAGGTGATGGATTACAGATTCGAATATCTTCATTTTAGCACATCTCTACAAGTTAAGCAATAGGGATGTCGCAAATATTATGATCAACCAGACTAATGCCCTAGTTTCTTTAATCTCATCATCTTGTCTACAGCTGGGTGTCATGTCTACCCTGCTACCCATTTCAAAACCAAGATAATTGTATCGTATTGCTTGCTAGGCAACTGAATGGCCCTCATGTCAGATAACATCCTGCTGTAGCTCTATGATGTCAGGGCACCACTTGACCAATTGCCCTGGGTGAAGATGACACACAGGAGGAGGAGAACTCAGCAATTATGCACTATGTCACTCTCTGCAATTATGAATGCAAGGCAAGTAGCAGGTGTAATGGGAAAGCACTGTGAACCATTGAAAGCATTGGTCTCCTTTTGAAAGTGGCATGGTGTTAGAAGAACCTACACTATCCTCAACAACAATCAGTCTGGAGTATCAGAGTCCCACATACAGATTGCAGAAAACTGTTTAAATGAGCTCCCTTCTATAAGAAAGTAAGTCAAGCGCTCTAACTTAAGATAACTCTTCCCAGCCTCAAAGGCAGCAATTTCCTCTGATGACCTTGCCAGCACAAGTATCTAAAGCAGGCTTTGTCAGCCTTGGAGACATTCTAAGTCTTTGATTGAATGTCATAAGCATCATAATGTCATCCATATTGCTACCATCTTGACAGAATTAACATTTATGCGGAAGACCCCACTATAAGGAACTGAGGACTATCAGATGCTATGAACGTCTATTAATGACAAGCAAAATGATTAAATGTGGTTTGACTTAGCATATAAATTGAGAATGGAATGCAGGATGCTGTTTCTTTTTTTTTTTTGGCTCAGCAACGCAGAGAAATTTTTGTCTGTAACGGTGCCCCTGCTGGTCAGTCAGAATATTCTGCAGATGGAAAAGTCCACTGTTAGTAAATTATTACTACTTGAATATTTCAAACTAATGCAATACAACAAACGACGGATTTTTATAAAACTTTAATAATCAGTATAATGCCATCTGTAATATTGTGAAAATTCGCACCTCACTAAAAATTAAAATCTCAAATTTTATTTCCAACCTAGCAGACATCTCTCAATCCTGTGCCTCATGTGCTAACACTCTCTATGCAAGTCTAGCACCTATACTAGGACGTAAATAAAAAGATCTGTTGCCAGCCAAGTGACAGAGTACCCTTCTTATTGCAATTCTTTTAGTATATGGTACACCAATAGAAATTAAGTCATCTGATCAGTTGAGGGAGGAAGGTTTATGCTACAGTTAGTAGGAATAATAAAGGTGATGGATTACAGATTCTAATATCTTCATTTTAGCACATCTCTACAAGTTAAGCAATAGGGATGTCGCAAATATTATGATCAACCAGACTAATGCCCTAGTTTCTTTAATCTCATCATCTTGTCTACAGCTGGGTGTCATGTCTACCCTGCTACCCATTTCAATACCAAGATAATTGTATCGTATTGCTTGCTAGGCAACTGAATGGCCCTCATGTCAGATAACATCCTGCTGTAGCTCTATGATGTCAGGGCACCACTTGACCAATTGCCCTGGGTGAAGATGACACACAGGAGGAGGAGAACTCAGCAATTATGCACTATGTCACTCTCTGCAATTATGAATGCAAGGCAAGTAGCAGGTGTAATGGGAAAGCACTCTGAACCATTGAAAGCATTGGTCTCCTTTTGAATGTGGCATGGTGTTACAAGAACCTACACTATCCTCAACAACAATCAGTCTGGAGTATCGGAGTCCCACATACAGATTGCAGAAAACTGTTTAAATGAGCTCCCTTCTACAAGAAAGTAAGTCAAGCGCTCTAACTTAAGATAACTCTTCCCAGCCTCAAAGGCAGAAATTTCCTCTGATGACATTGCCAGCACAAGTATCTAAAGCAGGCTTTGTCAGCCTTGGAGACATTCTAAGTCTTTGATTGAATGTCATAAGCATCATAATGTCATCCATATTGCTACCATCTTGACAGAATTAACATTTATGCGGAAGACCCCACTATAAGGAACTGAGGACTATCAGATGCTATGAACGTCTATTAATGACAAGCAAAATGATTAAATGTGGTTTGACTTACCATATAAATTGAGAATGGAATGCAGGATGCTGTTTTTTTTTTTTTTGGCTCAGCAACGCAGAGAAAGTTTCATCTGTAACGGTGCCCCTGCTGGTCAGTCAGAATATTCTGCAGATGGAAAAGTCCACTGTTAGTAAATTATTACTACTTGAATATTTCAAACGAATGCAATACAACAAACGACGGATTTTTATAAAACTTTAATAATCAGTACTATGCCATCTGTAATATTGTGAAAATTCGCACCTCACTAAAAATTAAAATCTCAAATTTTATTTCCAACCTAGCAGACATCTCTCAATCCTGTGCCTCATGTGCTAACACTCTCTATACAAGTCTAGCACCTATACTAGGACGTAAATAAAAAGATCTGTTGCCAGCCAAGTGACAGAGTACCCTTCTTATTGCAATTCTTTTAGTATATGGTACACCAATAAAAATTAAGTCATCTGATCAGTTGAGGGAGGAAGGTTTATGCTACAGTTAGTAGGAATAATAAAGGTGATGGATTACAGATTCGAATATCTTCATTTTAGCACATCTCTACAAGTTAAGCAATAGGGATGTCGCAAATATTATGATCAACCAGACTAATGCCCTAGTTTCTTTAATCTCATCATCTTGTCTACAGCTGGGTGTCATGTCTACCCTGCTACCCATTTCAAAACCAAGATAATTGTATCGTATTGCTTGCTAGGCAACTGAATGGCCCTCATGTCAGATAACATCCTGCTGTAGCTCTATGATGTCAGGGCACCACTTGACCAATTGCCCTGGGTGAAGATGACACACAGGAGGAGGAGAACTCAGCAATTATGCACTATGTCACTCTCTGCAATTATGAATGCAAGGCAAGTAGCAGGTGTAATGGGAAAGCACTCTGAACCATTGAAAGCATTGGTCTCCTTTTGAAAGTGGCATGGTGTTAGAAGAACCTACACTATCCTCAACAACAATCAGTCTGGAGTATCGGAGTCCCACATACAGATTGCAGAAAACTGTTTAAATGAGCTCCCTTCTATAAGAAAGTAAGTCAAGCGCTCTAACTTAAGATAACTCTTCCCAGCCTCAAAGGCAGCAATTTCCTCTGATGACATTGCCAGCACAAGTATCTAAAGCAGGCTTTGTCAGCCTTGGAGACATTCTAAGTCTTTGATTGAATGTCATAAGCATCATAATGTCATCCATATTGCTACCATCTTGACAGAATTAACATTTATGCGGAAGACCCCACTATAAGGAACTGAGGACTATCAGATGCTATGAACGTCTATTAATG
This sequence comes from Calotriton arnoldi, assembly GCA_963921515.1. Classification (NCBI taxonomy): domain Eukaryota; kingdom Metazoa; phylum Chordata; class Amphibia; order Caudata; family Salamandridae; genus Calotriton; species Calotriton arnoldi. The sequence goes on from CAWUFW010000409.1 coordinate 3,224,117, forward strand.
ACAAGCAAAATGATTAAATGTGGTTTGACTTACCATATAAATTGAGAATGGGATGTAGGATGCTGTTTCTTTTTTTTTTTGGCTCAGCAACGCAGAGAAATTTTCGTCTGTAACGGTGCCCCTGCTGGTCAGTCAGAATATTCTGCAGATGGAAAAGTCCACTGTTAGTAAATTATTACTACTTGAATATTTCAAACTAATGCAATACAACAAACGACAGATTTTTATAAAACTTTAATAATCAGTACTATGCCATCTGTAATATTGTGAAAATTTCGCACCTCACTAAAAATTAAAATCTCAAATTTTATTTCCAACCTAGCAGACATCTCTCAATCCTGTGCCTCATGTGCTAACACTCTCTATACAAGTCTAGCACCTATACTAGGACGTAAATAAAAAGATCTGTTGCCAGCCAAGTGACAGAGTACCCTTCTTATTGCAATTCTTTTAGTATATGGTACACCAATAGAAATTAAGTCATCTGATCAGTTGAGGGAGGAAGGTTTATGCTACAGTTAGTAGGAATAATAAAGGTGATGGATTACAGATTCTAATATCTTCATTTTAGCACATCTCTACAAGTTAAGCAATAGGGATGTCGCAAATATTATGATCAACCAGACTAATGCCCTAGTTTCTTTAATCTCATCATCTTGTCTACAGCTGGGTGTCATGTCTACCCTGCTACCCATTTCAATACCAAGATAATTGTATCGTATTGCTTGCTAGGCAACTGAATGGCCCTCATGTCAGATAACATCCTGCTGTAGCTCTATGATGTCAGGGCACCACTTGACCAATTGCCCTGGGTGAAGATGACACACAGGAGGAGGAGAACTCAGCAATTATGCACTATGTCACTCTCTGCAATTATGAATGCAAGGCAAGTAGCAGGTGTAATGGGAAAGCACTCTGAACCATTGAAAGCATTGGTCTCCTTTTGAAAGTGGCATGGTGTTACAAGAACCTACACTATCCTCAACAACAATCAGTCTGGAGTATCGGAGTCCCACATACAGATTGCAGAAAACCGTTTAAATGAGCTCCCTTCTATAAGAAAGTAAGTCAAGCGCTCTAACTTAAGATAACTCTTCCCAGCCTCAAAGGCAGCAATTTCCTCTGATGACCTTGCCAGCACAAGTATCTAAAGCAGGCTTTGTCAGCCTTGGAGACATTCTAAGTCTTTGATTGACTGTCATAAGCATCATAATGTCATCCATATTGCTACCATCTTGACAGAATTAACATTTATGCGGAAGACCCCACTATAAGGAACTGAGGACTATCAGATGCTATGAACCTCTATTAATGACAAGCAAAATGATTAAATGTGGTTTGACTTACCATATAAATTGAGAATGGAATGCAGGATGCTGTTTCTTTTTTTTTTTGGCTCAGCAACGCAGAGAAATTTTCGTCTGTAACGGTGCCCCTGCTGGTCAGTCAGAATATTCTGTAGATGGAAAAGTCCACTGTTAGTAAATTATTACTACTTGAATATTTCAAACGAATGCAATACAACAAACGACGGATTTTTATAAAACTTTAATAATCAGTACTATGCCAGCTGTAATATTGTGAAAATTCGCACCTCACTAAAAATTAAAATCTCACATTTTATTTCCAACCTAGCAGACATGTCTCAATCCTGTACCTCATGTGCTAACACTCTCTATACAAGTCTAGCACCTATACTAGGACGTAAATAAAAAGATCTGTTGCCAGCCAAGTGACAGAGTACCCTTCTTATTGCAATTCTTTTAGTATATGGTACACCAATAAAAATTAAGTCATCTGATCAGTTGAGGGAGGAAGGTTTATGCTACAGTTAGTAGGAATAATAAAGGTGATGGATTACAGATTCGAATATCTTCATTTTAGCACATCTCTACAAGTTAAGCAATAGGGATGTCGCAAATATTATGATCAACCAGACTAATGCCCTAGTTTCTTTAATCTCATCATCTTGTCTACAGCTGGGTGTCATGTCTACCCTGCTACCCATTTCAAAACCAAGATAATTGTATCGTATTGCTTGCTAGGCAACTGAATGGCCCTCATGTCAGATAACATCCTGCTGTAGCTCTATGATGTCAGGGCACCACTTGACCAATTGCCCTGGGTGAAGATGACACACAGGAGGAGGAGAACTCAGCAATTATGCACTATGTCACTCTCTGCAATTATGAATGCAAGGCAAGTAGCAGGTGTAATGGGAAAGCACTCTGAACCATTGAAAGCATTGGTCTCCTTTTGAAAGTGGCATGGTGTTAGAAGAACCTACACTATCCTCAACAACAATCAGTCTGGAGTATCGGAGTCCCACATACAGATTGCAGAAAACTGTTTAAATGAGCTCCCTTCTATAAGAAAGTAAGTCAAGCGCTCTAACTTAAGATAACTCTTCCCAGCCTCAAAGGCAGCAATTTCCTCTGATGACATTGCCAGCACAAGTATCTAAAGCAGGCTTTGTCAGCCTTGGAGACATTCTAAGTCTTTGATTGAATGTCATAAGCATCATAATGTCATCCATATTGCTACCATCTTGACAGAATTAACATTTATGCGGAAGACCCCACTATAAGGAACTGAGGACTATCAGATGCTATGAACGTCTATTAATGACAAGCAAAATGATTAAATGTGGTTTGACTTACCATATAAATTGAGAATGGGATGTAGGATGCTGTTTCTTTTTTTTTTTTGGCTCAGCAACGCAGAGAAATTTTCGTCTGTAACGGTGCCCCTGCTGGTCAGTCAGAATATTCTGCAGATGGAAAAGTCCACTGTTAGTAAATTATTACTACTTGAATATTTCAAACTAATGCAATACAACAAACGACAGATTTTTATAAAACTTTAATAATCAGTACTATGCCATCTGTAATATTGTGAAAATTTCCACCTCACTAAAAATTAAAATCTCAAATTTTATTTCCAACCTAGCAGACATCTCTCAATCCTGTGCCTCATGTGCTAACACTCTCTATACAAGTCTAGCACCTATACTAGGACGTAAATAAAAAGATCTGTTGCCAGCCAAGTGACAGAGTACCCTTCTTATTGCAATTCTTTTAGTATATGGTACACCAATAGAAATTAAGTCATCTGATCAGTTGAGGGAGGAAGGTTTATGCTACAGTTAGTAGGAATAATAAAGGTGATGGATTACAGATTCTAATATCTTCATTTTAGCACATCTCTACAAGTTAAGCAATAGGGATGTCGCAAATATTATGATCAACCAGACTAATGCCCTAGTTTCTTTAATCTCATCATCTTGTCTACAGCTGGGTGTCATGTCTACCCTGCTACCCATTTCAAAACCAAGATAATTGTATCGTATTGCTTGCTAGGCAACTGAATGGCCCTCATGTCAGATAACATCCTGCTGTAGCTCTATGATGTCAGGGCACCACTTGACCAATTGCCCTGGGTGAAGATGACACACAGGAGGAGGAGAACTCAGCAATTATGCACTATGTCACTCTCTGCAATTATGAATGCAAGGCAAGTAGCAGGTGTAATGGGAAAGCACTCTGAACCAATTGAAAGCATTGGTCTCCTTTTGAAAGTGGCATGGTGTTAGAAGAACCTACACTATCCTCAACAACAATCAGTCTGGAGTATCGGAGTCCCACATACAGATTGCAGAAAACTGTTTAAATGAGCTCCCTTCTACAAGAAAGTAAGTCAAGCGCTCTAACTTAAGATAACTCTTCCCAGCCTCAAAGGCAGCAATTTCCTCTGATGACCTTGCCAGCACAAGTATCTAAAGCAGGCTTTGTCAGCCTTGGAGACATTCTAAGTCTTTGATTGAATGTCATAAGCATCATAATGTCATCCATATTGCTACCATCTTGACAGAATTAACATTTATGCGGAAGACCCCACTATAAGGATCTGAGGACTATCAGATGCTATGAACGTCTATTAATGACAAGCAAAATGATTAAATGTGGTTTCACTTACCATATAAATTGAGAATGGAATGCAGGATGCTGTTTCTTTTTTTTTTGGCTCAGCAACGCAGAGAAATTTTCGTCTGTAACGGTGCCCCTGCTGGTCAGTCAGAATATTCTGCAGATGGAAAAGTCCACTGTTAGTAAATTATTACTACTTGAATATTTCAAACTAATGCAATACAACAAACGACGGATTTTTATAAAACTTTAATAATCAGTACTATGCCATCTGTAATATTGTCAAAATTCGCACCTCACTAAAAATTAAAATCTCAAATTTTATTTCCAACCTAGCAGACATCTCTCAATCCTGTGCCTCATGTGCTAACACTCTCTATACAAGTCTAGCACCTATACTAGGACGTAAATAAAAAGATCTGTTGCCAGCCAAGTGACAGAGTACCCTTCTTATTGCAATTCTTTTAGTATATGGTACACCAATAGAAATTAAGTCATCTGATCAGTTGAGGGAGGAAGGTTTATGCTACAGTTAGTAGGAATAATAAAGGTGATGGATTACAGATTCTAATATCGTCATTTTAGCACATCTCTACAAGTTAAGCAATAGGGATGTCGCAAATATTATGATCAACCAGACTAATGCCCTAGTTTCTTTAATCTCATCATCTTGTCTACAGCTGGGTGTCATGTCTACCCTGCTACCCATTTCAAAACCAAGATAGTTGTATCGTATTGCTTGCTAGGCAACTGAATGGCCCTCATGTCAGATAACATCCTGCTGTAGCTCTATGATGTCAGGGCACCACTTGACCAATTGCCCTGGGTGAAGATGACACACAGGAGGAGGGGAACTCAGCAATTATGCACTATGTCACTCTCTGCAATTATGAATGCAAGGCAAGTAGCAGGTGTAATGGGAAAGCACTCTGAACCATTGAAAGCATTGGTCCCCTTTTGAAAGTGGCATGGTGTTAGAAGAACCTACACTATCCTCAACAACAATCAGTCTGGAGTATCGGAGTCCCACATACAGATTGCAGAAAACTGTTTAAATGAGCTCCCTTCTACAAGAAAGTAAGTCAAGCGCTCTAACTTAAGATAACTCTTCCCAGCCTCAAAGGCAGCAATTTCCTCTGATGACATTGCCAGCACAAGTATCTAAAGCAGGCTTTGTCAGCCTTGGAGACATTCTAAGTCTTTGATTGAATGTCATAAGCATCATAATGTCATCCATATTGCTACCATCTTGTCAGAATTAACATTTATGCGGATGACCCCACTATAAGGAACTGAGGACTATCAGATGCTATGAACGTCTATTAATGACAAGCAAAATGATTAAATGTGGTTTGACTTACCATATAAATTGAGAATGGAATGCAGGATGCTGTTTCTTTTTTTTTTTTGGCTCAGCAACGCAGAGAAATTTTCGTCTGTAACGGTGCCCCTGCTGGTCAGTCAGAATATTCTGCAGATGGAAAAGTCCACTGTTAGTAAATTATTACTACTTGAATATTTCAAACTAATGCAATACAACAAACGACGGATTTTTATAAAACTTTAATAATCAGTACTATGCCATCTGTAATATTGTGAAAATTCGCACCTCACTAAAAATTAAAATCTCAAATTTTATTTCCAACCTAGCAGACATCTCTCAATCCTGTGCCTCATGTGCTAACACTCTCTATACAAGTCTAGCACCTATACTAGGACGTAAATAAAAAGATCTGTTGCCAGCCAAGTGACAGAGTACCCTTCTTATTGCAATTCTTTTAGTATATGGTACACCAATAAAAATTAAGTCATCTGATCAGTTGAGGGAGGAAGGTTTATGCTACAGTTAGTAGGAATAATAAAGGTGATGGATTACAGATTCGAATATCTTCATTTTAGCACATCTCTACAAGTTAAGCAATAGGGATGTCGCAAATATTATGATCAACCAGACTAATGCCCTAGTTTCTTTAATCTCATCATCTTGTCTACAGCTGGGTGTCATGTCTACCCTGCTACCCATTTCAAAACCAAGATAATTGTATCGTATTGCTTGCTAGGCAACTGAATGGCCCTCATGTCAGATAACATCCTGCTGTAGCTCTATGATGTCAGGGCACCACTTGACCAATTGCCCTGGGTGAAGATGACACACAGGAGGAGGAGAACTCAGCAATTATGCACTATGTCACTCTCTGCAATTATGAATGCAAGGCAAGTAGCAGGTGTAATGGGAAAGCACTCTGAACCATTGAAAGCATTGGTCTCCTTTTGAAAGTGGCATGGTGTTAGAAGAACCTACACTATCCTCAACAACAATCAGTCTGGAGTATCGGAGTCCCACATACAGATTGCAGAAAACTGTTTAAATGAGCTCCCTTCTATAAGAAAGTAAGTCAAGCGCTCTAACTTAAGATAACTCTTCCCAGCCTCAAAGGCAGCAATTTCCTCTGATGACCTTGCCAGCACAAGTATCTAAAGCAGGCTTTGTCAGCCTTGGAGACATTCTAAGTCTTTGATTGAATGTCATAAGCATCATAATGTCATCCATATTGCTACCATCTTGACAGAATTAACATTTATGCGGAAGACCCCACTATAAGGAACTGAGGACTATCAGATGCTATGAACGTCTATTAATGACAAGCAAAATGATTAAATGTGGTTTGACTTACCATATAAATTGAGAATGGAATGCAGGATGCTGTTTCTTTTTTTTTTTGGCTCAGCAACGCAGAGAAATTTTCGTCTGTAACGGTGCCCCTGCTGGTCAGTCAGAATATTCTGCAGATGGAAAAGTCCACTGTTAGTAAATTATTACTACTTGAATATTTCAAACTAATGCAATACAACAAACGACGGATTTTTATAAAACTTTAATAATCAGTACTAATGCCATCTGTAATATTGTGAAAATTCGCACCTCACTAAAAATTAAAATCTCAAATTTTATTTCCAACCTAGCAGACATCTCTCAATCCTGTGCCTCATGTGCTAACACTCTCTATACAAGTCTAGCACCTATACTAGGACGTAAATAAAAAGATCTGTTGCCAGCCAAGTGACAGAGTACCCTTCTTATTGCAATTCTTTTAGTATATGGTACACCAATAGAAATTAAGTCATCTGATCAGTTGAGGGAGGAAGGTTTATGCTACAGTTAGTAGGAATAATAAAGGTGATGGATTACAGATTCTAATATCTTCATTTTAGCACATCTCTACAAGTTAAGCAATAGGGATGTCGCAAATATTATGATCAACCAGACTAATGCCCTAGTTTCTTTAATCTCATCATCTTGTCTACAGCTGGGTGTCATGTCTACCCTGCTACCCATTTCAAAACCAAGATAATTGTATCGTATTGCTTGCTAGGCAACTGAATGGCCCTCATGTCAGATAACATCCTGCTGTAGCTCTATGATGTCAGGGCACCACTTGACCAATTGCCCTGGGTGAAGATGACACACAGGAGGAGGAGAACTCAGCAATTATGCACTATGTCACTCTCTGCAATTATGAATGCAAGGCAAGTAGCAGGTGTAATGGGAAAGCACTCTGAACCATTGAAAGCATTGGTCTCCTTTTGAAAGTGGCATGGTGTTAGAAGAACCTACACTATCCTCAACAACAATCAGTCTGGAGTATCGGAGTCCCACATACAGATTGCAGAAAACTGTTTAAATGAGCTCCCTTCTATAAGAAAGTAAGTCAAGCGCTCTAACTTAAGATAACTCTTCCCAGCCTCAAAGGCAGCAATTTCCTCTGATGACATTGCCAGCACAAGTATCTAAAGCAGGCTTTGTCAGCCTTGGAGACATTCTAAGTCTTTGATTGAATGTCATAAGCATCATAATGTCATCCATATTGCTACCATCTTGACAGAATTAACATTTATGCGGAAGACCCCACTATAAGGAACTGAGGACTATCAGATGCTATGAACGTCTATTAATGACAAGCAAAATGATTAAATGTGGTTTGACTTACCATATAAATTGAGAATGGAATGCAGGATGCTGTTTCTTTTTTTTTTTGGCTCAGCAACGCAGAGAAATTTTCGTCTGTAACGGTGCCCCTGCTGGTCAGTCAGAATATTCTGCAGATGGAAAAGTCCACTGTTAGTAAATTATTACTACTTGAATATTTCAAACTAATGCAATACAACAAACGACGGATTTTTATAAAACTTTAATAATCAGTACTATGCCATCTGTAATATTGTGAAAATTTCGCACCTCACTAAAAATTAAAATCTCAAATTTTATTTCCAACCTAGCAGACATCTCTCAATCCTGTGCCTCATGTGCTAACACTCTCTATACAAGTCTAGCACCTATACTAGGACGTAAATAAAAAGATCTGTTGCCAGCCAAGTGACAGAGTACCCTTCTTATTGCAATTCTTTTAGTATATGGTACACCAATAGAAATTAAGTCATCTGATCAGTTGAGGGAGGAAGGTTTATGCTACAGTTAGTAGGAATAATAAAGGTGATGGATTACAGATTCTAATATCTTCATTTTAGCACATCTCTACAAGTTAAGCAATAGGGATGTCGCAAATATTATGATCAACCAGACTAATGCCCTAGTTTCTTTAATCTCATCATCTTGTCTACAGCTGGGTGTCATGTCTACCCTGCTACCCATTTCAATACCAAGATAATTGTATCGTATTGCTTGCTAGGCAACTGAATGGCCCTCATGTCAGATAACATCCTGCTGTAGCTCTATGATGTCAGGGCACCACTTGACCAATTGCCCTGGGTGAAGATGACACACAGGAGGAGGAGAACTCAGCAATTATGCACTATGTCACTCTCTGCAATTATGAATGCAAGGCAAGTAGCAGGTGTAATGGGAAAGCACTCTGAACCATTGAAAGCATTGGTCTCCTTTTGAAAGTGGCATGGTGTTACAAGAACCTACACTATCCTCAACAACAATCAGTCTGGAGTATCGGAGTCCCACATACAGATTGCAGAAAACTGTTTAAATGAGCTCCCTTCTATAAGAAAGTAAGTCAAGCGCTCTAACTTAAGATAACTCTTCCCAGCCTCAAAGGCAGCAATTTCCTCTGATGACATTGCCAGCACAAGTATCTAAAGCAGGCTTTGTCAGCCTTGGAGACATTCTAAGTCTTTGATTGACTGTCATAAGCATCATAATGTCATCCATATTGCTACCATCTTGACAGAATTAACATTTATGCGGAAGACCCCACTATAAGGAACTGAGGACTATCAGATGCTATGAACGTCTATTAATGACAAGCAAAATGATTAAATGTGGTTTGACTTACCATATAAATTGAGAATGGAATGCAGGATGCTGTTTCTTTTTTTTTTTTGGCTCAGCAACGCAGAGAAATTTTCGTCTGTAACGGTGCCCCTGCTGGTCAGTCAGAATATTCTGCAGATGGAAAAGTCCACTGTTAGTAAATTATTACTACTTGAATATTTCAAACTAATGCAATACAACAAACGACGGATTTTTATAAAACTTTAATAATCAGTACTATGCCATCTGTAATATTGTGAAAATTCGCACCTCACTAAAAATTAAAATCTCAAATTTTATTTCCAACCTAGCAGACATCTCTCAATCCTGTGCCTCATGTGCTAACACTCTCTATACAAGTCTAGCACCTATACTAGGACGTAAATAAAAAGATCTGTTGCCAGCCAAGTGACAGAGTACCCTTCTTATTGCAATTCTTTTAGTATATGGTACACCAATAAAAATTAAGTCATCTGATCAGTTGAGGGAGGAAGGTTTATGCTACAGTTAGTAGGAATAATAAAGGTGATGGATTACAGATTCTAATATCTTCATTTTAGCACATCTCTACAAGTTAAGCAATAGGGATGTCGCAAATATTATGATCAACCAGACTAATGCCCTAGTTTCTTTAATCTCATCATCTTGTCTACAGCTGGGTGTCATGTCTACCCTGCTACCCATTTCAAAACCAAGATAATTGTATCGTATTGCTTGCTAGGCAACTGAATGGCCCTCATGTCAGATAACATCCTGCTGTAGCTCTATGATGTCAGGGCACCACTTGACCAATTGCCCTGGGTGAAGATGACACACAGGAGGAGGAGAACTCAGCAATTATGCACTATGTCACTCTCTGCAATTATGAATGCAAGGCAAGTAGCAGGTGTAATGGGAAAGCACTCTGAACCATTGAAAGCATTGGTCTCCTTTTGAAAGTGGCATGGTGTTAGAAGAACCTACACTATCCTCAACAACAATCAGTCTGGAGTATCGGAGTCCCACATACAGATTGCAGAAAACTGTTTAAATGAGCTCCCTTCTATAAGAAAGTAAGTCAAGCGCTCTAACTTAAGATAACTCTTCCCAGCCTCAAAGGCAGCAATTTCCTCTGATGACATTGCCAGCACAAGTATCTAAAGCAGGCTTTGTCAGCCTTGGAGACATTCTAAGTCTTTGATTGAATGTCATAAGCATCATAATGTCATCCATATTGCTACCATCTTGACAGAATTAACATTTATGCGGAAGACCCCACTATAAGGAACTGAGGACTATCAGATGCTATGAACGTCTATTAATGACAAGCAAAATGATTAAATGTGGTTTGACTTACCATATAAATTGAGAATGGAATGCAGGATGCTGTTTCTTTTTTTTTTTTGGCTCAGCAACGCAGAGAAATTTTCGTCTGTAACGGTGCCCCTGCTGGTCAGTCAGAATATTCTGCAGATGGAAAAGTCCACTGTTAGTAAATTATTACTACTTGAATATTTCAAACTAATGCAATACAACAAACGACGGATTTTTATAAAACTTTAATAATCAGTACTATGCCATCTGTAATATTGTGAAAATTCGCACCTCACTAAAAATTAAAATCTCAAATTTTATTTCCAACCTAGCAGACATCTCTCAATCCTGTGCCTCATGTGCTAACACTCTCTATACAAGTCTAGCACCTATACTAGGACGTAAATAAAAAGATCTGTTGCCAGCCAAGTGACAGAGTACCCTTCTTATTGCAATTCTTTTAGTATATGGTACACCAATAGAAATTAAGTCATCTGATCAGTTGAGGGAGGAAGGTTTATGCTACAGTTAGTAGGAATAATAAAGGTGATGGATTACAGATTCTAATATCTTCATTTTAGCACATCTCTACAAGTTAAGCAATAGGGATGTCGCAAATATTATGATCAACCAGACTAATGCCCTAGTTTCTTTAATCTCATCATCTTGTCTACAGCTGGGTGTCATGTCTACCCTGCTACCCATTTCAAAACCAAGATAATTGTATCGTATTGCTTGCTAGGCAACTGAATGGCCCTCATGTCAGATAACATCCTGCTGTAGCTCTATGATGTCAGGGCACCACTTGACCAATTGCCCTGGGTGAAGATGACACACAGGAGGAGGAGAACTCAGCAATTATGCACTATGTCACTCTCTGCAATTATGAATGCAAGGCAAGTAGCAGGTGTAATGGGAAAGCACTCTGAACCATTGAAAGCATTGGTCTCCTTTTGAAAGTGGCATGGTGTTAGAAGAACCTACACTATCCTCAACAACAATCAGTCTGGAGTATCGGAGTCCCACATACAGATTGCAGAAAACTGTTTAAATGAGCTCCCTTCTATAAGAAAGTAAGTCAAGCGCTCTAACTTAAGATAACTCTTCCCAGCCTCAAAGGCAGCAATTTCCTCTGATGACATTGCCAGCACAAGTATCTAAAGCAGGCTTTGTCAGCCTTGGAGACATTCTAAGTCTTTGATTGAATGTCATAAGCATCATAATGTCATCCATATTGCTACCATCTTGACAGAATTAACATTTATGCGGAAGACCCCACTATAAGGAACTGAGGACTATCAGATGCTATGAACGTCTATTAATGACAAGCAAAATGATTAAATGTGGTTTCACTTACCATATAAATTGAGAATGGAATGCAGGATGCGGTTTCTTTTTTTTTTTTGGCTCAGCAACGCAGAGAAATTTTCGTCTGTAACGGTGCCCCTGCTGGTCAGTCAGAATATTCTGCAGATGGAAAAGTCCACTGTTAGTAAATTATTACTACTTGAATATTTCAAACTAATGCAATACAACAAACGACGGATTTTTATAAAACTTTAATAATCAGTACTATGCCATCTGTAATATTGTCAAAATTCGCACCTCACTAAAAATTAAAATCTCAAATTTTATTTCCAACCTAGCAGACATCTCTCAATCCTGTGCCTCATGTGCTAACACTCTCTATACAAGTCTAGCACCTATACTAGGACGTAAATAAAAAGATCTGTTGCCAGCCAAGTGACAGAGTACCCTTCTTATTGCAATTCTTTTAGTATATGGTACACCAATAGAAATTAAGTCATCTGATCAGTTGAGGGAGGAAGGTTTATGCTACAGTTAGTAGGAATAATAAAGGTGATGGATTACAGATTCTAATATCTTCATTTTAGCACATCTCTACAAGTTAAGCAATAGGGATGTCGCAAATATTATGATCAACCAGACTAATGCCCTAGTTTCTTTAATCTCATCATCTTGTCTACAGCTGGGTGTCATGTCTACCCTGCTACCCATTTCAAAACCAAGATAATTGTATCGTATTGCTTGCTAGGCAACTGAATGGCCCTCATGTCAGATAACATCCTGCTGTAGCTCTATGATGTCAGGGCACCACTTGACCAATTGCCCTGGGTGAAGATGACACACAGGAGGAGGAGAACTCAGCAATTATGCACTATGTCACTCTCTGCAATTATGAATGCAAGGCAAGTAGCAGGTGTAATGGGAAAGCACTCTGAACCATTGAAAGCATTGGTCTCCTTTTGAAAGTGGCATGGTGTTACAAGAACCTACACTATCCTCAACAACAATCAGTCTGGAGTATCGGAGTCCCACATACAGATTGCAGAAAACTGTTTAAATGAGCTCCCTTCTATGAGAAAGTAAGTCAAGCGCTCTAACTTAAGATAACTCTTCCCAGCCTCAAAGGCAGCAATTTCCTCTGATGACATTGCCAGCACAAGTATCTAAAGCAGGCTTTGTCAGCCTTGGAGACATTCTAAGTCTTTGATTGACTGTCATAAGCATCATAATGTCATCCATATTGCTACCATCTTGACAGAATTAACATTTATGCGGAAGACCCCACTATAAGGAACTGAGGACTATCAGATGCTATGAACGTCTATTAATGACAAGCAAAATGATTAAATGTGGTTTGACTTACCATATAAATTGAGAATGGAATGCAGGATGCTGTTTCTTTTTTTTTTTGGCTCAGCAACGCAGAGAAATTTTCGTCTGTAACGGTGCCCCTGCTGGTCAGTCAGAATATTCTGCAGATGGAAAAGTCCACTGTTAGTAAATTATTACTACTTGAATATTTCAAACTAATGCAATACAACAAACGACGGATTTTTATAAAACTTTAATAATCAGTACTATGCCATCTGTAATATTGTCAAAATTCGCACCTCACTAAAAATTAAAATCTCAAATTTTATTTCCAACCTAGCAGACATCTCTCAATCCTGTGCCTCATGTGCTAACACTCTCTATACAAGTCTAGCACCTATACTAGGACGTAAATAAAAAGATCTGTTGCCAGCCAAGTGACAGAGTACCCTTCTTATTGCAATTCTTTTAGTATATGGTACACCAATAGAAATTAAGTCATCTGATCAGTTGAGGGAGGAAGGTTTATGCTACAGTTAGTAGGAATAATAAAGGTGATGGATTACAGATTCTAATATCTTCATTTTAGCACATCTCTACAAGTTAAGCAATAGGGATGTCGCAAATATTATGATCAACCAGACTAATGCCCTAGTTTCTTTAATCTCATCATCTTGTCTACAGCTGGGTGTCATGTCTACCCTGCTACCCATTTCAAAACCAAGATAATTGTATCGTATTGCTTGCTAGGCAACTGAATGGCCCTCATGTCAGATAACATCCTGCTGTAGCTCTATGATGTCAGGGCACCACTTGACCAATTGCCCTGGGTGAAGATGACACACAGGAGGAGGAGAACTCAGCAATTATGCACTATGTCACTCTCTGCAATTATGAATGCAAGGCAAGTAGCAGGTGTAATGGGAAAGCACTCTGAACCATTGAAAGCATTGGTCTCCTTTTGAAAGTGGCATGGTGTTACAAGAACCTACACTATCCTCAACAACAATCAGTCTGGAGTATCGGAGTCCCACATACAGATTGCAGAAAACTGTTTAAATGAGCTCCCTTCTATGAGAAAGTAAGTCAAGCGCTCTAACTTAAGATAACTCTTCCCAGCCTCAAAGGCAGCAATTTCCTCTGATGACATTGCCAGCACAAGTATCTAAAGCAGGCTTTGTCAGCCTTGGAGACATTCTAAGTCTTTGATTGACTGTCATAAGCATCATAATGTCATCCATATTGCTACCATCTTGACAGAATTAACATTTATGCGGAAGACCCCACTATAAGGAACTGAGGACTATCAGATGCTATGAACGTCTATTAATGACAAGCAAAATGATTAAATGTGGTTTGACTTACCATATAAATTGAGAATGGAATGCAGGATGCGGTTTCTTTTTTTTTTTGGCTCAGCAACGCAGAGAAATTTTCGTCTGTAACGGTGCCCCTGCTGGTCAGTCAGAATATTCTGCAGATGGAAAAGTCCACTGTTAGTAAATTATTACTACTTGAATATTTCAAACTAATGCAATACAACAAACGACGGATTTTTATAAAACTTTAATAATCAGTACTATGCCATCTGTAATATTGTCAAAATTCGCACCTCACTAAAAATTAAAATCTCAAATTTTATTTCCAACCTAGCAGACATCTCTCAATCCTGTGCCTCATGTGCTAACACTCTCTATACAAGTCTAGCACCTATACTAGGACGTAAATAAAAAGATCTGTTGCCAGCCAAGTGACAGAGTACCCTTCTTATTGCAATTCTTTTAGTATATGGTACACCAATAGAAATTAAGTCATCTGATCAGTTGAGGGAGGAAGGTTTATGCTACAGCTAGTAGGAATAATAAAGGTGATGGATTACAGATTCTAATATCTTCATTTTAGCACATCTCTACAAGTTAAGCAATAGGGATGTCGCAAATATTATGATCAACCAGACTAATGCCCTAGTTTCTTTAATATCATCATCTTGTCTACAGCTGGGCGTAATGTCTACCCTGCTACCCATTTCAATACCAAGATAATTGTATCGTATTGCTTGCTAGGCAACTGAATGGCCCTCATGTCAGATAACATCCTGCTGTAGCTCTATGATGTCAGGGCACCACTTGACCAATTGCCCTGGGTGAAGATGACACACAGGAGGAGGAGAACTCAGCAATTATTCACTATGTCACTCTCTGCAATTATGAATGCAAGGCAAGTAGCAGGTGTAATGGGAAAGCACTCTGAACCATTGAAAGCATTGGTCTCCTTTTGAAAGTGGCATGGAGTTACAAGAACCTACACTATCCTCAACAACAGTCAGTCTGGAGTATCGGAGACCCACATACAGATTGCAGAAAACTGTTTAAATGAGCTCCCTTCTATGAGAAAGTAAGTCAAGCGCTCTAACTTAAGATAACTCTTCCCAGCCTCAAAGGCAGCAATTTCCTCTGATGACATTGCCAGCACAAGTATCTAAAGCAGGCTTTGTCAGCCTTGGAGACATTCTAAGTCTTTGATTGACTGTCATAAGCATCATAATGTCATCCATATTGCTACCATCTTGACAGAATTAACATTTATGCGGAAGACCCCACTATAAGGAACTGAGGACTATCAGATGCTATGAACGTCTATTAATGACAAGCAAAATGATTAAATGTGGTTTGACTTACCATATAAATTGAGAATGGAATGCAGGATGCGGTTTCTTTTTTTTTTTGGCTCAGCAACGCAGAGAAATTTTCGTCTGTAACGGTGCCCCTGCTGGTCAGTCAGAATATTCTGCAGATGGAAAAGTCCACTGTTAGTAAATTATTACTACTTGAATATTTCAAACTAATGCAATACAACAAACGACGGATTTTTATAAAACTTTAATAATCAGTACTATGCCATCTGTAATATTGTCAAAATTCGCACCTCACTAAAAATTAAAATCTCAAATTTTATTTCCAACCTAGCAGACATCTCTCAATCCTGTGCCTCATGTGCTAACACTCTCTATACAAGTCTAGCACCTATACTAGGACGTAAATAAAAAGATCTGTTGCCAGCCAAGTGACAGAGTACCCTTCTTATTGCAATTCTTTTAGTATATGGTACACCAATATAAAATAAGTCATCTGATCAGTTGAGGGAGGAAGGTTTATGCTACAGTTAGTAGGAATAATAAAGGTGATGGATTACAGATTCTAATATCTTCATTTTAGCACATCTCTACAAGCTAAGCAATAGTGATGTCGCAAATATTATGATCAACCAGACTAATGCCCTAGTTTCTTTAATCTCATCATCTTGTCTACAGCTGGGCGTCATGTCTACCCTGCTACCCATTTCAATACCAAGATAATTGTATCGTATTGCTTGCTAGGCAACTGAATGGCCCTCATGTCAGATAACATCCTGCTGTAGCTCTATGATGTCAGGGCACCACTTGACCAATTGCCCTGGGTGAAGATGACACACAGGAGGAGGAGAACTCAGCAATTATTCACTATGTCACTCTCTGCAATTATGAATGCAAGGCAAGTAGCAGGTGTAATGGGAAAGCACTCTGAACCATTGAAAGCATTGGTCTCCTTTTGAAAGTGGCATGGAGTTACAAGAACCTACACTATCCTCAACAACAGTCAGTCTGGAGTATCGGAGACCCACATACAGATTGCAGAAAACTGTTTAAATGAGCTCCCTTCTATGAGAAAGTAAGTCAAGCGCTCTAACTTAAGATAACTCTTCCCAGCCTCAAAGGCAGCAATTTCCTCTGATGACATTGCCAGCACAAGTATCTAAAGCAGGCTTTGTCAGCCTTGGAGACATTCTAAGTCTTTGATTGACTGTCATAAGCATCATAATGTCATCCATATTGCTACCATCTTGACAGAATTAACATTTATGCGGAAGACCCCACTATAAGGAACTGAGGACTATCAGATGCTATGAACGTCTATTAATGACAAGCAAAATGATTAAATGTGGTTTGACTTACCATATAAATTGAGAATGGAATGCAGGATGCGGTTTCTTTTTTTTTTTTTGGCTCAGCAACGCAGAGAAATTTTCGTCTGTAACGGTGCCCCTGCTGGTCAGTCAGAATATTCTGCAGATGGAAAAGTCCACTGTTAGTAAATTATTACTACTTGAATATTTCAAACTAATGCAATACAACAAACGACGGATTTTTATAAAACTTTAATAATCAGTACTATGCCATCTGTAATATTGTCAAAATTCGCACCTCACTAAAAATTAAAATCTCAAATTTTATTTCCAACCTAGCAGACATCTCTCAATCCTGTGCCTCATGTGCTAACACTCTCTATACAAGTCTAGCACCTATACTAGGACGTAAATAAAAAGATCTGTTGCCAGCCAAGTGACAGAGTACCCTTCTTATTGCAATTCTTTTAGTATATGGTACACCAATATAAAATTAAGTCATCTGATCAGTTGAGGGAGGAAGGTTTATGCTACAGTTAGTAGGAATAATAAAGGTGATGGATTACAGATTCTAATATCTTCATTTTAGCACATCTCTACAAGCTAAGCAATAGTGATGTCGCAAATATTATGATCAACCAGACTAATGCCCTAGTTTCTTTAATCTCATCATCTTGTCTACAGCTGGGCGTCATGTCTACCCTGCTACCCATTTCAATACCAAGATAATTGTATCGTATTGCTTGCTAGGCAACTGAATGGCCCTCATGTCAGATAACATCCTGCTGTAGCTCTATGATGTCAGGGCACCACTTGACCAATTGCCCTGGGTGAAGATGACACACAGGAGGAGGAGAACTCAGCAATTATTCACTATGTCACTCTCTGCAATTATGAATGCAAGGCAAGTAGCAGGTGTAATGGGAAAGCACTCTGAACCATTGAAAGCATTGGTCTCCTTTTGAAAGTGGCATGGTGTTACAAGAACCTACACTATCCTCAACAACAATCAGTCTGGAGTATCGGAGTCCCACATACAGATTGCAGAAAACTGTTTAAATGAGCTCCCTTCTATGAGAAAGTAAGTCAAGCGCTCTAACTTAAGATAACTCTTCCCAGCCTCAAAGGCAGCAATTTCCTCTGATGACATTGCCAGCACAAGTATCTAAAGCAGGCTTTGTCAGCCTTGGAGACATTCTAAGTCTTTGATTGACTGTCATAAGCATCATAATGTCATCCATATTGCTACCATCTTGACAGAATTAACATTTATGCGGAAGACCCCACTATAAGGAACTGAGGACTATCAGATGCTATGAACGTCTATTAATGACAAGCAAAATGATTAAATGTGGTTTGACTTACCATATAAATTGAGAATGGAATGCAGGATGCGGTTTCTTTTTTTTTTTGGCTCAGCAACGCAGAGAAATTTTCGTCTGTAACGGTGCCCCTGCTGGTCAGTCAGAATATTCTGCAGATGGAAAAGTCCACTGTTAGTAAATTATTACTACTTGAATATTTCAAACTAATGCAATACAACAAACGACGGATTTTTATAAAACTTTAATAATCAGTACTATGCCATCTGTAATATTGTCAAAATTCGCACCTCACTAAAAATTAAAATCTCAAATTTTATTTCCAACCTAGCAGACATCTCTCAATCCTGTGCCTCATGTGCTAACACTCTCTATACAAGTCTAGCACCTATACTAGGACGTAAATAAAAAGATCTGTTGCCAGCCAAGTGACAGAGTACCCTTCTTATTGCAATTCTTTTAGTATATGGTACACCAATATAAAATAAGTCATCTGATCAGTTGAGGGAGGAAGGTTTATGCTACAGTTAGTAGGAATAATAAAGGTGATGGATAACAGATTCTAATATCTTCATTTTAGCACATCTCTACAAGCTAAGCAATAGTGATGTCGCAAATATTATGATCAACCAGACTAATGCCCTAGTTTCTTTAATCTCATCATCTTGTCTACAGCTGGGCGTCATGTCTACCCTGCTACCCATTTCAATACCAAGATAATTGTATCGTATTGCTTGCTAGGCAACTGAATGGCCCTCATGTCAGATAACATCCTGCTGTAGCTCTATGATGTCAGGGCACCACTTGACCAATTGCCCTGGGTGAAGATGACACACAGGAGGAGGAGAACTCAGCAATTATTCACTATGTCACTCTCTGCAATTATGAATGCAAGGCAAGTAGCAGGTGTAATGGGAAAGCACTCTGAACCATTGAAAGCATTGGTCTCCTTTTGAAAGTGGCATGGAGTTACAAGAACCTACACTATCCTCAACAACAGTCAGTCTGGAGTATCGGAGACCCACATACAGATTGCAGAAAACCGTTTAAATGAGCTCCCTTCTATGAGAAAGTAAGTCAAGCGCTCTAACTTAAGATAACTCTTCCCAGCCTCAAAGGCAGCAATTTCCTCTGATGACATTGCCAGCACAAGTATCTAAAGCAGGCTTTGTCAGCCTTGGAGACATTCTAAGTCTTTGATTGACTGTCATAAGCATCATAATGTCATCCATATTGCTACCATCTTGACAGAATTAACATTTATGCGGAAGACCCCACTATAAGGAACTGAGGACTATCAGATGCTATGAACGTCTATTAATGACAAGCAAAATGATTAAATGTGGTTTGACTTACCATATAAATTGAGAATGGAATGCAGGATGCGGTTTCTTTTTTTTTTTTTGGCTCAGCAACGCAGAGAAATTTTCGTCTGTAACGGTGCCCCTGCTGGTCAGTCAGAATATTCTGCAGATGGAAAAGTCCACTGTTAGTAAATTATTACTACTTGAATATTTCAAACTAATGCAATACAACAAACGACGGATTTTTATAAAACTTTAATAATCAGTACTATGCCATCTGTAATATTGTCAAAATTCGCACCTCACTAAAAATTAAAATCTCAAATTTTATTTCCAACCTAGCAGACATCTCTCAATCCTGTGCCTCATGTGCTAACACTCTCTATACAAGTCTAGCACCTATACTAGGACGTAAATAAAAAGATCTGTTGCCAGCCAAGTGACAGAGTACCCTTCTTATTGCAATTCTTTTAGTATATGGTACACCAATATAAAATTAAGTCATCTGATCAGTTGAGGGAGGAAGGTTTATGCTACAGTTAGTAGGAATAATAAAGGTGATGGATTACAGATTCTAATATCTTCATTTTAGCACATCTCTACAAGCTAAGCAATAGTGATGTCGCAAATATTATGATCAACCAGACTAATGCCCTAGTTTCTTTAATCTCATCATCTTGTCTACAGCTGGGCGTCATGTCTACCCTGCTACCCATTTCAATACCAAGATAATTGTATCGTATTGCTTGCTAGGCAACTGAATGGCCCTCATGTCAGATAACATCCTGCTGTAGCTCTATGATGTCAGGGCACCACTTGACCAATTGCCCTGGGTGAAGATGACACACAGGAGGAGGAGAACTCAGCAATTATTCACTATGTCACTCTCTGCAATTATGAATGCAAGGCAAGTAGCAGGTGTAATGGGAAAGCACTCTGAACCATTGAAAGCATTGGTCTCCTTTTGAAAGTGGCATGGAGTTACAAGAACCTACACTATCCTCAACAACAGTCAGTCTGGAGTATCGGAGACCCACATACAGATTGCAGAAAACCGTTTAAATGAGCTCCCTTCTATGAGAAAGTAAGTCAAGCGCTCTAACTTAAGATAACTCTTCCCAGCCTCAAAGGCAGCAATTTCCTCTGATGACATTGCCAGCACAAGTATCTAAAGCAGGCTTTGTCAGCCTTGGAGACATTCTAAGTCTTTGATTGACTGTCATAAGCATCATAATGTCATCCATATTGCTACCATCTTGACAGAATTAACATTTATGCGGAAGACCCCACTATAAGGAACTGAGGACTATCAGATGCTATGAACGTCTATTAATGACAAGCAAAATGATTAAATGTGGTTTGACTTACCATATAAATTGAGAATGGAATGCAGGATGCGGTTTCTTTTTTTTTTTTGGCTCAGCAACGCAGAGAAATTTTCATCTGTAACGGTGCCCCTGCTGGTCAGTCAGAATATTCTGCAGATGGAAAAGTCCACTGTTAGTAAATTATTACTACTTGAATATTTCAAACTAATGCAATACAACAAACGACGGATTTTTATAAAACTTTAATAATCAGTACTATGCCATCTGTAATATTGTCAAAATTCGCACCTCACTAAAAATTAAAATCTCAAATTTTATTTCCAACCTAGCAGACATCTCTCAATCCTGTGCCTCATGTGCTAACACTCTCTATACAAGTCTAGCACCTATACTAGGACGTAAATAAAAAGATCTGTTGCCAGCCAAGTGACAGAGTCCCCTTCTTATTGCAATTCTTTTAGTATATGGTACACCAATATAAAATAAGTCCTCTGATCAGTTGAGGGAGGAAGGTTTATGCTACAGTTAGTAGGAATAATAAAGGTGATGGATTACAGATTCTAATATCTTCATTTTAGCACATCTCTACAAGCTAAGCAATAGTGATGTCGCAAATATTATGATCAACCAGACTAATGCCCTAGTTTCTTTAATCTCATCATCTTGTCTACAGCTGGGCGTCATGTCTACCCTGCTACCCATTTCAATACCAAGATAATTGTATCGTATTGCTTGCTAGGCAACTGAATGGCCCTCATGTCAGATAACATCCTGCTGTAGCTCTATGATGTCAGGGCACCACTTGACCAATTGCCCTGGGTGAAGATGACACACAGGAGGAGGAGAACTCAGCAATTATTCACTATGTCACTCTCTGCAATTATGAATGCAAGGCAAGTAGCAGGTGTAATGGGAAAGCACTCTGAACCATTGAAAGCATTGGTCTCCTTTTGAAAGTGGCATGGAGTTACAAGAACCTACACTATCCTCAACAACAATCAGTCTGGAGTATCGGAGTCCCACATACAGATTGCAGAAAACTGTTTAAATGAGCTCCCTTCTATGAGAAAGTAAGTCAAGCGCTCTAACTTAAGATAACTCTTCCCAGCCTCAAAGGCAGCAATTTCCTCTGATGACATTGCCAGCACAAGTATCTAAAGCAGGCTTTGTCAGCCTTGGAGACATTCTAAGTCTTTGATTGACTGTCATAAGCATCATAATGTCATCCATATTGCTACCATCTTGACAGAATTAACATTTATGCGGAAGACCCCACTATAAGGAACTGAGGACTATCAGATGCTATGAACGTCTATTAATGACAAGCAAAATGATTAAATGTGGTTTGACTTACCATATAAATTGAGAATGGAATGCAGGATGCGGTTTCTTTTTTTTTTTTGGCTCAGCAACGCAGAGAAATTTTCATCTGTAACGGTGCCCCTGCTGGTCAGTCAGAATATTCTGCAGATGGAAAAGTCCACTGTTAGTAAATTATTACTACTTGAATATTTCAAACTAATGCAATACAACAAACAACGGATTTTTATAAAACTTTAATAATCAGTACTATGCCATCTGTAATATTGTCAAAATTCGCACCTCACTAAAAATTAAAATCTCAAATTTTATTTCCAACCTAGCAGACAACTCTCAATCCTGTGCCTCATGTGCTAACACTCTCTATACAAGTCTAGCACCTATACTAGGACGTAAATAAAAAGATCTGTTGCCAGCCAAGTGACAGAGTACCCTTCTTATTGCAATTCTTTTAGTATATGGTACACCAATATAAAATTAAGTCATCTGATCAGTTGAGGGAGGAAGGTTTATGCTACAGTTAGTAGGAATAATAAAGGTGATGGATAACAGATTCTAATATCTTCATTTTAGCACATCTCTACAAGCTAAGCAATAGTGATGTCGCAAATATTATGATCAACCAGACTAATGCCCTAGTTTCTTTAATCTCATCATCTTGTCTACAGCTGGGCGTCATGTCTACCCTGCTACCCATTTCAATACCAAGATAATTGTATCGTATTGCTTGCTAGGCAACTGAATGGCCCTCATGTCAGATAACATCCTGCTGTAGCTCTATGATGTCAGGGCACCACTTGACCAATTGCCCTGGGTGAAGATGACACACAGGAGGAGGAGAACTCAGCAATTATTCACTATGTCACTCTCTGCAATTATGAATGCAAGGCAAGTAGCAGGTGTAATGGGAAAGCACTCTGAACCATTGAAAGCATTGGTCTCCTTTTGAAAGTGGCATGGAGTTACAAGAACCTACACTATCCTCAACAACAATCAGTCTGGAGTATCGGAGTCCCACATACAGATTGCAGAAAACCGTTTAAATGAGCTCCCTTCTATGAGAAAGTAAGTCAAGCGCTCTAACTTAAGATAACTCTTCCCAGCCTCAAAGGCAGCAATTTCCTCTGATGACATTGCCAGCACAAGTATCTAAAGCAGGCTTTGTCAGCCTTGGAGACATTCTAAGTCTTTGATTGACTGTCATAAGCATCATAATGTCATCCATATTGCTACCATCTTGACAGAATTAACATTTATGCGGAAGACCCCACTATAAGGAACTGAGGACTATCAGATGCTATGAACGTCTATTAATGACAAGCAAAATGATTAAATGTGGTTTGACTTACCATATAAATTGAGAATGGAATGCAGGATGCGGTTTCTTTTTTTTTTTTTGGCTCAGCAACGCAGAGAAATTTTCATCTGTAACGGTGCCCCTGCTGGTCAGTCAGAATATTCTGCAGATGGAAAAGTCCACTGTTAGTAAATTATTACTACTTGAATATTTCAAACTAATGCAATACAACAAACGACGGATTTTTATAAAACTTTAATAATCAGTACTATGCCATCTGTAATATTGTCAAAATTCGCACCTCACTAAAAATTAAAATCTCAAATTTTATTTCCAACCTAGCAGACATCTCTCAATCCTGTGCCTCATGTGCTAACACTCTCTATACAAGTCTAGCACCTATACTAGGACGTAAATAAAAAGATCTGTTGCCAGCCAAGTGACAGAGTACCCTTCTTATTGCAATTCTTTTAGTATATGGTACACCAATATAAAATAAGTCATCTGATCAGTTGAGGGAGGAAGGTTTATGCTACAGTTAGTAGGAATAATAAAGGTGATGGATAACAGATTCTAATATCTTCATTTTAGCACATCTCTACAAGCTAAGCAATAGTGATGTCGCAAATATTATGATCAACCACACTAATGCCCTAGTTTCTTTAATCTCATCATCTTGTCTACAGCTGGGCGTCATGTCTACCCTGCTACCCATTTCAATACCAAGATAATTGTATCGTATTGCTTGCTAGGCAACTGAATGGCCCTCATGTCAGATAACATCCTGCGGTAGCTCTATGATGTCAGGGCACCACTTGACCAATTGCCCTGGGTGAAGATGACACACAGGAGGAGGAGAACTCCGCAATTATTCACTATGTCACTCTCTGCAATTATGAATGCAAGGCAAGTAGCAGGTGTAATGGGAAAGCACTCTGAACCATTGAAAGCATTGGTCTCCTTTTGAAAGTGGCATGGAGTTACAAGAACCTACACTATCCTCAACAACAATCAGTCTGGAGTATCGGAGTCCCACATACAGATTGCAGAAAACCGTTTAAATGAGCTCCCTTCTATGAGAAAGTAAGTCAAGCGCTCTAACTTAAGATAACTCTTCCCAGCCTCAAAGGCAGCAATTTCCTCTGATGACATTGCCAGCACAAGTATCTAAAGCAGGCTTTGTCAGCCTTGGAGACATTCTAAGTCTTTGATTGACTGTCATAAGCATCATAATGTCATCCATATTGCTACCATCTTGACAGAATTAACATTTATGCGGAAGACCCCACTATAAGGAACTGAGGACTATCAGATGCTATGAACGTCTATTAATGACAAGCAAAATGATTAAATGTGGTTTGACTTACCATATAAATTGAGAATGGAATGCAGGATGCGGTTTCTTTTTTTTTTTTGGCTCAGCAACGCAGAGAAATTTTCATCTGTAACGGTGCCCCTGCTGGTCAGTCAGAATATTCTGCAGATGGAAAAGTCCACTGTTAGTAAATTATTACTACTTGAATATTTCAAACTAATGCAATACAACAAACGACGGATTTTTATAAAACTTTAATAATCAGTACTATGCCATCTGTAATATTGTCAAAATTCGCACCTCACTAAAAATTAAAATCTCAAATTTTATTTCCAACCTAGCAGACATCTCTCAATCCTGTGCCTCATGTGCTAACACTCTCTATACAAGTCTAGCACCTATACTAGGACGTAAATAAAAAGATCTGTTGCCAGCCAAGTGACAGAGTACCCTTCTTATTGCAATTCTTTTAGTATATGGTACACCAATATAAAATAAGTCATCTGATCAGTTGAGGGAGGAAGGTTTATGCTACAGTTAGTAGGAATAATAAAGGTGATGGATAACAGATTCTAATATCTTCATTTTAGCACATCTCTACAAGCTAAGCAATAGTGATGTCGCAAATATTATGATCAACCAGACTAATGCCCTAGTTTCTTTAATCTCATCATCTTGTCTACAGCTGGGCGTCATGTCTACCCTGCTACCCATTTCAATACCAAGATAATTGTATCGTATTGCTTGCTAGGCAACTGAATGGCCCTCATGTCAGATAACATCCTGCTGTAGCTCTATGATGTCAGGGCACCACTTGACCAATTGCCCTGGGTGAAGATGACACACAGGAGGAGGAGAACTCAGCAATTATTCACTATGTCACTCTCTGCAATTATGAATGCAAGGCAAGTAGCAGGTGTAATGGGAAAGCACTCTGAACCATTGAAAGCATTGGTCTCCTTTTGAAAGTGGCATGGTGTTACAAGAACCTACACTATCCTCAACAACAATCAGTCTGGAGTATCGGAGTCCCACATACAGATTGCAGAAAACCGTTTAAATGAGCTCCCTTCTATGAGAAAGTAAGTCAAGCGCTCTAACTTAAGATAACTCTTCCCAGCCTCAAAGGCAGCAATTTCCTCTGATGACATTGCCAGCACAAGTATCTAAAGCAGGCTTTGTCAGCCTTGGAGACATTCTAAGTCTTTGATTGACTGTCATAAGCATCATAATGTCATCCATATTGCTACCATCTTGACAGAATTAACATTTATGCGGAAGACCCCACTATAAGGAACTGAGGACTATCAGATGCTATGAACGTCTATTAATGACAAGCAAAATGATTAAATGTGGTTTGACTTACCATATAAATTGAGAATGGAATGCAGGATGCGGTTTCTTTTTTTTTTTTGGCTCAGCAACGCAGAGAAATTTTCATCTGTAACGGTGCCCCTGCTGGTCAGTCAGAATATTCTGCAGATGGAAAAGTCCACTGTTAGTAAATTATTACTACTTGAATATTTCAAACTAATGCAATACAACAAACGACGGATTTTTATAAAACTTTAATAATCAGTACTATGCCATCTGTAATATTGTCAAAATTCGCACCTCACTAAAAATTAAAATCTCAAATTTTATTTCCAACCTAGCAGACATCTCTCAATCCTGTGCCTCATGTGCTAACACTCTCTATACAAGTCTAGCACCTATACTAGGACGTAAATAAAAAGATCTGTTGCCAGCCAAGTGACAGAGTACCCTTCTTATTGCAATTCTTTTAGTATATGGTACACCAATATAAAATAAGTCATCTGATCAGTTGAGGGAGGAAGGTTTATGCTACAGTTAGTAGGAATAATAAAGGTGATGGATAACAGATTCTAATATCTTCATTTTAGCACATCTCTACAAGCTAAGCAATAGTGATGTCGCAAATATTATGATCAACCACACTAATGCCCTAGTTTCTTTAATATCATCATCTTGTCTACAGCTGGGCGTCATGTCTACCCTGCTACCCATTTCAATACCAAGATAATTGTATTGTATTGCTTGCTAGGCAACTGAATGGCCCTCATGTCAGATAACATCCTGCGGTAGCTCTATGATGTCAGGGCACCACTTGACCAATTGCCCTGGGTGAAGATGACACACAGGAGGAGGAGAACTCAGCAATTATTCACTATGTCACTCTCTGCAATTATGAATGCAAGGCAAGTAGCAGGTGTAATGGGAAAGCACTCTGAACCATTGAAAGCATTGGTCTCCTTTTGAAAGTGGCATGGAGTTACAAGAACCTACACTATCCTCAACAACAATCAGTCTGGAGTATCGGAGTCCCACATACAGATTGCAGAAAACCGTTTAAATGAGCTCCCTTCTATGAGAAAGTAAGTCAAGCGCTCTAACTTAAGATAACTCTTCCCAGCCTCAAAGGCAGCAATTTCCTCTGATGACATTGCCAGCACAAGTATCTAAAGCAGGCTTTGTCAGCCTTGGAGACATTCTAAGTCTTTGATTGACTGTCATAAGCATCATAATGTCATCCATATTGCTACCATCTTGACAGAATTAACATTTATGCGGAAGACCCCACTATAAGGAACTGAGGACTATCAGATGCTATGAACGTCTATTAATGACAAGCAAAATGATTAAATGTGGTTTGACTTACCATATAAATTGAGAATGGAATGCAGGATGCGGTTTCTTTTTTTTTTTGGCTCAGCAACGCAGAGAAATTTTCATCTGTAACGGTGCCCCTGCTGGTCAGTCAGAATATTCTGCAGATGGAAAAGTCCACTGTTAGTAAATTATTACTACTTGAATATTTCAAACTAATGCAATACAACAAACGACGGATTTTTATAAAACTTTAATAATCAGTACTATGCCATCTGTAATATTGTCAAAATTCGCACCTCACTAAAAATTAAAATCTCAAATTTTATTTCCAACCTAGCAGACATCTCTCAATCCTGTGCCTCATGTGCTAACACTCTCTATACAAGTCTAGCACCTATACTAGGACGTAAATAAAAAGATCTGTTGCCAGCCAAGTGACAGAGTACCCTTCTTATTGCAATTCTTTTAGTATATGGTACACCAATATAAAATAAGTCATCTGATCAGTTGAGGGAGGAAGGTTTATGCTACAGTTAGTAGGAATAATAAAGGTGATGGATAACAGATTCTAATATCTTCATTTTAGCACATCTCTACAAGCTAAGCAATAGTGATGTCGCAAATATTATGATCAACCAGACTAATGCCCTAGTTTCTTTAATCTCATCATCTTGTCTACAGCTGGGCGTCATGTCTACCCTGCTACCCATTTCAATACCAAGATAATTGTATCGTATTGCTTGCTAGGCAACTGAATGGCCCTCATGTCAGATAACATCCTGCTGTAGCTCTATGATGTCAGGGCACCACTTGACCAATTGCCCTGGGTGAAGATGACACACAGGAGGAGGAGAACTCAGCAATTATTCACTATGTCACTCTCTGCAATTATGAATGCAAGGCAAGTAGCAGGTGTAATGGGAAAGCACTCTGAACCATTGAAAGCATTGGTCTCCTTTTGAAAGTGGCATGGTGTTACAAGAACCTACACTATCCTCAACAACAATCAGTCTGGAGTATCGGAGTCCCACATACAGATTGCAGAAAACCGTTTAAATGAGCTCCCTTCTATGAGAAAGTAAGTCAAGCGCTCTAACTTAAGATAACTCTTCCCAGCCTCAAAGGCAGCAATTTCCTCTGATGACATTGCCAGCACAAGTATCTAAAGCAGGCTTTGTCAGCCTTGGAGACATTCTAAGTCTTTGATTGACTGTCATAAGCATCATAATGTCATCCATATTGCTACCATCTTGACAGAATTAACATTTATGCGGAAGACCCCACTATAAGGAACTGAGGACTATCAGATGCTATGAACGTCTATTAATGACAAGCAAAATGATTAAATGTGGTTTGACTTACCATATAAATTGAGAATGGAATGCAGGATGCGGTTTCTTTTTTTTTTTTGGCTCAGCAACGCAGAGAAATTTTCATCTGTAACGGTGCCCCTGCTGGTCAGTCAGAATATTCTGCAGATGGAAAAGTCCACTGTTAGTAAATTATTACTACTTGAATATTTCAAACTAATGCAATACAACAAACGACGGATTTTTATAAAACTTTAATAATCAGTACTATGCCATCTGTAATATTGTCAAAATTCGCACCTCACTAAAAATTAAAATCTCAAATTTTATTTCCAACCTAGCAGACATCTCTCAATCCTGTGCCTCATGTGCTAACACTCTCTATACAAGTCTAGCACCTATACTAGGACGTAAATAAAAAGATCTGTTGCCAGCCAAGTGACAGAGTACCCTTCTTATTGCAATTCTTTTAGTATATGGTACACCAATAGAAATTAAGTCATCTGATCAGTTGAGGGAGGAAGGTTTATGCTACAGTTAGTAGGAATAATAAAGGTGATGGATTACAGATTCTAATATCTTCATTTTAGCACATCTCTACAAGCTAAGCAATAGTGATGTCGCAAATATTATGATCAACCAGACTAATGCCCTAGTTTCTTTAATATCATCATCTTGTCTACAGCTGGGCGTCATGTCTACCCTGCTACCCATTTCAATACCAAGATAATTGTATCGTATTGCTTGCTAGGCAACTGAATGGCCCTCATGTCAGATAACATCCTGCTGTAGCTCTATGATGTCAGGGCACCACTTGACCAATTGCCCTGGGTGAAGATGACACACAGGAGGAGGAGAACTCAGCAATTATTCACTATGTCACTCTCTGCAATTATGAATGCAAGGCAAGTAGCAGGTGTAATGGGAAAGCACTCTGAACCATTGAAAGCATTGGTCTCCTTTTGAAAGTGGCATGGTGTTACAAGAACCTACACTATCCTCAACAACAATCAGTCTGGAGTATCGGAGTCCCACATACAGATTGCAGAAAACCGTTTAAATGAGCTCCCTTCTATGAGAAAGTAAGTCAAGCGCTCTAACTTAAGATAACTCTTCCCAGCCTCAAAGGCAGCAATTTCCTCTGATGACATTGCCAGCACAAGTATCTAAAGCAGGCTTTGTCAGCCTTGGAGACATTCTAAGTCTTTGATTGACTGTCATAAGCATCATAATGTCATCCATATTGCTACCATCTTGACAGAATTAACATTTATGCGGAAGACCCCACTATAAGGAACTGAGGACTATCAGATGCTATGAACGTCTATTAATGACAAGCAAAATGATTAAATGTGGTTTGACTTACCATATAAATTGAGAATGGAATGCAGGATGCGGTTTCTTTTTTTTTTTGGCTCAGCAACGCAGAGAAATTTTCATCTGTAACGGTGCCCCTGCTGGTCAGTCAGAATATTCTGCAGATGGAAAAGTCCACTGTTAGTAAATTATTACTACTTGAATATTTCAAACTAATGCAATACAACAAACGACGGATTTTTATAAAACTTTAATAATCAGTACTATGCCATCTGTAATATTGTCAAAATTCGCACCTCACTAAAAATTAAAATCTCAAATTTTATTTCCAACCTAGCAGACATCTCTCAATCCTGTGCCTCATGTGCTAACACTCTCTATACAAGTCTAGCACCTATACTAGGACGTAAATAAAAAGATCTGTTGCCAGCCAAGTGACAGAGTACCCTTCTTATTGCAATTCTTTTAGTATATGGTACACCAATATAAAATAAGTCATCTGATCAGTTGAGGGAGGAAGGTTTATGCTACAGTTAGTAGGAATAATAAAGGTGATGGATTACAGATTCTAATATCTTCATTTTAGCACATCTCTACAAGCTAAGCAATAGTGATGTCGCAAATATTATGATCAACCAGACTAATGCCCTAGTTTCTTTAATCTCATCATCTTGTCTACAGCTGGGCGTCATGTCTACCCTGCTACCCATTTCAATACCAAGATAATTGTATCGTATTGCTTGCTAGGCAACTGAATGGCCCTCATGTCAGATAACATCCTGCTGTAGCTCTATGATGTCAGGGCACCACTTGACCAATTGCCCTGGGTGAAGATGACACACAGGAGGAGGAGAACTCAGCAATTATTCACTATGTCACTCTCTGCAATTATGAATGCAAGGCAAGTAGCAGGTGTAATGGGAAAGCACTCTGAACCATTGAAAGCATTGGTCTCCTTTTGAAAGTGGCATGGTGTTACAAGAACCTACACTATCCTCAACAACAATCAGTCTGGAGTATCGGAGTCCCACATACAGATTGCAGAAAACTGTTTAAATGAGCTCCCTTCTATGAGAAAGTAAGTCAAGCGCTCTAACTTAAGATAACTCTTCCCAGCCTCAAAGGCAGCAATTTCCTCTGATGACATTGCCAGCACAAGTATCTAAAGCAGGCTTTGTCAGCCTTGGAGACATTCTAAGTCTTTGATTGACTGTCATAAGCATCATAATGTCATCCATATTGCTACCATCTTGACAGAATTAACATTTATGCGGAAGACCCCACTATAAGGAACTGAGGACTATCAGATGCTATGAACGTCTATTAATGACAAGCAAAATGATTAAATGTGGTTTGACTTACCATATAAATTGAGAATGGAATGCAGGATGCGGTTTCTTTTTTTTTTTGGCTCAGCAACGCAGAGAAATTTTCATCTGTAACGGTGCCCCTGCTGGTCAGTCAGAATATTCTGCAGATGGAAAAGTCCACTGTTAGTAAATTATTACTACTTGAATATTTCAAACTAATGCAATACAACAAACAACGGATTTTTATAAAACTTTAATAATCAGTACTATGCCATCTGTAATATTGTCAAAATTCGCACCTCACTAAAAATTAAAATCTCAAATTTTATTTCCAACCTAGCAGACAACTCTCAATCCTGTGCCTCATGTGCTAACACTCTCTATACAAGTCTAGCACCTATACTAGGACGTAAATAAAAAGATCTGTTGCCAGCCAAGTGACAGAGTACCCTTCTTATTGCAATTCTTTTAGTATATGGTACACCAATAGAAATTAAGTCATCTGATCAGTTGAGGGAGGAAGGTTTATGCTGCAGTTAGTAGGAATAATAAAGGTGATGGATAACAGATTCTAATATCTTCATTTTAGCACATCTCTACAAGCTAAGCAATAGTGATGTCGCAAATATTATGATCAACCAGACTAATGCCCTAGTTTCTTTAATATCATCATCTTGTCTACAGCTGGGCGTCATGTCTACCCTGCTACCCATTTCAATACCAAGATAATTGTATCGTATTGCTTGCTAGGCAACTGAATGGCCCTCATGTCAGATAACATCCTGCTGTAGCTCTATGATGTCAGGGCACCACTTGACCAATTGCCCTGGGTGAAGATGACACACAGGAGGAGGAGAACTCAGCAATTATTCACTATGTCACTCTCTGCAATTATGAATGCAAGGCAAGTAGCAGGTGTAATGGGAAAGCACTCTGAACCATTGAAAGCATTGGTCTCCTTTTGAAAGTGGCATGGAGTTACAAGAACCTACACTATCCTCAACAACAATCAGTCTGGAGTATCGGAGTCCCACATACAGATTGCAGAAAACCGTTTAAATGAGCTCCCTTCTATGAGAAAGTAAGTCAAGCGCTCTAACTTAAGATAACTCTTCCCAGCCTCAAAGGCAGCAATTTCCTCTGATGACATTGCCAGCACAAGTATCTAAAGCAGGCTTTGTCAGCCTTGGAGACATTCTAAGTCTTTGATTGACTGTCATAAGCATCATAATGTCATCCATATTGCTACCATCTTGACAGAATTAACATTTATGCGGAAGACCCCACTATAAGGAACTGAGGACTATCAGATGCTATGAACGTCTATTAATGACAAGCAAAATGATTAAATGTGGTTTGACTTACCATATAAATTGAGAATGGAATGCAGGATGCGGTTTCTTTTTTTTTTTTGGCTCAGCAACGCAGAGAAATTTTCATCTGTAACGGTGCCCCTGCTGGTCAGTCAGAATATTCTGCAGATGGAAAAGTCCACTGTTAGTAAATTATTACTACTTGAATATTTCAAACTAATGCAATACAACAAACGACGGATTTTTATAAAACTTTAATAATCAGTACTATGCCATCTGTAATATTGTCAAAATTCGCACCTCACTAAAAATTAAAATCTCAAATTTTATTTCCAACCTAGCAGACATCTCTCAATCCTGTGCCTCATGTGCTAACACTCTCTATACAAGTCTAGCACCTATACTAGGACGTAAATAAAAAGATCTGTTGCCAGCCAAGTGACAGAGTACCCTTCTTATTGCAATTCTTTTAGTATATGGTACACCAATATAAAATAAGTCATCTGATCAGTTGAGGGAGGAAGGTTTATGCTACAGTTAGTAGGAATAATAAAGGTGATGGATTACAGATTCTAATATCTTCATTTTAGCACATCTCTACAAGCTAAGCAATAGTGATGTCGCAAATATTATGATCAACCAGACTAATGCCCTAGTTTCTTTAATCTCATCATCTTGTCTACAGCTGGGCGTCATGTCTACCCTGCTACCCATTTCAATACCAAGATAATTGTATCGTATTGCTTGCTAGGCAACTGAATGGCCCTCATGTCAGATAACATCCTGCTGTAGCTCTATGATGTCAGGGCACCACTTGACCAATTGCCCTGGGTGAAGATGACACACAGGAGGAGGAGAACTCAGCAATTATTCACTATGTCACTCTCTGCAATTATGAATGCAAGGCAAGTAGCAGGTGTAATGGGAAAGCACTCTGAACCATTGAAAGCATTGGTCTCCTTTTGAAAGTGGCATGGTGTTACAAGAACCTACACTATCCTCAACAACAATCAGTCTGGAGTATCGGAGTCCCACATACAGATTGCAGAAAACCGTTTAAATGAGCTCCCTTCTATGAGAAAGTAAGTCAAGCGCTCTAACTTAAGATAACTCTTCCCAGCCTCAAAGGCAGCAATTTCCTCTGATGACATTGCCAGCACAAGTATCTAAAGCAGGCTTTGTCAGCCTTGGAGACATTCTAAGTCTTTGATTGACTGTCATAAGCATCATAATGTCATCCATATTGCTACCATCTTGACAGAATTAACATTTATGCGGAAGACCCCACTATAAGGAACTGAGGACTATCAGATGCTATGAACGTCTATTAATGACAAGCAAAATGATTAAATGTGGTTTGACTTACCATATAAATTGAGAATGGAATGCAGGATGCGGTTTCTTTTTTTTTTTGGCTCAGCAACGCAGAGAAATTTTCATCTGTAACGGTGCCCCTGCTGGTCAGTCAGAATATTCTGCAGATGGAAAAGTCCACTGTTAGTAAATTATTACTACTTGAATATTTCAAACTAATGCAATACAACAAACGACGGATTTTTATAAAACTTTAATAATCAGTACTATGCCATCTGTAATATTGTCAAAATTCGCACCTCACTAAAAATTAAAATCTCAAATTTTATTTCCAACCTAGCAGACATCTCTCAATCCTGTGCCTCATGTGCTAACACTCTCTATACAAGTCTAGCACCTATACTAGGACGTAAATAAAAAGATCTGTTGCCAGCCAAGTGACAGAGTACCCTTCTTATTGCAATTCTTTTAGTATATGGTACACCAATATAAAATAAGTCATCTGATCAGTTGAGGGAGGAAGGTTTATGCTACAGTTAGTAGGAATAATAAAGGTGATGGATAACAGATTCTAATATCTTCATTTTAGCACATCTCTACAAGCTAAGCAATAGTGATGTCGCAAATATTATGATCAACCAGACTAATGCCCTAGTTTCTTTAATCTCATCATCTTGTCTACAGCTGGGCGTCATGTCTACCCTGCTACCCATTTCAATACCAAGATAATTGTATCGTATTGCTTGCTAGGCAACTGAATGGCCCTCATGTCAGATAACATCCTGCTGTAGCTCTATGATGTCAGGGCACCACTTGACCAATTGCCCTGGGTGAAGATGACACACAGGAGGAGGAGAACTCAGCAATTATTCACTATGTCACTCTCTGCAATTATGAATGCAAGGCAAGTAGCAGGTGTAATGGGAAAGCACTCTGAACCATTGAAAGCATTGGTCTCCTTTTGAAAGTGGCATGGAGTTACAAGAACCTACACTATCCTCAACAACAATCAGTCTGGAGTATCGGAGTCCCACATACAGATTGCAGAAAACTGTTTAAATGAGCTCCCTTCTATGAGAAAGTAAGTCAAGCGCTCTAACTTAAGATAACTCTTCCCAGCCTCAAAGGCAGCAATTTCCTCTGATGACATTGCCAGCACAAGTATCTAAAGCAGGCTTTGTCAGCCTTGGAGACATTCTAAGTCTTTGATTGACTGTCATAAGCATCATAATGTCATCCATATTGCTACCATCTTGACAGAATTAACATTTATGCGGAAGACCCCACTATAAGGAACTGAGGACTATCAGATGCTATGAACGTCTATTAATGACAAGCAAAATGATTAAATGTGGTTTGACTTACCATATAAATTGAGAATGGAATGCAGGATGCGGTTTCTTTTTTTTTTTTGGCTCAGCAACGCAGAGAAATTTTCATCTGTAACGGTGCCCCTGCTGGTCAGTCAGAATATTCTGCAGATGGAAAAGTCCACTGTTAGTAAATTATTACTACTTGAATATTTCAAACTAATGCAATACAACAAACGACGGATTTTTATAAAACTTTAATAATCAGTACTATGCCATCTGTAATATTGTCAAAATTCGCACCTCACTAAAAATTAAAATCTCAAATTTTATTTCCAACCTAGCAGACATCTCTCAATCCTGTGCCTCATGTGCTAACACTCTCTATACAAGTCTAGCACCTATACTAGGACGTAAATAAAAAGATCTGTTGCCAGCCAAGTGACAGAGTACCCTTCTTATTGCAATTCTTTTAGTATATGGTACACCAATAGAAATTAAGTCATCTGATCAGTTGAGGGAGGAAGGTTTATGCTACAGTTAGTAGGAATAATAAAGGTGATGGATTACAGATTCTAATATCTTCATTTTAGCACATCTCTACAAGCTAAGCAATAGTGATGTCGCAAATATTATGATCAACCAGACTAATGCCCTAGTTTCTTTAATCTCATCATCTTGTCTACAGCTGGGCGTCATGTCTACCCTGCTACCCATTTCAATACCAAGATAATTGTATCGTATTGCTTGCTAGGCAACTGAATGGCCCTCATGTCAGATAACATCCTGCTGTAGCTCTATGATGTCAGGGCACCACTTGACCAATTGCCCTGGGTGAAGATGACACACAGGAGGAGGAGAACTCAGCAATTATTCACTATGTCACTCTCTGCAATTATGAATGCAAGGCAAGTAGCAGGTGTAATGGGAAAGCACTCTGAACCATTGAAAGCATTGGTCTCCTTTTGAAAGTGGCATGGAGTTACAAGAACCTACACTATCCTCAACAACAATCAGTCTGGAGTATCGGAGTCCCACATACAGATTGCAGAAAACCGTTTAAATGAGCTCCCTTCTATGAGAAAGTAAGTCAAGCGCTCTAACTTAAGATAACTCTTCCCAGCCTCAAAGGCAGCAATTTCCTCTGATGACATTGCCAGCACAAGTATCTAAAGCAGGCTTTGTCAGCCTTGGAGACATTCTAAGTCTTTGATTGACTGTCATAAGCATCATAATGTCATCCATATTGCTACCATCTTGACAGAATTAACATTTATGCGGAAGACCCCACTATAAGGAACTGAGGACTATCAGATGCTATGAACGTCTATTAATGACAAGCAAAATGATTAAATGTGGTTTGACTTACCATATAAATTGAGAATGGAATGCAGGATGCGGTTTCTTTTTTTTTTTGGCTCAGCAACGCAGAGAAATTTTCATCTGTAACGGTGCCCCTGCTGGTCAGTCAGAATATTCTGCAGATGGAAAAGTCCACTGTTAGTAAATTATTACTACTTGAATATTTCAAACTAATGCAATACAACAAACGACGGATTTTTATAAAACTTTAATAATCAGTACTATGCCATCTGTAATATTGTCAAAATTCGCACCTCACTAAAAATTAAAATCTCAAATTTTATTTCCAACCTAGCAGACATCTCTCAATCCTGTGCCTCATGTGCTAACACTCTCTATACAAGTCTAGCACCTATACTAGGACGTAAATAAAAAGATCTGTTGCCAGCCAAGTGACAGAGTACCCTTCTTATTGCAATTCTTTTAGTATATGGTACACCAATATAAAATAAGTCATCTGATCAGTTGAGGGAGGAAGGTTTATGCTACAGTTAGTAGGAATAATAAAGGTGATGGATTACAGATTCTAATATCTTCATTTTAGCACATCTCTACAAGCTAAGCAATAGTGATGTCGCAAATATTATGATCAACCAGACTAATGCCCTAGTTTCTTTAATCTCATCATCTTGTCTACAGCTGGGCGTCATGTCTACCCTGCTACCCATTTCAATACCAAGATAATTGTATCGTATTGCTTGCTAGGCAACTGAATGGCCCTCATGTCAGATAACATCCTGCTGTAGCTCTATGATGTCAGGGCACCACTTGACCAATTGCCCTGGGTGAAGATGACACACAGGAGGAGGAGAACTCAGCAATTATTCACTATGTCACTCTCTGCAATTATGAATGCAAGGCAAGTAGCAGGTGTAATGGGAAAGCACTCTGAACCATTGAAAGCATTGGTCTCCTTTTGAAAGTGGCATGGTGTTACAAGAACCTACACTATCCTCAACAACAATCAGTCTGGAGTATCGGAGTCCCACATACAGATTGCAGAAAACCGTTTAAATGAGCTCCCTTCTATGAGAAAGTAAGTCAAGCGCTCTAACTTAAGATAACTCTTCCCAGCCTCAAAGGCAGCAATTTCCTCTGATGACATTGCCAGCACAAGTATCTAAAGCAGGCTTTGTCAGCCTTGGAGACATTCTAAGTCTTTGATTGACTGTCATAAGCATCATAATGTCATCCATATTGCTACCATCTTGACAGAATTAACATTTATGCGGAAGACCCCACTATAAGGAACTGAGGACTATCAGATGCTATGAACGTCTATTAATGACAAGCAAAATGATTAAATGTGGTTTGACTTACCATATAAATTGAGAATGGAATGCAGGATGCGGTTTCTTTTTTTTTTTTGGCTCAGCAACGCAGAGAAATTTTCATCTGTAACGGTGCCCCTGCTGGTCAGTCAGAATATTCTGCAGATGGAAAAGTCCACTGTTAGTAAATTATTACTACTTGAATATTTCAAACTAATGCAATACAACAAACGACGGATTTTTATAAAACTTTAATAATCAGTACTATGCCATCTGTAATATTGTCAAAATTCGCACCTCACTAAAAATTAAAATCTCAAATTTTATTTCCAACCTAGCAGACATCTCTCAATCCTGTGCCTCATGTGCTAACACTCTCTATACAAGTCTAGCACCTATACTAGGACGTAAATAAAAAGATCTGTTGCCAGCCAAGTGACAGAGTACCCTTCTTATTGCAATTCTTTTAGTATATGGTACACCAATATAAAATAAGTCATCTGATCAGTTGAGGGAGGAAGGTTTATGCTACAGTTAGTAGGAATAATAAAGGTGATGGATTACAGATTCTAATATCTTCATTTTAGCACATCTCTACAAGCTAAGCAATAGTGATGTCGCAAATATTATGATCAACCAGACTAATGCCCTAGTTTCTTTAATCTCATCATCTTGTCTACAGCTGGGCGTCATGTCTACCCTGCTACCCATTTCAATACCAAGATAATTGTATCGTATTGCTTGCTAGGCAACTGAATGGCCCTCATGTCAGATAACATCCTGCTGTAGCTCTATGATGTCAGGGCACCACTTGACCAATTGCCCTGGGTGAAGATGACACACAGGAGGAGGAGAACTCAGCAATTATTCACTATGTCACTCTCTGCAATTATGAATGCAAGGCAAGTAGCAGGTGTAATGGGAAAGCACTCTGAACCATTGAAAGCATTGGTCTCCTTTTGAAAGTGGCATGGTGTTACAAGAACCTACACTATCCTCAACAACAATCAGTCTGGAGTATCGGAGTCCCACATACAGATTGCAGAAAACTGTTTAAATGAGCTCCCTTCTATGAGAAAGTAAGTCAAGCGCTCTAACTTAAGATAACTCTTCCCAGCCTCAAAGGCAGCAATTTCCTCTGATGACATTGCCAGCACAAGTATCTAAAGCAGGCTTTGTCAGCCTTGGAGACATTCTAAGTCTTTGATTGACTGTCATAAGCATCATAATGTCATCCATATTGCTACCATCTTGACAGAATTAACATTTATGCGGAAGACCCCACTATAAGGAACTGAGGACTATCAGATGCTATGAACGTCTATTAATGACAAGCAAAATGATTAAATGTGGTTTGACTTACCATATAAATTGAGAATGGAATGCAGGATGCGGTTTCTTTTTTTTTTTTGGCTCAGCAACGCAGAGAAATTTTCATCTGTAACGGTGCCCCTGCTGGTCAGTCAGAATATTCTGCAGATGGAAAAGTCCACTGTTAGTAAATTATTACTACTTGAATATTTCAAACTAATGCAATACAACAAACGACGGATTTTTATAAAACTTTAATAATCAGTACTATGCCATCTGTAATATTGTCAAAATTCGCACCTCACTAAAAATTAAAATCTCAAATTTTATTTCCAACCTAGCAGACATCTCTCAATCCTGTGCCTCATGTGCTAACACTCTCTATACAAGTCTAGCACCTATACTAGGACGTAAATAAAAAGATCTGTTGCCAGCCAAGTGACAGAGTACCCTTCTTATTGCAATTCTTTTAGTATATGGTACACCAATAGAAATTAAGTCATCTGATCAGTTGAGGGAGGAAGGTTTATGCTACAGTTAGTAGGAATAATAAAGGTGATGGATTACAGATTCTAATATCTTCATTTTAGCACATCTCTACAAGCTAAGCAATAGTGATGTCGCAAATATTATGATCAACCAGACTAATGCCCTAGTTTCTTTAATCTCATCATCTTGTCTACAGCTGGGCGTCATGTCTACCCTGCTACCCATTTCAATACCAAGATAATTGTATCGTATTGCTTGCTAGGCAACTGAATGGCCCTCATGTCAGATAACATCCTGCTGTAGCTCTATGATGTCAGGGCACCACTTGACCAATTGCCCTGGGTGAAGATGACACACAGGAGGAGGAGAACTCAGCAATTATGCACTATGTCACTCTCTGCAATTATGAATGCAAGGCAAGTAGCAGGTGTAATGGGAAAGCACTCTGAACCATTGAAAGCATTGGTCTCCTTTTGAAAGTGGCATGGTGTTACAAGAACCTACACTATCCTCAACAACAATCAGTCTGGAGTATCGGAGTCCCACATACAGATTGCAGAAAACCGTTTAAATGAGCTCCCTTCTATGAGAAAGTAAGTCAAGCGCTCTAACTTAAGATAACTCTTCCCAGCCTCAAAGGCAGCAATTTCCTCTGATGACATTGCCAGCACAAGTATCTAAAGCAGGCTTTGTCAGCCTTGGAGACATTCTAAGTCTTTGATTGACTGTCATAAGCATCATAATGTCATCCATATTGCTACCATCTTGACAGAATTAACATTTATGCGGAAGACCCCACTATAAGGAACTGAGGACTATCAGATGCTATGAACGTCTATTAATGACAAGCAAAATGATTAAATGTGGTTTGACTTACCATATAAATTGAGAATGGAATGCAGGATGCTGTTTTTTTTTTTTTGGCTCAGCAACGCAGAGAAAGTTTCATCTGTAACGGTGCCCCTGCTGGTCAGTCAGAATATTCTGAGATGGAAAAGTCCACTGTTAGTAAATTATTACTACTTGAATATTTCAAACTAATGCAATACAACAAACGATGGATTTTTATAAAACTTTAATAATCAGTACTATGCCATCTGTAATATTGTGAAAATTCGCACCTCACTAAAAATTAAAATCTCAAATTTTATTTCCAACCTAGCAGACATCTCTCAATCCTGTGCCTCATGTGCTAACACTCTCTATACAAGTCTAGCACCTATACTAGGACGTAAATAAAAAGATCTGTTGCCAGCCAAGTGACAGAGTACCCTTCTTATTGCAATTCTTTTAGTATATGGTACACCAATAGAAATTAAGTCATCTGATCAGTTGAGGGAGGAAGGTTTATGCTACAGTTAGTAGGAATAATAAAGGTGATGGATTACAGATTCTAATATCTTCATTTTAGCACATCTCTACAAGCTAAGCAATAGTGATGTCGCAAATATTATGATCAACCACACTAATGCCCTAGTTTCTTTAATCTCATCATCTTGTCTACAGCTGGGCGTCATGTCTACCCTGCTACCCATTTCAATACCAAGATAATTGTATCGTATTGCTTGCTAGGCAACTGAATGGCCCTCATGTCAGATAACATCCTGCTGTAGCTCTATGATGTCAGGGCACCACTTGACCAATTGCCCTGGGTGAAGATGACACACAGGAGGAGGAGAACTCAGCAATTATGCACTATGTCACTCTCTGCAATTATGAATGCAAGGCAAGTAGCAGGTGTAATGGGAAAGCACTCTGAACCATTGAAAGCATTGGTCTCCTTTTGAAAGTGGCATGGTGTTACAAGAACCTACACTATCCTCAACAACAATCAGTCTGGAGTATCGGAGTCCCACATACAGATTGCAGAAAACCGTTTAAATGAGCTCCCTTCTATGAGAAAGTAAGTCAAGCGCTCTAACTTAAGATAACTCTTCCCAGCCTCAAAGGCAGCAATTTCCTCTGATGACATTGCCAGCACAAGTATCTAAAGCAGGCTTTGTCAGCCTTGGAGACATTCTAAGTCTTTGATTGAGTGTCATAAGCATCATAATGTCATCCATATTGCTACCATCTTGACAGAATTAACATTTATGCGGAAGACCCCACTATAAGGAACTGAG
This sequence comes from Calotriton arnoldi, assembly GCA_963921515.1. Taxonomy (NCBI): domain Eukaryota; kingdom Metazoa; phylum Chordata; class Amphibia; order Caudata; family Salamandridae; genus Calotriton; species Calotriton arnoldi. The sequence continues at coordinate 3,266,125 of CAWUFW010000409.1, forward strand.
GACTATCAGATGCTATGAACGTCTATTAATGACAAGCAAAATGATTAAATGTGGTCTGACTTACCATATAAATTGATAATGGAATGCAGGATGCTGTTTCTTTTTTTTTTTGGCTCAGCAACGCAGAGACATTTTCATCTGTAACGGTGCCCCTGCTGGTCAGTCAGAATATTCTGCAGATGGAAAAGTCCACTGTTAGTAAATTATTACTACTTGAATATTTCAAACTAAGGCAATACAACAAACGATGGATTTTTATAAAACTTTAATAATCAGTACTATGCCATCTGTAATATTGTGAAAATTCGCACCTCACTAAAAATTAAAATCTCAAATTTTATTTCCAACCTAGCAGACATCTCTCAATCCTGTGCCTCATGTGCTAACACTCTCTATACAAGTCTAGCACCTATACTAGGACGTAAATAAAAAGATCTGTTGCCAGCCAAGTGACAGAGTACCCTTCTTATTGCAATTCTTTTAGTATATGGTACACCAATATAAAATTAAGTCATCTGATCAGTTGAGGGAGGAAGGTTTATGCTACAGTTAGTAGGAATAATAAAGGTGATGGATTACAGATTCTAATATCTTCATTTTAGCACATCTCTACAAGCTAAGCAATAGTGATGTCGCAAATATTATGATCAACCACACTAATGCCCTAGTTTCTTTAATCTCATCATCTTGTCTACAGCTGGGCGTCATGTCTACCCTGCTACCCATTTCAATACCAAGATAATTGTATCGTATTGCTTGCTAGGCAACTGAATGGCCCTCATGTCAGATAACATCCTGCTGTAGCTCTATGATGTCAGGGCACCACTTGACCAATTGCCCTGGGTGAAGATGACACACAGGAGGAGGAGAACTCAGCAATTATGCACTATGTCACTCTCTGCAATTATGAATGCAAGGCAAGTAGCAGGTGTAATGGGAAAGCACTCTGAACCATTGAAAGCATTGGTCTCCTTTTGAAAGTGGCATGGTGTTACAAGAACCTACACTATCCTCAACAACAATCAGTCTGGAGTATCGGAGTCCCACATACAGATTGCAGAAAACCGTTTAAATGAGCTCCCTTCTATGAGAAAGTAAGTCAAGCGCTCTAACTTAAGATAACTCTTCCCAGCCTCAAAGGCAGCAATTTCCTCTGATGACATTGCCAGCACAAGTATCTAAAGCAGGCTTTGTCAGCCTTGGAGACATTCTAAGTCTTTGATTGACTGTCATAAGCATCATAATGTCATCCATATTGCTACCATCTTGACAGAATTAACATTTATGCGGAAGACCCCACTATAAGGAACTGAGGACTATCAGATGCTATGAACGTCTATTAATGACAAGCAAAATGATTAAATGTGGTCTGACTTACCATATAAATTGAGAATGGAATGCAGGATGCGGTTTCTTTTTTTTTTTTGGCTCAGCAACGCAGAGAAATTTTCATCTGTAACGGTGCCCCTGCTGGTCAGTCAGAATATTCTGCAGATGGAAAAGTCCACTGTTAGTAAATTATTACTACTTGAATATTTCAAACTAATGCAATACAACAAACGATGGATTTTTATAAAACTTTAATAATCAGTACTATGCCATCTGTAATATTGTCAAAATTCGCACCTCACTAAAAATTAAAATCTCAAATTTTATTTCCAACCTAGCAGACATCTCTCAATCCTGTGCCTCATGTGCTAACACTCTCTATACAAGTCTAGCACCTATACTAGGACGTAAATAAAAAGATCTGTTGCCAGGCAAGTGACAGAGTACCCTTCTTATTGCAATTCTTTTAGTATATGGTACACCAATATAAAATAAGTCATCTGATCAGTTGAGGGAGGAAGGTTTATGCTACAGTTAGTAGGAATAATAAAGGTGATGGATAACAGATTCTAATATCTTCATTTTAGCACATCTCTACAAGCTAAGCAATAGTGATGTCGCAAATATTATGATCAACCACACTAATGCCCTAGTTTCTTTAATCTCATCATCTTGTCTACAGCTGGGCGTCATGTCTACCCTGCTACCCATTTCAATACCAAGATCATTGTATCGTATTGCTTGCTAGGCAACTGAATGGCCCTCATGTCAGATAACATCCTGCTGTAGCTCTATGATGTCAGGGCACCACTTGACCAATTGCCCTGGGTGAAGATGACACACAGGAGGAGGAGAACTCAGCAATTATGCACTATGTCACTTTCTGCAATTATTAATGCAGGGCAAGTAGCAGGTGTAATGGGAAAGCACTCTGAACCATTGAAAGCATTGGTCTCCTTTTGAAAGTGGCATGGAGTTACAAGAACCTACACTATCCTCAACAACAATCAGTCTGGAGTATCGGAGTCCCACATACAGATTGCAGAAAACCGTTTAAATGAGCTCCCTTCTATGAGAAAGTAAGTCAAGCGCTCTAACTTAAGATAACTCTTCCCAGCCTCAAAGGCAGCAATTTCCTCTGATGACATTGCCAGCACAAGTATCTAAAGCAGGCTTTGTCAGCCTTGGAGACATTCTAAGTCTTTGATTGACTGTCATAAGCATCATAATGTCATCCATATTGCTACCATCTTGACAGAATTAACATTTATGCGGAAGACCCCACTATAAGGAACTGAGGACTATCAGATGCTATGAACGTCTATTAATGACAAGCAAAATGATTAAATGTGGTTTGACTTACCATATAAATTGAGAATGGAATGCAGGATGCGGTTTTTTTTTTTTTTGGCTCAGCAACGCAGAGAAAGTTTTCATCTGTAATGGTGCCCCTGCTGGTCAGTCAGAATATTCTGCAGATGGAAAAGTCCACTGTTAGTAAATTATTACTACTTGAATATTTCAAACTAATGCAATACAACAAACGATGGATTTTTATAAAACTTTAATAATCAGTACTATGCCATCTGTAATATTGTCAAAATTCGCACCTCACTAAAAATTAAAATCTCAAATTTTATTTCCAACCTAGCAGACATCTCTCAATCCTGTGCCTCATGTGCTAACACTCTCTATACAAGTCTAGCACCTATACTAGGACGTAAATAAAAAGATCTGTTGCCAGCCAAGTGACAGAGTACCCTTCTTATTGCAATTCTTTTAGTATATGGTACACCAATATAAAATAAGTCATCTGATCAGTTGAGGGAGGAAGGTTTATGCTACAGTTAGTAGGAATAATAAAGGTGATGGATAACAGATTCTAATATCTTCATTTTAGCACATCTCTACAAGCTAAGCAATAGTGATGTCGCAAATATTATGATCAACCAGACTAATGCCCTAGTTTCTTTAATCTCATCATCTTGTCTACAGCTGGGCGTCATGTCTACCCTGCTACCCATTTCAATACCAAGATAATTGTATCGTATTGCTTGCTAGGCAACTGAATGGCCCTCATGTCAGATAACATCCTGCTGTAGCTCTATGATGTCAGGGCACCAATTGCCCTGGGTGAAGATGACACACAGGAGGAGGAGAACTCAGCAATTATGCACTATGTCACTCTCTGCAATTATGAATGCAAGGCAAGTAGCAGGTGTAATGGGAAAGCACTCTGAACCATTGAAAGCATTGGTCTCCTTTTGAAAGTGGCATGGAGTTACAAGAACATACACTATCCTCAACAACAATCAGTCTGGAGTATCGGAGTCCCACATACAGATTGCAGAAAACCGTTTAAATGAGCTCCCTTCTATGAGAAAGTAAGTCAAGCGCTCTAACTTAAGATAACTCTTCCCAGCCTCAAAGGCAGCAATTTCCTCTGATGACATTGCCAGCACAAGTATCTAAAGCAGGCTTTGTCAGCCTTGGAGACATTCTAAGTCTTTGATTGACTGTCATAAGCATCATAATGTCATCCATATTGCTACCATCTTGACAGAATTAACATTTATGCGGAAGACCCCACTATAAGGAACTGAGGACTATCAGATGCTATGAACGTCTATTAATGACAAGCAAAATGATTAAATGTGGTTTGACTTACCATATAAATTGAGAATGGAATGCAGGATGCTGGTTTCTTTTTTTTTTTTGGCTCAGCAACGCAGAGAAAGTTTTCATCTGTAATGGTGCCCCTGCTGGTCAGTCAGAATATTCTGCAGATGGAAAAGTCCACTGTTAGTAAATTATTACTACTTGAATATTTCAAACTAATGCAATACAACAAACGATGGATTTTCATAAAACTTTAATAATCAGTACTATGCCATCTGTAATATGGTGCAAAATTCGCACCTCACTAAAAATTAAAATCTCAAATTTTATTTCCAACCTAGCAGACATCTCTCAATCCTGTGCCTCATGTGCTAACACTCTCTATACAAGTCTAGCACCTATACTAGGACGTAAATAAAAAGATCTGTTGCCAGCCAAGTGACAGAGTACCCTTCTTATTGCAATTCTTTTAGTATATGGTACACCAATAGAAATTAAGTCATCTGATCAGTTGAGGGAGGAAGGTTTATGCTACAGTTAGTAGGAATAATAAAGGTGATGGATTACAGATTCTAATATCTTCATTTTAGCACATCTCTACAAGCTAAGCAATAGGGATGTCGCAAATATTATGATCAACCAGACTAATGCCCTAGTTTCTTTAATCTCATCATCTTGTCTACAGCTGGGCGTCATGTCTACCCTGCTACCCATTTCAATACCAAGATAATTGTATCGTATTGCTTACTAGGCAACTGAATGGCCCTCATGTCAGATAACATCCTGCTGTAGCTCTATGATGTCAGGGCACCACTTGACCAATTGCCCTGGGTGAAGATGACACACAGGA